>CAMZMU010000108.1:3390367-3716842 GCA_947311845.1 Poa pratensis | reverse complement strand
GGCGAATTCCCTGGGAATACCTGGCATGTCGGCTGCACCACGCAAATATTTCCCAGTTCTCACGGAGGAATTCGACGAGCGCGCCTTCCTATGCGATAGGCAGGCTCGAAGATACGTTGACTGTCTTGGACGGATCGGTCGGGTGCACCTGATGCGACCTTGTGTCATTTGTAGCATTGAAGGATCTGTCGACTGCCAACTTCTTATCCGGAAGGAGTGTGCGGTCGTTGGAAATCGCCAGGTCGGCGAGTGATTCTTCCACCCCGAACATCTCGGAGATTTTGCTGAACTCGCGGTCGCAAGCATCGGACCTTTGAAAGTTTCCACGGACAGTGATGACTCCCTTTGGTCCTGGCATCTTCAGCGTGAGGTACGCGTAGTGTGGCACCGCCATGAATCGAGCAAACGTCGGGCGACCAAGAATAGCATGGTATTGTGATTTCCAGTCGACGACCTCGAACTCAATCGACTCTGTCCTGAAGTGGCTTTTGTCCCCGAACGTAACGTCGAGTTGTATGGTGCCTTCTGGGCTAATTGCTTTGCCAGGAACGATACCGTGGAAGGTATTTGAAGATTTTGGGAGGTTTTCGACTGACCTGTTCATTTTGCGGAGCGTGTCCGCGAAGATGATGTTTATGCCGCTGCCTCCATCCATGAAGACCTTGGTCATGGCGTAGCCTCCTATTTGCGCGTCGAGTACCAGAGCCGCGTGCCCTGGTCGAACTACAGCTGGGGGATGATCCTCTCGACTGAAGCTTATGATGGTTTCCGATCCCTTCAGAAATTGGCACGGCAGGAGGTGCCATGACAGCCATGTTCACCTGTCGAGTGATTAGCTTTTGCTGCCTGTTGGAGGGGCGACCCTTTTGTATCATGTACATCTGCCCGTGGGGCTGTGGATATTGATCATCTTCCGCCCGTAGTACGGGTTGTATGGCACCTGCGAGGTTTGCGCCTGGAGCAGGCTGTGGTGGTGGTTGCGGTGGCGGCTGTGGCGCCATGAGAGCGGGCACAGCGTTCGGCTGTGGTACGGGTGCAGGCGTGGGCTGAGCAGGTGCTGGGCCGTACCTTTGAGTCGTATCATGTAGTCAGTCGCCATTTGGTCGAATTCCCTGCAGTTCCTTAGGGTGTGATTGGAGCGTAGTTTTCCGTCGTCCCCCTTGAAGAGGTGGAATCTGCACCAGTCGTCCATCTTTTCCTCGAATGACCGCTCGGGTTTTGCGTCGCTGCGTTTGCGCCATTCTTGCCTTTTGTAGCTGTCGCTCCGCTGCTCGCGATCTCGACTGTCCGTCGATCATCCGAGCGTCGATTGCTTCTATCTTGGTCCTCCCGGGTTGTGTGTATCCAGCCGCCATGAACTCGGGTCTGTTATCGTCGTAAGGACGTTTGGAACGTTTGCGCCTGCGATCTTCTCTGTATGAATCTCTGCGGCCTCGACTGCCGCTTTCGTAGTTGTCGCGTGGTGGGGAAGCACGGGATCTGCGTACAGAATCCTCTCCATCTGCCCACTCAGTCGCAACTTTGATGAGGTCAGCCAGGGAGGTTGGCTTTTCACCCAAGTGCCTCTTTGAAGTCCTTCCTGGCGAGACCTTGTATGAAGGCATCCATGGCCCTGTCTTCTGACACTTTGCCAACCGAATTGCGTATTTCGGTCCACCGCCGTATGTATGATCTCAACGACTCGTCTGATCGTTGAGTGCATGCCCTTAATTCTCGAATGTCTTCGGGCGCTCACATAGAGGCTCGAAGTTTTTGATGAAGTCTCTGCGGAAATCATCCCACGAGTCGTATGATGATGGAGGGAGTGCCTTGAGCCAGTCGCGGGCAGTTCCTTCGAGCATGAGTCGTATGTACTGCATCGCCGTGGTGTTCGTGCCACGCTGGCATGCCACGGCGAGTCTGTAATCTTCTAGCCACCCAGAAGGTTCTTGGCGACCGTTGTACTTGGGTTGTTCGCCTGTCAACTTGAACCTTTGGGCATCCGCGTCTCACGGATGCGTCGAGTGAAGCACAATGCTCCGCATGGCTCTGGTTCGATCAGAGTATGAATCGCTGCTATAGGATCTTCGAGATCTGCTTCTGCTGGACCTGTGCCGGCGCGTGCTTCTCCTTCCTTCATCCGAGTGGTGGCTGCGACCACTGCGATGATGTGCTGCGTGTCGTGAGTCGACTATGTCGCGATCGCGATTCCTTGCTGGAGTTTTGTCTTCTGGCTGTATAGCCTGTGCCGCTAGAGCTAGCGATTTGAGTTGTTGGCGATGCAGGGCTGCGTTAGGGTCATTCGCCGGAGGTTGCATTGCCTTGAGGTAAGCACCTACGGAGAATAATGCACCCGCAGCAGTTTTGGGCACTGGGATTCCGTTAGCGTCCTCTGTCATGAACGACAGGTTACGGGTGATTGCTACCCTTTCATGTTCTGGAAGGCTTGCCAACCGCGACCTAGGTCGTGGGGTTGGTTGCATTGTGGACCCGAGGGATTGCTCCCTTCTTCGGGCACTCGAGAGGCTGGCTTGCCTTTTGCGCTCTTCGAGCGTCGCTCGGTAGTTTTGCAGTCGAATTGACTCCTGCCAGTTGAAGTACTGGAAGGTCAACATCTCCTCTGGGGTGGAATTTGGTGGCATCATTGTGCACTCCTTTATGACTTTATCTGCTTTTGCTGCCATCTCCTCCGTGATTGTCAAGGTTGTGACCCCATCCGGCATGGTTACCGTGCATGGGAATTGTGCAGGCCTGCGAGCGGCTGCGTCTGCGGATGATTCTGCGGAGAAGGCCACGTAGACCTGATGGGGCGTGACCCGTGGACAGGTGTATGTGCTGTCGATTCCAGTCATGGACTCGACGTCGCCGTCGAGGCTCATGTCAGAGCCAGTATGTTCATCGAGTAGATCTTCGAGGCGAATCTCGTTGTCGATGTGCTCATCGCCTATGCTCATCTCGGTGTTGGCGAAGCCATTATGGATTTCTGAGTCGAGGTTGGTGTTGGTGAAGATCTCCGAGTCGACGTTGCTGTCGTTATGAATCGCGGGCTCGTAGAAGTCATCGAGGGAGATCCCGCAGTCGAAACTCTCGTCGAGTGGTAGGTTGAAGTCGACGTTGCTTGTGCGGTATGCTGATTCTGCCTCCTCGCCTTGGAGTTCCGTCATCATGAACCTGTCGATCTCGCCGGTCGACATGGTTGTTGCGGGCGAGCAGGCTTCAGGAATCGACGAGGGGCGAGCGCAGTCGACGGAGCCTCGAGTGCGCCCAGGCCAGTTGTTGCGGATCTGTCGAGTCCTGCGTGCCAAGATTGTTTACGAAAAAATTGAATGCTCCAACAGTTAACTCAAACCTGATTCAAGGCCGGAAAACGCCTCCTGAAGCTCGGCGAGTGCGGATTGAAATTCATTGGAAGAGCAGATGCGCTTTTTGCAGGTGAAGCGGGCAGGCTGCCGCTTTTCGAGTGGATCGGCGAGTCGCCGTGTGTCGCCTGGATCGGCGAGTTGCTGTTTGCTGACATGGCCGGCGAGTTGCCGTTTGCAGATGAGATCGGCGAGTTGCCGTTTGCTGGTGTGATCGGCGATTTGCCGTTTGCTGTTGGGACCGGCGAAACTTCGAGTCCAGCGCTATTCTTTCCCACAGACGGCGCCACTTGACGAGGGGTAGACTCATCAAGACCCATGGTTAAGGTCCCTAGGTTATGAATATGGGGGAGAGAACGTGGTAGAGCTGGAAGTATCGTCGGCTGACAAGCAGGGCAAAGATTTTACCCAGGTTCAGGGCCCTCGTGTGGAGGTAACACCCCTACGTCCTGCCTGTCTGTTATTGCTTTGTGAATATGATGGTTACAAGGATCCCGGCGAGATGTCGATCTCGCTAGGGTTTTGGTGGCTCTGGTTCGTGGTCTGGTTCGATGGCCCTCCCAGTCCTTAAATAATAGGCTGGGTCTCGGGTGTTCGTAACCGACTCGATTTACAAGTAAGGAAACTCTAAACCGACTATTGCTTCGCCAAACTTGGAGGATACTCCATCTTCGTGGGCCTCCCTTCATGGGCTTCATGTAGGCTCTGATAGTTGGGCCTAGTCGATACATGCACCAGGTACCTCACTGTAGGGTACCCAATAGTACCCATGTCACTTGAGGAGCTCTTTCGGTGTGCCATTCGGAATAGTTGATCATCATATCATCAAGTAGCTTTGTTGCTGCACCTAAAGTGATGGACATAAAGGTTCCTCCAGAGGCCGAATCCAATAAGTTCCTTGAGGAAAAATTTAATCCTGCATAAAAGGTTTGGATGATCATCCAAGTAGTCAGTCCATGAGTGGGACAATTCTTCACCAAAGATTTCATTCTTTCCCAAGCTTGAGCAACATGTTCATTATCAAGTTGTTTAAAATTCATAATGCTACTTCTCAAGGATATAATCTTAGCAGGAGGATAATATTTCCCAATGAAAGCATCTTTGCATTTTGTCCAAGAATCAATACTATTTCTAGGCAAAGAAAGCAACCATTATTTAGCTCTTCCTCTCAAGGAGAAAGGAAAAAGTTTCAGTTTTATAATATCCCCATCCATATCCTTATACTTTTGCATTTCACAAAGTTCAACAAAGTTATTAAGATGGGCAGCAGCATCATCAGTACTAACACCAGAAAATTGCTCTTTCATAACAAGATTTAATAGAGCAGGTTTAATTTCATAAAATTCTGCTTTAGAAGCAGGTGGAGCAATAGGAGTGCATATGAAATCATTGTTGTTTGAGCTAGTGAAGTCACACAACTTAGTGTTCTCAGGAGTACTCATTTTGAAAAACAAAATCAAACCGAATTAAACAAGTAACTAATTTGTTGTGTGTTTTTGATAAAGAGAACAAACAAGACTAAATAAAAATAAACTAAGCAGGACAATTAACAAAGTAAAGAGATTGGGTGCGAGAGACTCCCCTTGCAGAAGCAATTCGGTTTTCCCCGGCAACGGCGCCAGAAAACGTGTTGCTAGCGCTAAGTTGACGAGGGAATATCTCCCTGGCAACAGCGCCAGAAACTATGCTTGATGCGTGTAACGTCACACGTCAGTTGGGAACCCCAAGAGGAAGGTATGATGAGTGCAGCAGCAAGTTTTCCCTCAGTATGAAACCAAGGTTTATCGAACCAGTAGGAAAACGAGGTTGCTTCGAAGGTGTTGGTGAAGGAGTGTAGTGCGGCGCAACACCAGGGATTCTGGTGCCAATGTGGAACCTGCACAACACAATCAAATTACTTTGCCCCAACTTAACAGTGAGGTTGTCAATCTCACCGGCTTGCTGAAAACAAAGGGTTAAACGTATCGTATGGAAGATGATGTTTGTTTGCATAAAACAGTAGAGAACAATGATTGCAGTAGATTGTATTTCAGATGTAAAAGAATGGACCGGGGTCCACAGTTCACTAGTGGTGTCTCTCCAATAAGATAACTAACATGCTGGGTAAACAAATTACAGCTGGGCAATTGACAATTGATAAGTGCATATAACATGCATGTGCGAGTTGTGGTGTCTACTATGAGATTCATTTGGGCATTACGACAAAGTACATAGACCGCTATCCAGCATGCATCTATGACTAAATAGTCCACCTTCCGGTTAACATCCGTACCCATTCTAGTATTAAGTTGCAAGCAACAGACAATTGCATTAAGTAATGTGCGTAATGTAAACAATACATTCATCCTTGAATAAAGTATTGTTGTTTTACCCCTAGTGGCAACAACACATCTACAACCTTAGAACTTGATGTCACTATCCCAGGTTAAATAGAGGTTGAACCCAACTATCATGCATAAATACCCTCTCTTGGAGTCACAAGTATTCACTTGGCCAAGCCTTCAACAAGTAACGGAGAGCATGCAAGATCACAAATGACATAGACATGATAATATAATATTCAGCTCCACATAGGTATCAATATAAGTCAGATCCCAGCAAACACAACATGTAGCATTACAATAAGATGATCTTGATCATGATAGGCAGCTCACAAGATCTAAACATGATGGCACAAGTGGAGAAGACAACCATCTAGCTACTGCTATGGACCCATAGTCCAAGGATGAACTACTCACGCATCACTCCGGAGGTGGGCATGGCGATGTAGAGCCCTCCGGTGATGATTCCCCTCTCCGGCAGGGTGCCGAGAAGAGCTTCAGAACCCACCGAGTTAGGGTTGACGACGGCGGCGGCAGCGAATATGTTCGGGATGAAAGGCTCGGTGTTTTAGGGTTTTCACGTCTCGGGGAATAAATAGGAGAAGGGGCGATGTCGGCGGACCCCCGAGGGGCCCAAACCACCAGGCGGCGCGGTCTTCGTCTCTCCTGCGAACTCTGTGTACGTGTTGGAAAAATAGGGACTTGGCCTTTTGTTTCGTGCAATTCCGAGAATATTTCCAGAAGTAACTTTCTGAAACCAAAAACAGCAGAAAACAGGGAACTGACACTGTGGCATCTTGTTAATAGGTTAGTCCCAGAAAATGCATAAAAGTGATATGAAGTGTATATAAAACATGTAGCAAATGGTATAATATAAGCATGGAACAGCAGAAATTATGGATACGTTGGAGACGTATCAGAGGCCCACTAGTGACGAATCTGAATATGAAATTTAAACAGTAAAAATTCGAAATTTTCAAGTTTCAAGAAAAAAATTGAAAAAAAATTCTGAATGTTGATAATGATTATTTATACTAGTGTGCAAAATTTGAGTGTGAAATATTGTGTAGTTTAGTCTATGTAAAAATGACAAATTTCGGAAATCTAAGATCTAGATCTAGATCTAAAAATTCGAATTTTTCAAGTTTTAGATAAAAATTTGAAAAAAATCCTGGATGTCAACAATGAACATTTATTATTATGTGCAAAATTTGAGCGTGAAATATTGTGTAGTTTGGTCAATGTAAAAATGACAAATTTCGGGATCTAATATTTAGATCTAGATCTAGATCTAAAAAATTCGAATTTTTCAAGTTTTAGATAAAAATGTGAAAAAAATCCTGGATATCAACAATGAATATTTATTCTTACGTGCAAAATTTGAGTGTGAAATATTGTGTAGTTTGGTCTATGTAAAAATGACAAATTTCGGGATCTAATATCAAGATATAGATCCAGATCTAAAAAATTCGAATTTTTCAAGTTTTAGATAAAAATGTGAAAAAATCATGTATGTCAATAATGAATATTTATTCTTATGTACAAAATTTGAGTGTGAAATATTGTATAGTTTGGTCTATGTAAAAATGACAAATTTCGGAATCTAATATCTAGATCTAGATCTAGATCTAAAAAATTCGAATTTTTTCAAGTTTTAGATAAAAATGTGAAAAAAATCCTGTATGTCAACAATGAACATTTATTCTTATGTGCAAAATTTGCGTGTGAAATATTGTGTAGTTTGGTCTATGTAAAAATGACAATTTTTTGGATATGAGATCTAGATCTAGATCTAAAAAATTCGAATTTTTCAAGTTTTAGATAAAAATGTGAAAAAAATCCTGTATGTCAACAATGAACATTTATTCTTATGTGCAACATTTGAGTGTGAAATATTGTATAGTTTGGTCTGTGTAAAAATGACAAATTTGTGAATCTCAGATTTAACGCTATTTAACGAGATTTAAACTACAATTGTGTTATAATTTGTCCCCAAAATTATAGAAAAATTTAGCGAGGGCTTCCCCTAATCCTCCGTCTAAGATTGAAGCAGGGGGGTTTCGGACGGGGTTTCGGACAAGGTTTAGGATTTCCGGGGGTTTCGGACGGGGTTTAGGATTTCCGGGGTTTAGGGTTTCAGTGAGCTAGGGTTGAGCATAAATAATTTAGAAAATCAAATAAATATTAAACTTTTGCTCACTGTTTACTTATGCAACTACGTTGCTAAAAAAAATTTAAAACTTGTTATATCCACAGTTAAATGAAAAACATTCACACAATTCAAGCTATCGATGGAATGAGCTAGGGTTGAGCACAACTAATTCAAAAAATCAAAACAACATACAACTAGCGCACATGGTCTACTTATGCAACTAAGTTGCTATAAAAAATATAAAACTTGTTATATCCACATTTCAATTCCAACATTCACACGTTCACGATATCGATGGAATGAGCTAGGGTTGAGCATAACTAATTCAAAAAAAATCATATAAATATAAAACCAGCGCACATGGTCTACTTACATGACATAGTTATCAAAAAAATATAAACTTTGATTTTGAGTTGGTCAACGGTTTTGTGCAAAGTTTGACCAAACATTCAAATGAGCACAAATAATTCAAAAAAATCAAAATAACATAAAACCAGCGCACATGGTCTACTTACATGACATAGTTATGAAAAAATATAAACTTGGTATATGAGTATTTTCATGAGAAATCCTTCACACAAATGACTTACCACGAACGAAGTTGCAGAGAGTTCAAGGAAGTGAGAGAGGGTTTGATGTTTTGAAAATTTAAAAAAATTTAAAAAATCACCAAAGCTTCATTTTGGTGTGACTAAGAATGACCCATGCTTAGTTTTTCATTTTTGGTATTTCAAACTTGTTTAAATGTTGGTCAAACTTGGGTTTGACCGATTTTGAAATAATCATAAAATATTCATAAAACTTCAAAAAAAATGAAAATTCAGTGCACATGGTCTTAGTTTGTCATGTACTAACCGCTCCAACTGATAAATAAGGTCTAGATATATATCAAACAAGAAATGCTTCAATATTGTCATGTACTAACAGCTCCAAATCTGCCACTACCGGGCCATTAGATCCAAAACCCTACTTCCACTCCACCATAAATCTTGCCCACCTGAGGAAGTGTTTCATATCCCATTATAAGCCACCCCAAGAAATTTGGGATCATTTCGATGAAATTTTTCTTGTAGAACACCCATCGAACACCTTCTGCCCTTTTCGAAACCCGAAAATGTTTACACATGAAACTTTCTCCAAATTGAGTGAAACTGGACCACATTGCTCACATACAAGTAGAACACCACCAGTAATAGTCCCAACTCCATTGGGGGTAGAGGAAGTCCCTTTTCTTCACATCGAATACCTTGAGGGCATTTGAAGTTTTCAAAACTTTGCACTGGCCGTTTGACCCAATTTGATGTTTTGCTTGCTCTGTGTGTGTGTAGTGTTAGTGCAACCCAGTGACGCGACTTGTTTTCTTTTTAGTGCCTAGATCATCGGGAACACGAACCACGCCGCTCGCGTCGCGCTCTGGCCATGCCGATGTCGGCATGGTACTGTGCAAAACCTAACCCAGCCCTATCCTCTGCTGCAGTACGTCCACGTGCGCTACTGCACCTCCAGCTCGGCCTCCCCATCCGGTCCTCCTCCTTATCCCTCCCCTGTGGCCGGAGAACGCAAGCCGTGACCACAGCAAGAAATTTAATGGCCGCCACGGCCACGACCTAACCCTCCCCTCCCCTGCCTGTATAAGAGCACCCCGACCCTCCTGGGAGACTCGCACCCCTCACTTCCCCCTCCCAAGTCCACCAGCTCGTCGTTTAGGAGTCCGCGGTGACGAGTTCATGCTCGACCACCATGGCCGAGCAAGTTGAGCTCGCGCGCGATGCGTGGGAAGCCTCCCCGCCGTCGGCTACCCCTCTCCTGGACGCGGTCCTCCACCACGAGCCGGTAGCCGCGTTAGCCCGTGCCCGAGCCGCCCTGGGGGACGCATTGTCGTCGCCCCCGCCATGGCCGAACCACGGCCGAAGCTCGTGGCGCCGCCCCCTGCTCTCCCCTGCCGTCGAGCTTCCTCCCCGGGCGCGGTGGACCACGTCCACCCGCCGCCGCCGTTCCCGGCGCCCTGGCCCTCCGAGCAGCCGCGCCGGCGAAGCGCCACGCTGCCCGTGCTCTCCTGTCCGTGCGTGTGAGGAAGGAAGAGGAAGAAAGAAGGAAAAAAGAAAAAGAAAAAGAAAAAGAAAAAAGAGGGAGGGAAGAGAGAGAGTCGCCGACAGGTGGGCCCCGACCCACCTGTCGGGATAAGTGGAGGCGCCTTCCTGTGGATGCGCTTCCCTGGAGCGAAGACGTATTTTCGGAGAAGTACGCGACCAGCCCGGCCTAAGGGCAAACGGTCAAACCCGTCTTGTGGCCTCAGACTTGCATGTGGGTCCCACCCGTCAGAAGTTAACGGTCAAACGGAATGGACTTCAGACTTGCCGTTTGGCAGTAGCTGTGACCGAACTAAGGGCAAAACTGAGCACGATTCGGAACTAGGGGCAAAAATGAGTTCAGCGAGGCTGCTAAGGGCAATCCATTAAATGACCCTATTTGCTTAAACTACATTTGAGGTATCACATTATGGGGGAGTAATAAGCTTTGTGCATATTACAAACCTAAAAAATGTGAACATGTGAGGTATTGCCACCTAGAATTGATTTTGTAAATAATCTTGTTCCTATGTGGCATGTTGCTCAAACAAGTTCCATATGTGCTAAAATGATTTTATTTAATCACTCTTTTGGATCTTGTTTGTGATGGACATTCTTGGTATGGTTTTCCCGAAATATGTTCGCATATCCTTTTGGGAAATCGATTGATTCAAGCTACTCTTTGTAGTGGCTTTGCATGATCGCGTGAATATTGAAGCTATCAAGAATATCTATCTATCTAAGCATGGCGTTTAATTCCTATCCTTTACCATATGCTTATTTGTTGTGAAGTTGGTCTTTAATATCATTCCTATATACCACCGAGAATTATCTCCATATACTCCTTATCCATGACAAGTGATACTCATAGTTGTGGTGGAATTTGTAGACCATCTTCACTTTGGCTCTTGCTTTGAATTGCCTTATTTTTATTGCCAAAGATTTGTTTTGATCTAACTCTCTTGTCTTCCTTGTATCTTTTGGATCCTTGTTGCTCTACTCAAATTTTGCTTTGTGCTTTCTTGAGTTAGGAAAAGCAATGATCTCATTCTTGTGCATTTACATTCAAAGTCATACTTCTAGATAATGCACTATTCTTGGGAAGCTATCCTACATTGAGTAGAACACTTTTTTTAATCTGGTATTGGATCTTATTAGTCTTTCTTGAACATGACCTTTGTTTGAATAATATATATGGAGAGTGATGATCTCACTTGTGTGCATTTTGTATTCAAATGCAAGATCATAAATAATGCATAAATCTTGGAGGAGCAATCCTATATGTTTTAGAACATTAGTTGTCTTTAATTGGTATTTGATCCCGATGACGTGTCTCTTTGGAAGACAAACATTTCTCGTCTTGGTACTTTGTGGTATCATGAGAAGTGTAGAGGGTTTGGTTTATTCCTTGATGGTATTTTCATCAATTGGAATCTTACTTTCATTTGGTATCTTTTCAAAGTGGTATCTTCAATCATGTGTTGATTTGGGCTTTTGATAGAATTTGTACAATTTTCTTTCTTGTCACACTTGTGTGTGATTTCTTGATTTAATTGGTGTTTTGTCCAATTTGTATCTCGTTTGGTTCTTGAAAGTCTTGTGCAAGCATATTTACTATATGTATATCTTATGTCATGCTTACTTTCGTTGATCCAATATATAGGGTAAACTCCATCAAATCCTAAATGGCTAAGATGTGCATGAAATTCAATTTCATATCAATATGTACATATTTATGTGGAGTTTGCCCTATGTATTGTAGTTGCTCTAACTACTTTGGACCCAATGAGTTGGGTACCATTTTGTACTTGAATTTTTTTAGGTACATTGGAGATGCATTGGAATCTTGTCTCATATACAAGGAAGGTGGTGTCACCATGTGCTTATTGGAGCCAAGCTTGGATGATCGTGGACTCTTATCCTCTACATCACCAATGTCATCTCGGTAACCAGTATCTACCTCATGCCTACTTTACTAGCCTTCAACCTTGTGTAGGTTACTTCTTGGCATGAATAGTTGCAATTCTTGGATTCTCAATATAGTTTGATTTCCTCCTATTTTTGATCAATGGAATTGTCCATTTGATTCTACTCATTTTATGAGACAAGTTAAACTTGTGGAGGAACTCTCACTATGTTGGCCTTCTAAAGCTTTTTCCCATTTCGGCAATTGTTGCCAATGGGGGAGAAGTTTTGGAGTGTTTATGTCATGCATTTGGCTTTATACTTTGATTGGTTCTTAAGTATTTGCCTTTCTTGCCTTTGCTTTCAGTGCTTGGCTTTGTATATAGTGGAAACTCCACCACCGGTAATAGTTGACAATATATGCAATGAATTCATGTTCATACACACGTGCATAGATTGTGGGGGAGTTGGCACTACATATGTGGTTGGACTAACATCACATACTTTCGTAGTATTTAATGTTAGTGCAACCGCTCCTTGTTCGTTAAATTCCATATTATAAACACTCTCAAAAGAGATTGTCATCAATTACCAAAATGGGGGAGATTGAAAGTGCATGAGCCTTCATGTGTGGTTTTGGTAATTAATGACAATCTCTATGGACTAATGGTTGCATTGAGCTATCCTTGTAGGGATTGTCCATTGGCAATACTTGAACACCATGTGTTGGTATCAAGTTTGAAATAAGAAGATAAAGTGATGACCAAAGCATTATCCAAGTCATCATATATTAAGAGAAGAAGTTGAAGTGCAAGTTCAAGAGAAGCATCTCGAAGAAATCCTATGCTTGAAGCTTGTCACCCATTTGGAAATATTGGTCAAGTGAAGATGTGCCTTATAGAGGCTCTCCCATATTGGTGTATGGGGGAGTGATATGTGAGTCTTCACCAAGCAAAGCGCAATCAAGAAAGGTGGTCCACTTGAAGAGATCAAGATCGTCATCATCTAGCTCAAGTGGAATGCGCAAGGCAAAGGTATGATCTTGATAGGGTTTCTATTTTACCGGGAGACCGGGTTATAGGATAGACGGCGTACTATGAAGAGGGGCTCTCAAGTGAGTAACTTGATCGCATCTTTGTGGAGAGCTCAAACCTTTGCATACTTGGCATCAACATCTTTCTTGATTCTTATTTGGCTTTTCTCCTTGTTGGGGTTTTGGTGCTTGTTGTGATCTTCATGACAAGCCCAAGTTCTCCGAAAACGGTTCTCGTATGGAAAACTTGTTGCGTTTTCGAGTTGGAAATATTATCGGTTTATCCTTGAGGAAAGTTCCACACCTCCATGTGTGTCAACTTAACTCTATTTATGGTTCTTAATATTATCGTTTTCGAGTTGGAAATATTATCGGTTTATCCGAAAGCTCTTGTTGCTATCTTTCCAACAAAATTGGTTTCACCTCATTTGGATTTCGTTTGTGAATTATTGGGTTTGCAGTTTGTCGCTTCTGTCAGTTTTTCAGAAAACCGGAGATATCCGGAGCAGAGCCAGAAATTCCGGTGACCGAAAATTTCCGGTGTAGTGGCCGGAAATATCCGGGCGCAAGAAATCGGCTAAGTCTTTAGCAAGTTTTGGTACTGGAGTCCCTCTGTAGCAGGCCGAAAATATAGCCGGAGATTTCCGGCAAGCCCGGAGATATCCGGTGCGTGGACCGGAAATATCCGCCCCGACCGGAAATTTCCGGAACTTAGCCCGGAGATATCCGGCCCCCTGAAGACTGGAACGGACAAATTTTCTGAGGGGTATAAGTACCCCTCCACCTACCTCCAGCTTAAGCAAGCTTTCCAGTTTCTCTCTCCTCCATTATTGAAAGCTTCACTAAGCTAGATCTCCCAATCCCTCCAACCAAACTTGTTGATCTTTCGAGGATTGAAGGAGAAGACCCCAATCTACATTTCCATCGATCCATCTCTCCGCTAAGTGAGGAGAACCTAGTAGATCTTGTTCTTGGAGTTCTTGGTGTTTCTCCTCTTTTGTTCTTCCTCTCTTATTCCCCATAAGCATTTGTTGCTTTGTTGGAATTTGAGAGTGAAGGACTTGAGCACTTCTTGTGTTCTTGCCATTGCATTTTGTTGCATAGGTTTTCTCTCTCCACGAGAATTCGTGGAAGTGAAAGTTCGTGAGCTTGTTACTCTTGGGTCTTTGGACCCTAGACGCCTTTTGTGGCGGTTGAGGCCTTTTGTGTCCACTTGGGAGCTCCCAATCCTTTTGTGGGTTATGCCTCAAGATTGTTGTAAGGGACTCGATTTTTGCCCAAAAGGAAATCAATAGTGGAAGGTGAACCGAGCTTTTGTGCGAGGTTCATCGGAGAATAGGGTGAGGCCATTTGTGGCGTCTTGAGTTTGAAACTCACCCCTCCAACGAGACGTACTCCCCTAAAAAGGAGGAATTCGGGAATACATCATCGTCTCGCGTGCCTCGGTTATTTCTATACCGAGCTCTTTACTGATGCACTTTACATTGTGATAGCCTTCGTGCTTGAAGTATTTTATCTTGCTATCACTTTGTTGCTTGTCTTGTAGCATAAGTTGTTGGTGCACATAGGTGAGCCTAGTATATTTAGGTTGTTGGCTTGTTAATTTAAACACCTAGTTTTATTCCGCAATTATCAAGCCTAAACCGGAAAAGTTTTAATCGCCTATTCACCCCCCTCTAGGCGATATCCTTGTCCTTTCAACCTCTACCACCACCTGTCAAGCCGGGATGAGTCCATGCAACTTAGTTGATCAAAACAGAGCCCATATGACTAATGGTTGCACTGAAGCAATCTTCACTTGGAGTAACTTCAAATCCCTTTGATCCCTGGGTGGCCATCCACAAGTGCACATACTCAGGTTCACACCATGAAAATGGGCCTGAGTAGCAATCAACTTCGCCTTCTCTATCAAACCAATCCACCCAGGAGTTTCATTTACTTAGTAGAAATTAGCTTTTCATAAAAAAAACTTTTTGCATAGCATCTCAATATTTCTACTAAGTTATATTAGGATTCTAGACCAACTAGTATAGGGGTGCTACTCTAAACAGTTTTAGCATAGCAATACTAGTAACACCTACACATGCTTAAGGAAAATACACTAATCATGCATAGACAAATAGTAGGAAATTTATGAATGTGCCACTTGCCTTGGCAGCAAGGAGAGCAGTAGTCACAGCTGCAAAAGTCCTCGGGTCCCTCCGAATAGTCTAACAAAATAAAATAAGCCACACATAAACATACAAACAAAATAACAATACAATAAAATATGTTATGCATGAAATGCAATTAAAAATCACAATAAAATATTACACTAACTTTTTTTGGTTTTAATAAAATATGCATGAAGTCAAAATGCAATTAAAACAATTTTTAATATAACAACTAAATAAAACAATTCCCAAAGGGAATAAACACATAATAAAATACTTCCGTTAAATTTTTTTACAAAAATATGGTAGAACTCTCTCTGGACAGAAGATAAAATTTATGACATTTTACAAAAAGAAACTTATTAAAATTGTTTGTAGAATTTAAACTATAACAAAAATACTCAATTTAAGCTTTTGATTTTTAAAACAGTTTAAAAATATTCAAAAATTATCTCTAACACTGGCTAAATAATCTACAGAACCAAAGGTTTCCAAATATATTTTACTTGCAAATTTTGAACATATAGATTTGAAGATGCTAAAATTACTCAAATTACACATTTGAAATTTGAATAATTTAAACTAAGGCAAAACTGAAAACTACCAGTGCTAACATATACTACAGATCCAGAGGATTTCAAAAATATATAATTTGTTAAATTTGACCAAACCAATAAAAAGATAAAAAAGATCTAAGATACAGGGGCTTTTCTGCAAAACTGCCATTTAAACGAATTAAGGAAAATTCACAGAAATTACTTAGGCTACGTGGCGGCTTCCTATTGGTCGATACCGATTCAGTAAAGGAATTAAAACAGAACCGTCAGATCTGGATATGACGGTCCGGATCTAAAGATACCGATTCAATTAAAATAATTAAGTCGTGGCCGTCAGATCTGAATCTGACGGTCCACGATCTAGGGTTTGGGGCTGTGGTGGCCGGCGTTGCTCCGACGGCCCAAAAACGGCGGTGACGCGCATGGCATCGCGTGTTCCAGCTAATCTACGGGGAGGGAGGATGGCCAAGTCATACCAGAATGATCACGACAGAGAGGCGGTCTTGGTGGGGAAATCGACGTCGTCCTGGTGCACGGGTTCGTCGGCAATTCCTCGCCGGAGTTGCGGGCGGCGACTGGAGGCGTCGGTTGATCACGGGCTTGTCTTTCTCATGGAGTAAAAAATGCGAGACCTTGGCAAAAGGAACCGCAAGGATGGAGGGAGAAGAAAGAGGCCAACGGGGTGGCGAATGGTTTCCGGAGTTCACCGGATTCGTGGTTGCACGGCGGCTGCCGAGGCGGAGCTTCGCGGATGAATCCGAGCAGCCTGAGGGCTCTCGGGTTGGGATTTTTGGGGCAAAGAGAGAGGAGGGCATGGGGTTTTTTAGGAGCAAACGGTGAGTGAATTGGTGCATTAAAGCTCCGGAAATCAAGATGTGAAGGAAACGGCCGGGGGTGAGTTCATCACACGCGTGATCTCCGGCGAGACGTTGAAGACGGGCCTGACAGGTGGGGTCCACCTGTCAGTGAGAGAGAGGGGAGAGAGGCCGCGGGCCACTGCTGGGCTGAGTTACGGATGCGCGCGGTAGAGAAATTGGGCTTCGGCCTTGTTGGCTTGTCTAACCCCCTTTTTTTTCTGAAAACTTTTATAACTTTGAATTAAACACCCAAATGAATTCAAACATGTTTGTAAAAATTTGTAATAATAATATCTATTATTTAAAATATTCAAGCACACTTTTTCAAACATTTCAAAAAAAATAAAAAAATATTGCGTAATTGACACTTTATGTCAATTTTGAATTAGGGTTCTAATAAATTCATTTGTGGCTTATTAAAATCAAATAAAATTCCAACTTTTGAATTTTCAGAAACAAACAAGACAAGAAGATGATGAATGCATGCATGATTTTAAATTTCAAATCAAAATATAAATAGTTTTCAAAAAGTTTTTTGCTTACTCTGAATTTTCAAAATTTTGAAAATCTTGGAATGTTACACAAATCAATTCAAAACAAAAATGGTAAGATAAAAATTAAAAAACCCACAATATTCTTACATGGTTCGTCAAATTTATACCATAAATGTTGCCGAATTCAGTGGATCCGGCTGGCATCAAGAAGGGTGGTGGCGCTATGGTGGCAGCGATGCTCGGGGAGGCAGACGGCGGAGGGTGGTGGCACCGGCGAATTGCCTAACGATCGGACATGCTACGTGACAATCGTGGCTCGAGCTGGCGTCGGTATGGCCGGGGGTGGCGGCGGGCCCGGGGAGCACGAGAGGACGAGATGGAGGCGGCAGAATGGCAGCGGCGGCGCCGGCGGCGATGGAGACGAAACCTACCGGTCGCGTGCGGGAAAGTTCTACGCGGCAGTTGGAGTCGCATGCACGGGTATCTTGATTTTTGGTCACGCTCCCAAGTCCAAACTTATGTATATTTGCATCACCAGTGATGTATATTTGCATCACCAGTGATGTATCTTGATTTTTGGTCACGCTCCCAAGTCCAAACTATTGGAAGCCTGTTTTTGGCCCCATATGACCTAAAGAACATTAACCCTATTATATTTCGCCTACTGAGATGCTCTTATGCGGCTATTCAATACTTCTGCCGCTGCACAAGTCTATCGACTGCATGTTTCTATCTGTTAAGTGACTGATTGTGCATGTCTAAAATGAGTTTAATTACAAGTACGCTTTGCTTACTTTATATGTGGCTCTTTATTTATAAGGATAATCTGAAGAAGAGAGTAAAGGACAAAAAAGATTTGACAGTTGGACACACATCTTAAGGAAGGAGACCTGCACATTGTGTGTGTAGTCAGACTCTTAAAATAACAGAGTTTAAAAAATCTGCCTTCTCAGACACTAATTTCTTTTAAAGAAACTTTGGTGCCCCTTGCGTCTCATGTCGAGGTGACTCGGGTGGCGACTAACCCTATCAGCTACTGCACCCCTGGTATCCCTCACCGCCATTGCAGATAGCCGGTGGGCAATACTGTGTGTCCTTCAGGGATGTCAGCGGTAAGGTGTCCTTCAAGTGCTAGACTCCCAAGCGACTTCTTAGGCTGAGCTTGGAAAGGAGCACAACGGCGTTTGTCTGACATTCTCCAACAAGTAGAGACGTCGCCTAGAGCTCCAAGCGATAGATCGGGTTAGGGGCTTGAAGAAGGTTTGGTCAATCTGGCTAGGGCTACCATGGTTAATTTACACCGGCCGGGGTGGGGAGAGCGAAGTCTGGGTTTGGGCCTGGCGACCAGCTACCCACCCTCGGCACTGGGATGCTCCGGTGTGTGTTGGTCTCCAATTCCTCTCTATCCCTTGATCTCTCGCTCCAACTTTTGCTTTCTATGTGGGGTTAAGGTGGCCAGATCTATGATGCAACAATAATGGTCAGATAGATGAGAAGATCTCATTAGCCAAGTCATGCCTTTTTTTTATTGTTCTTGGCAGTTGGCGTGCTAGATGATGATGCTAAAGACACGTTTTCAAAAAATAGTTTTGAAAATAAAATAAAATAAAATAAATTCCTCTGGGCAGAGTGATAGGTTGTTCTGGATACATAAACTATTTGTAGGATGTCGTGGATACATGTGTGCCTCTAACGCTAGTCTTAATTAGGGAAGTCAATCACCACACAACATTTGGACTCTGTCCTTGCTTGACTAAGGGAAACCTACGATGTCGTGCGTGGAGTTCCTGCGTGGCTCAAGCGACGAACTACAGTTAGGTTAAATGGAAGATTACAGAGTTATCCTTGTATATCTTTAGAAAGTTATTTTTCCAATGATGTAATCATGGTGTTTTTCAACGGAATCTAGTCAGCTAGAAAATCATATATAGATTTTACATCTTCGCTCTAACCGGCATTACACCATGAAGTGCAAATGTAAAAGGAAAAGTTAAGGGGTGAAGTCAAAAGGAAGAGAAGAAGAGAAGAAGCCCATGGAGGAGAGGGGAGTACACTAAGCCCAATAGTGGGCATGCCTCGTGGATCACAGAGAAATCCTACTTCACGGACCACGAGCATGGACCAACTATGGTGCCTTGCTTTTTTCTTCCCCTGTAGGGGCTCTTTTGGGTTTTTCTAGAATATACTCTCTTGGCCCTGCTTTTCCCTCCTACCATGGGCACTGATAATCATCTGTGCAAGGCTCTAGGCCTATAAAAGGCACCCCATGAGTCATTTGTAACTCATCCCTCATATGAAGCAATGTCTCTCCATATGGTCAAGACCTACGTTTTGCGTTCGTCATTCTAGAAAATCGGGATCACATGGATTTCTTCTGAACATTTGTTGGAAACAACCAGAAAGGAGTTGTGTTGCATCAGTGAATTCCCTCATTGCCTCACCAGGTCATCAATTCAATGATGATGAGATCGCTCAACAAGAGGCGGGGCGTTAGGCGGGGCCAAACCCGATTAACAAAAAATATTGTGTCACTCGCCTTACTGTACAACGTACAAAAACATGGTCATTAGGCATGCCCATATTCTCTCTTTATGTTGTTTTTTGATGACAACAAAATCTATCAGGGCATTTTCAAGACTTCAAGACTAGGTTTTATGCAACACAAACTCCAGAAGCCTATTAATAAATATCCTTATTGAAGAAGTAAGGACCTCTAGGGTTGCCCGATCTTCACGGATTGACGGCGGATGTGGACGAAGTCACGCAAGAACACGAAGAACACACGAAGAACACCAAGAACACCAACACGATACAAGAACTGTTTCCCTTACCGGTCGGTCCAACCGGCCCAATAGAATCCACACGAGGGTGGGAGATCGGCAAGTAGATACAAGAAGGGATCTTGGGTGGTTGTTTCTCCAACGGTCAACCAAACCGATCCAATAGAGTCACCCTAAGATGAAATATTGGCAAGTAGTCAAACTACAAGTAGAGGTATTGAATCCACAAGAGGGATCTTCTCCACAAGATGAGGCAACACCACAAGGGGTGGATAAGGAGCCTATGCTCAACTCTCTCTCATCATAGACTCTCCTCCAGATCTGAAGGGGTAGGTGCCTATATATAGGGTTGACCCAAAAGGGTAGGTGGGAAAGGGATACAAGGGAATATTCCCTGTTGGTTCCTGAAGCAGCGGTAGTACCGCTGGTGCGGGCCTGAAACTGCTGGCGTTCCGCAGCGGCAGTAGTACCGGCGTCGCGGCGGTAGTACCGCTCATGGCGCCCGAAGTCCTTTTTATGCGGTAGTGGCGGCGGCAGTACCGGTGGTGCGGGCGTCTTGGCTTGACTTGGCGGTAGTACCGGCCTGACGGCGGTAGTACCGCTCATGGTACCCGAAGGTGGTTTTATGCGGTAGTGGCGGCGGCAGTGCCGCTGGTGCGTGCCTGGCGTTGGACTGGGGTCGTGGCGGTAGTACCGCTTGTCGGGGGAATAATTAACCCGCGACTTATTCAAAGCCAAAACAGCGACTTCATCTTCATGATCACGCTATTTCTTACGGCGAGTACCCAGATCGGATCGCCTCCATTGTAACACCACATATATCATATCAATACCAATCTAGGGTAGGCAGGAAGTAGGTATTTACCTCACATTGAGGGGCCGAACCTGGGTAAATCTGTGTTCATCCTTGTTCCTACGATCCCTAGCTCGGAGACGATTGACTCGCGCAAAGCCCACACCTACGAAGTCATCCATGACATCTGACGTGACAAACCCACGACAGTTGGCGCCCACCGTGGGGCATGTGGTCAAGAGCGTCACGTTCCGCGCAGGATCGATGAAAGGAGCTGAAGATCTCGCCATTGGCCACATCATTATGGTCGATGGCATGCCTCTCATTGACGATTCAAGCTGGGGACCAGAAGCTGATTACCTGGAGACCGGTCGCATCATCCCGTTTGGATCCATCAACGTCTTCGTCGGTTTCATTGGCTGTGGCGCCCCGACCCGACTGTTATACAGTGATGCTGTGTGTTACCGGTTAAGCGATACAACCGGAGGTTACGGGTTTACCAATCCCCGGCCAAAACCTTTGCTAGGCGTTGCTCGGAATTGATCATCGGCAACGCAACACCCCGATTGATGCCTTAACACAGGCACAACTATCAATGCATAATAGAGAGATCAAGACTTGTGGAACAACTGGCACATCACAGACTCTACGACACAAATCATTATAGTTCAACTCTTATAATAGAGAAAGATAGCAAATTACAACCGGAGGTCACAGACCCAACATTACAACATGCGGAAGTGAATTAAGTTGTTCTAAACAACAAGATCCAAATTATGGCCTAAGAGGCCTACAGATAAACATTCAAGCGCCAGCTATTCCGGGATGTCCCAAGCTGCCACCTGGGAACCCCAGACTACTCGTCGATGTCCACAAAGAACCCACCTTCGAGGTCGGTGAAGTCCTCCTCTGAAACATAACAAACGACGTTGAGTTCGACGAACTCGCAAGCGAATTAAGTTGTTCTAAACAACAAGATCCAAATTATGGCTATTTTGCATAAAGCTGATTTTATTTAATAAAACACAACTCCATGGCATCGACTATCAGAACATTTTCAAAAAGGGTAAGAAGTAACTCTTTTCCTTTGATCACTTTTCTCATCATCAACCACCATCATCATTGTACCTGTTCTACAAAGGCACCTCCCCGAATCACCCTCGAGGAAGCTAACCTTGCATTCTTGAGTAGTACCTTTAGTACTCAGTTTTTAAGCATTTCGTTCAAGTTATTCTATAATCTTACCTTCACTTCCCAAGTTCGTCCATAACCGCGGACACGGCTTTTCGAAAAGATTTAACCCTGCAGGGGTGTACAATGTTTGCCACATGTACCGTCCGACCCATTGCCTAGCTTTTAGCTCTCTTCCTTGGAGAGCCAGATGGGTGGGAGCGGTGTCGACTTCTCCTGTCGGGGGGCTGCCCCCGGGTAGGGCAAAGATGATGTGTTATGAACAGTTAAGGTCTAACCGGATCAAGGTTAGCCGGGTCACTTGGGCCGGATCTCAAGGGGATTCGGTCAGTACTACAAGCCGATGTAAAAGGAAGGACCAAAGGGGATCCGGTGAGGTTTAACCGGATCCAAAGGAGAAGAACCGGCTAAGTTATCCGGATCCTCAGGAAGGACCCGGGTAGGGCAACTCGGATGTTGCACAGGGGCCAAGTAGTGTCAGTAAAAGTCACGGGCACTGTAATGTTACTGACCGGGGCTCAGAAGACAGCAAGGAACAGCCACAGGTTTTCCGGGTCACAAGCCCCTAGGCGCTGACTCGGCCAATTCGGGAAAGGGGCAGTGCCTAGGCTACTGTGGTCTACACTGCCTTAAGCTCAAAGAGGAAAGATAAGCCTGTGGTGGACAGAGGGTGAGCTGGGCTGAGTGACAGTGGCCAGTGTTTGTCCTGTTCTCCTTGTCCTTGCCATTGTCCTCTGCGGCCAGGGGCAAAAGGGTAATTCGGTTACTGTATATATGCGACACCACCTTCTCCTGTGAGGAGGATCGACCATTGTAAGCATCATTTCCCCCCCAAGCTTCATCTTCTACCTGGAGCTCTCTCCATTGTTCATTATACAGCTCAGGGAGCACTCTGTACTTGTAAACACTTGAGATATAAGAGAGTAGGCTAGAGCTGCAGTAGGGGTGTTACCTCCACAAGAGGGCCCCGAAGCAGGGTACATCGTGGTGTTCTTTGCTGTTCTTGGTTTGCTCTGTTCTTGTTGGTTCTTGCGACTTCTTGCTTCTTCTTCATGCGTGCTACGTGAGCGCGCAAACCCTCCCCGGTTCCCCCAACGCCCAAGCGAGCCCACACTTAAGCCATCCCCATGGCATCTGCCGTGACACCACCACGACAGTTGGCGCCCACCGTGGGGCAAGCAGTGGCGTTGGCTGGGGTTTCCATCCGGACGGGCTCCGTCACTGGTGCCGGCGAGCGGGTCCTCTGGGCTCGTGTGCAAGCTCGGCGAGTTCAACTTCATCAGCAACAACGCGGGGTGCTTCTCCAACAAGCCCTTCCCCGCGAATGGCTTCCTCATGACGCTGGGCAGCTTCGTCACCTACGTCGCCACCGAGCCAGTTCGCGAGTACCCGGCGCAGGTGCTCGTGGCTGCGGATCCTCCCTCTTTCCGCGCAGCTCGCGGAGGGCGTAGCGCTCGCCCGGGAGCAGCGTGGAGGTCATGGTGGCTGAGCAAACGCTGCTGCAGGCAAAGGAGGTGCCAGCACGAGCGTGCCAGAGGAGCTGGCCACGCCAGTCGATCCAGCTGACAAGCCGACCGGACAGCTAAGTTCCCTAAGGAGAAACCCGATCCGGTTGGTCCCCTTGGCATGTCAAGCAGGGGTGCTTCCTTAGAGGGTGTCTTGGAAAAGCTAGCTCGGCCAGTGGCTCCTGGAGCAAATGTTGATCTTACTGTAGCTCAGCTAGAGGCAGAGCGCCTGAGGTTGCAAAAAGAGGCTCGATTAGTGATAGAGTCTAGGCAAGAGTTTGATAGAGACCTGAGAGAATACAATGCTGCCAATGGTATCACAGATGGCTTTACTCCTGTAGTGCACCGCTCGCGCAAGAAAGCCGAGTTGCGTAACAGAGGCAAGGACCTCAACGACGAGTTGGCTAGAGCTGCAGGTTCGAGCTCAAGTAAAGCCACTAGTCATAGATCCGGAACAGGCAAGCCGGTTTATAGCTCCCCGGCTAAGAATCTTAGGGCTGCAGCAGCAGCACGAGCCGAATTAAGTAACCTGACCGGGGATGCTTGGCGCAAGCAGCGGAGAGAGTGAATGAGCTTGTAGATGTGTGCAACAGGCAGAATGAAGCCTACCGGAAAGCTAATCCGGATGCTGGTGGTTCCCGTGTAGTGGTGTCGGTTAGGCTGCTAGCCAGAAGTCTAAGGGGCAAGCGTCATCTCCGCATGTTGTAGTTGACCGATCCCCAAGTGTGAACTCGGGTAAGAGCAAGCAGCTGCAAACTATGATGCGTATATGCGGGCAAGCAGCTAGCAGCCAAGGAAAGGCGGACAAAGCAGAAACAGTGGTGGTCAAGGCAATCCGGGTGCTGGAAGGGGAAATTCGGCTGGCCGAGGTCAACCACCACGCCATCCCGGACAGCAAGTGATGGCACAGGTGCAGCAGCAAAGTGGTGGCCAGGTGGGCTACCGCTATGACGATGGCAATTCGGCTATGGCGCGAGCCGGATACCAGACGTATGACAATGCACTGGCGTCGAGACTGGGGCCTCGGATGTTGGATCCGGATGATCAGCGTCTCAAGTTGGACAGAATCTACCAGTCCGAGAAGCTGGAAGAGCAAGGCCCACCGGGTCCACCATGCTTTGGACCTCGGATAATGAATGAGCCAAGTGTGCCGTTGTTCCAGCTCGGCCGCAACACGAAGCCGTATAATGGCAGCACCAAGCCACAGGATTGGCTGACGGACTATGTATCATCAGTGCACATTGCGGGGGCAATCGCCGATGGGCGGTCCGGTATCTCCCGCATATGTTAGAAGGTCCAGCCCGGATCTGGTTGAATAACTTGCCGCCGGGTAGTATCAATTGTTGGATGGATTTGGAACAGGCGTTTAACAGCAACTTCTCCAGCACCTACAAGAGGCCAAACCGACCTCAGCTCCTGGCTGCGTGCAAGCAGGAAGAGAGGGAGACAGACCGAGAGTATTTGACTCGGTGGAGCAACATGCGCAATTCTTGCGAAGGTGTAGTAGAGGAGCAGGCCATTTCATGGTTTGCACAGGGATGCAGGCATGGTACCCACTTTGGCAGAAACTCCAAAGAGATATGCCAAAACCCTGGCAGATATGATCCGGATAGCAGACACGTATGCACTGGGTGATCCAACACAGCCCGCATTGGATGCAGTGGGAGCAAACAGGAGGCAACCGGTTAATAACCGAGTTGGACCATTAAGGCCCAGTGACCGACATGAATTCGGTTACAAGAGAGAGATCCGGATTACAGATACGGTTCTGATCAAGTTGCTGCGGTAAACATGGATCAACCCGGAGGGGAGATGCCAGAGGCAAAAACTGATGGTCCGGCTTGGAGGCCGAATCAAGGTGCTTGGCCGAAGAAAGTGTGGGAGGGACCAAGTCCACCTCTGACTTTTGAGTCCAGATTAGATGGGCCTTGCTGTTATCACACCACTGATCCGCGCAAACCGGCTAATCATTCGACCCGGAACTGTAGTTGGCATCACCGCATTCAGGCGGAAGGTCAAAGAGGACCACCTCAGAGAGGTGCTCCTAGACCGAATTTCAGGCCAAACATGCCGCTAACCGGAGCCAATGCACCCCGGTCAACGCTGGAACTCCAAGGCCAGCAGCAACGAAGCCGGTTAACCTGGTGAACATGGGAGGCATGACAATGATGTTGGCCCAAGTAGGCAAGGTGGATACCCTGGGAATGATTACAAGGAAGCACATCAGAGTTATGTGGTTTTCGTGACCGAGCCAACTGACAAGAAAAGTCAGTTGAGAGAGCAAAGGAGGTGAATGCCGTGATGCCAGCAGTTCCAAAGTACTTGAACTGGTCTGAGCAGGAATCACTTGGAGCAGGGCGGATAACCCAAATCATGCCAAGCCCAGGAACTATGCACTAGTGTGGATCCAACTTTGGTTGGACCCAAGCTGAACGTGAAATTTAGCCGAGTCTTGGTCGACAATGGCAGTGCCATAAACATCATGTATCGGGACACAATGGTCAAGTTGGGTATTTCGCCGAATCAGTTGCAACAGAGCAGTTGTACTTTCCATGGCATAGTACCCGGGGTGTCTTGTTCCCCCATGGGTAAGATCTGGGTGATGTGTTGTTTGGTACCAGGGACAATCACAGACTTGAGAGTCTCGAGTTCGAGGTGGTGGATTTGGAAAGCCCATACCATGCTCTGCTTGGCAGGCCAGCATTAGCCAAGTTCATGATATCTACTCATGTGGCCTACCTCAAGATGAAAATGCCTGGCCCGAATGGTGTTATCACCGTTGCGGGAGACTACAAGAAGGCCATACAGTGTGCTACAGTTGGTTCCAACTTAGCCGAATCACTGGTGATACAAGCTGAAAAGAGCAAGATGCACGAGGTGGTGGCAATGGCGAAGTCGGCTCAGTTAGGCGTGCTGGCCATGACCAACCCGGATGGCGGCGCAACCTTTGAAGTGCCCAAGGAGACAAAGAAGATCCCCATTGACCCGGAGAACCCGGAGCGCATGGCCATCATTGGAGCCGGTTTGGGCGAGAAATAGGAAAGCGCGCTCTGCCACTTCCTCCGTGAGAATCGGGATATCTTTGCATGGTCGGCTAAGGACCTGCCTGGTGTTCCGAGGGAGTTGGCAGAGCACTCTTTGTTTGTCAGGCCAGAAGTAAACCGGTTAAGCAACCGACTCGGCGTCTCTCGAGATAGAAGAAAAGTGGTGCTCGATGAGCTGGCTAAGCTACTGCAGCCGGATTTATTATGGAGGTGTTGCATCCAGACTGGATATCCAATCCGGTTCTGGTAGAGAAGAAGAAGACGAACCAGCTGTGGTCAAGGTGTGGCGCATGTGCATCGACTTCACCAATCTGAACAAGGCGTGCCCGAAGGATCCATTTCCTTTACCTCGGATTGATCAAGTGATCGATTCTACTGCTGGGTGTGAGTTGTTGTCTTTTATTGATGCGTACTCTGGTTTTCACCAGATACCACTGAACCCTAAAGATCAAATAAAGACTGCTTTTATTACCCCGTATGGGGCGTATTGCTATCGTGTCATGTGTTTCGGTTTGAGAAATGCCGGTGCAACTTATCAGAGATGTATGCAGAAATGCTTACACTCCCAAATGGGCAAAAATGTGCAGGTGTATGTCGATGACATTGTCATCAAAACTAAAGAGAAACGTACTCTCCTCGAGGATCTCGAGGAAACATTTGTGAACTTGAGAAAATATCGGTTAAAATTGAATCCGGATAAGTGCACCTTTGGTGTCCCGGCTGGAAAGTTGCTTGGCTTCCTTGTATCAAGCCGAGGCATTGAAGTTAACCCGGCTAAGATCCGAGCCATAGAAAACATGAAATTGCCTAAGTGTCTAAAAGATGTGCAAAAATTCACCGGGTGCTTAGCCTCATTGAGCCGGTTTGTGAGTCGGTTAGGAGAGAAAGCCTTGCCCTTATATCAATTGATGAAAAAGAGCACCGGTTCACATGGACCCCACAGGCAGATTCGGCTTTCAATGAGTTGAAAAAGATGTTGTCCACTGCTCCAGTTTTGGCATCACCTTTGCCAAGTGAACCGATGTTGCTTTACATTGCGGCCACTAACCGGGTCGTAAGTGTGGTTATTGTGGTAGAAAGAGAAGAAGAGGGCAAATCCGTGCAGAGGCCGGTGTACTATTTGAGTGAGGTGATCTCAACTTCGAAGCAAAATTATCCTCACTACCAAAGATGACATATGGTGTGTACCTGGCGGTCAAGAAGTTGAAACATTACTTCCAAGAGCACCCGATTACAGTGGTGTGTGAAGCTCCAATTGCGGAGATCATTGGGTGCAAAGATGCAACTGGCCGAGTTGCCAAATGGGCGATAGAAGTGTCTCCTTACACACCGCATTATGAGAGAAGAGATGCTATCAAGTCTCAGGCTTTGCCGGATTTCCTTTGTGACTGGGCTGAGATGCAATATGAGCCACCTAAACCGGATTACAATTACTGGAGGTTGCACTTTGACGGTTCCAAATGCAAAATCGGGCTAGGTGCTGGGTGGTGCTCACATCACCAAAACAGGATCAATTGCGATATGTATTGCAGATTCATTTCTCAGCGTCAAACAATGTAGCCGAGTATGAGGCACTGATCCATGGGCTTAATGTGGCTCGGGACATCGGCGTTCGGATTGAATGTTTCGGTGATTCGGATTTGGTCGTGCAGCAATCTTCTGGAAATTGGGATGCTCTTGATGCCAATATGGCACTGTATCGGTTTCATGTTCAGAAAATTTCGGGATTTTTTGAAGGCTGTGAGTACAAGCATATACCTCGGCTGGAAAACCAAGCTGCAGATGTTCTGTCAAAACTCGGGTCGTCTAGGGAGGCAATCCCACCCGGAATATCCTTGAATCATCTAAGGGTCCCTTCAATCAAACCTTCGCCTGATTCCGAGTCGATTTTTATTCCCAAGCAAGAATCCGAAGCTATTCCTATGAATGTTGATGTTGAGTATATCGAGGAAGACCCGGGGACTGCATGCCCGGACTCGGGGACTGCTCACACAGATTCGGAAAATGCTAACCGAGTCTTGGGAAAGAGGAGCAGAGATGAAGATGATGCTAACCGGATTGTGGGGAATGGACAGAAGCTGATAGAAGAAATAATGGCGGCCAAACCTGTGGAAGAAAATGAGCACTTGTTCCCTTTGCATCCAGTACCAGAGTGGGCTGAAGAGATCATGAAGTTCATCGAGGAAGGAAGCTTGCCAAGCGATGAACCAAGGCTAGGCGTGTCCAGAGGAGATCCAAGGCTTATACCATCATCAACAAGGAGTTATACAAAAGAAGTGTAACCGAGGTGTTGCAGCGCTGCGTGGAGCCAGCAGAGGGCAAGGAGATGCTCCTGAGATACACCAAGGTGAATGTGGACATCATTGCAGTACAAGAGCCCTGGTGGCTAAAGTGTTCCGGCATGGATTTTATTGGCCCACTGCTCATGCAGATGCGGAGGACATAGTCCGCAGATGTGAAGGATGCCAGAGATTTGCTAAGCAAACACACTTACCCGCATCGGCACTGAAGACAATTCCTATTACTTGGCCATTTGCTGTGTGGTGTTTGGATATGGTGGGAGATTTCAAGCCGGCTAGGGGCAACATGACACATATGCTGGTGATGGTGGATAAGTTCACCAAGTGGATAGAGGTGAAACCAATACGGAAAGTGGATGGCCGTTCGGCTGTAACCTTCTTGAAAGAAATCATTTTGAGATACGGATACCCTCATAGCATCATCTCGGATAACGGCACAACTTTGCTGTCGGAGAGTTTGCCCGATTCTGCATGATAAGGGGATCCGGTTAGACATAGCCTCAGTGGCACATCCAGAGTCCAATGGACAAGTGGAAAGATCAAATGCTCTAGTGTTAGCCGGCATCAAGGCTCGTCTCATTGAACCATTGTTGAAAACTCCGGGTGCTGGATAGATGAAATCCATCAGTTCTATGGGGTCTAAGGACTACACCGAATCGGTCAACAGGCTATACGCCATTCTTTCTGGTTTATGGGGCAGAAGCTGTCCTACCCACTGACATAGAATATGATGCACCAAGGGTGGCAATGTACACTGAAACCGAGGCAAAGAGGCCCGGGAAGATGCAGTGGATCTGCTAGAGGAAGCAAGAGAGTTGGCCCTGTCTCGGACAGCAATATACCAGCAAAATCTCAGGCGTTATCATAGCCGAAAATCAGTCCTCGAGTGTTTCATGAGGGTGATCTAGTGCTGAGGCTGGTGCAGCGCAGCAAAGGCCGACACAAATTGTCACCTCCATGGGAGGGACCATTCATTGTGAGCAGGGCTATGCACAATGACTCGTACTATCTTATAGATGCACAGGAACAAGAGGATGGCTTGGACAGACCCGGACAGGAAACCAAGCGACCTTGGAATGTAGCTCTGCTTCGACCCTTTACTCTTAAAGGGCGCAATGTATGTATTTCAATTTATCATGAATGAAATCGCAGTAATCCGAGTCTGGACTCGGGGACTGCTTCGTCCTTATGCATGTGTTGTTTATTACTGTTTTGTTTTTTGCCGTTCGTGTGCCGAATCGCTTTGAACCTTGTTCTAAGTTTCAAGTAATGTATGTTGTGTTGTTGATCTCGTGACTCGACTGACAAACACCAAAATGGTAGTCAAGAGCAGAGATGAGGAATATGGGAAACATGAAAATGGACACGGGGACTCGGTCCAAAACCGATTCGGCACATGTCGTTTACTAACCCCTGTTATTTATTTTTTCGTTTATGTTGAATGATTCTAAACCACAACTCGCATGTTTCAAGTATTGTATGCTATGATTCCTATCTTGTGACTCGACTGTCAAAACACCCAAAGAGGTAGACAAGAGCAAAGATTTGGCAAAAGTAGTAAACAAGAAAACAGACTCGGGGACTCGGTTTAAGATGATCCAACATAAACCTTGTCCGGATCGCGTTAAGCATGATAAGCATAGTCTCGAAAGAACTTAAAATAGTCTATTACATCTGCTCCCGGCATACCGGGGATTTAATGTTTTTGTTAAGTACTTCAGGGTGCAGCGGACTCGGTCGCGGCAGACTCGGTCATAGGAGTTTCGGTTGCGGGAACTTCTGTGGTAGGAGCTCGGTTAGCGGAGCTTCGGGGGCACGGGCTTCAGCTACGGGTGCTTCGGTGAAGTGGACGCGGTTACGGGAGGTTCTGTTGCTGGAGCAGACTCAGAAGATGGTGGCACTTCGGAAGTAATCTTGACTGGAGAGCTTGAAGGATGGGCGGATTCGGAAATATCCGGATCAGGTGAAGCCTGTTTAGTAATCACAGTCAAGTTAGTGGCTGGAATCACAGGAGACTCGGTTGGAGTTTGTTCGGTGAGCTTGGCCGAGTCGGAGGCTGGTACCTTGCTGGATTCTTCTTCTTCATCAGACTCGCCCTCAGAGTCGGCATATCTTCTGCGGAGGCATCGTCCGATTCCTCTTCTTCAGTCTCTTCCCATCGAATAGACCGGAGCTCCAGATCAAGATGCTTGGTGCGTGCAAATTCGGCCATGAAGTTGGCGGCTTCTTCACGGATCTTGATCCGGGTAGGGTCTGTAGCCCACGGAGAACCCTCGCGAAATGAGCGCACTTTGGCAAGATCAATTAGCTCATACCAGGACATGATGAATAGCAAAGCTGCGTCAGCACCAGCGCGGGCGGACGAAGACCTCCACTGCTGTAACCGGGTCATTGCTTGATCCAGGTCTCTGATCAGCTCCTCCGCAGGCACAACTTGCCGCGCTTCAGGAAACAAGATTCGGTGAGCCTTGAGACTTGCATTAAGCAGACCAATATGGGAATCCTTCAGAGGAGCAATCCGAGCCTTAAGTGCTGTAATATGATCTTCGATGTCCCATGTCTCGGATAGGGGAGCCTCGGTTAATTTAGCTCTCTCAGCTCGGGCGTTTCGCACAGCCTTGGCGGCTTGAAGCCGGATGCTGGTAAACTCTCCTACAAACAAATAAGCTAATACTGAGTTCAGCAAGAAGGAACACAAGCATATGTATCGGTTAAGAGCAGAAAGAAAAAAGGGGATTCGGTGAACTTACGATCCATGTCATCATTGAGGCTAGCAAGTTGAGCCAGCCATTTCGTACTGGCCGCTTTATGAGCAGCCAGTTCTTCTTTAGCCGCTTTCAATTCGGCTTCAGATTCGGCAACGGTCGTTTGAATTTGCTTATCTAATTCGGCTCGCTTCTGTAGCCCGGCGTGCAAAGTGTCGCGCTCCTTTTGGAGCGTGTCTCTCTCCGTCCGCAGTGCATTCCGCTCTGCTTTCACCTTGTTCTTCACTTTTTCGACCCGGTCAAGCTCCCGCTGGACTCGCGCTACCTCTGATTTCTCCTCCGCCAGAACACGCTTTTGCTCTTCCTCTTTGCTATTCATCTTGAGGACCAAGGCATCAAATGATTTTTGGAGCTTGTGGTACTGGTTGGCGAGCTGCTTAAAGAGATCGCTGCGAGTGCCCGTGCTTTCCTGAAAGAAGTAGGAAGCGTCAAAAGAGTCTCGGGGACTGGCCGAGACTGACCGAATCGGTTAAAAAGAAACCCGGGGACTGGGGGTCCCACAGTTTTTTCAGTTAAGAAAAAGGTCATGATCGAATTTTTTAAAGATTCAAGCCGAATGACTTTCTTACTCCAAAGAGTATTAGTCGTTCGACCCGAATCTCGGGGACTGGGTAGATACTATTTGATCATGACGAACTAAAAGCAAGATTCGGCAAACTTACCTCGAAGACTTGGTGCGATGCAGTAAACGCAACCTTCACAGAATGAAGAGATTGCATCATTCGGCTAGGACCAGCAGGGTGTGGCGTTGCAGCGGAGAAACCTGGTGCAAGGTCCACGGCGTTCCAGGATTCAATAAAGTCATTGGCAGTGCTGAGCTTAGGCTTGGCTTGGCCGGATTGAACGGCAGAGGAGGCAGCGGTGGTTTGCTTGACATCAAGCACTTGCTTATCCGAAGTGGAGGAAGTTGTGCCAGCGACACCTTGAGTCGGCTTGGGTGGAGGTGATGCACCCGGGGTCTGTCTCTGATGTTGCGGTTTCTGTGGGTTCTCAGAAGTTTGTTGTTGTTGTTGCTGCTTCTGCTTTTTCTTCTTCTGCTGTTCTTGGTTCAGCAGAGTTTGTGCTGCGGGAGTAGGGCGAGGATCCGGCTTAGGCATGGATGTAGCCGATGCCTTGGCCTTTTCCTTCTCCAGCTCCTTGAGAGGGCGTGGCCAACTCGAATCTCGGATTGGAGCCGAGGTTTCCTCACTCTCCAAGTCAATAACCGGCTCTGAAATGGGAGTCGGCTGAGGAATATTGGCAGTTGTGACATGCGTTGGCGAGGTGGCAGTTCGGTCAGGAGACTGGGTTTCCATGGCCGTACCCAGTGGAGGAATGGGAGAAGAGATGGATGAATGAGTCTGCACGGTGATGAGGACATCACTGCATAAAGCAAAGCAAACAGTTAACTCGGATAGACATGACTCGGTTAACAGAGGAAGAAAGCAAATAAAGTTAAGTCAGTATTACCCCTTGGTGGTAGGCATCGGCTTGACACGATTCGACTTGGGGCCGGACTTCTTGATTCTCTTGGCTTTAGGGGAATCAGATCCGGGCGCGTCAGTGCGTTTCCGAGATGACCCTTCAGCATCTTGTTTGGCTGGAACACAAGGAGGTGGTTTCCATGAAATCGGAATAGCGTCGATGGGTTCTAAGAGGCAGCAATCTTCATCTTCTTCGTCGGAAATGTGGTGAATGTTTGATTGCTTACCCTTGCGGACTGGCTTGGCACGGGGAATTGGCAAATAGTCATCCGTATCCGGATCCTCTTCGCCCTCGCGCGGCGGGCTAAGATCCGGTGTCCATGCCTTGGTGGAGAGATCTCCGTCTTCAGTAAGTTGACGATCAAACAGCTACAAAAAAGATAATGCGAATCCAGATCAGGCCGGGGTTATTCAGATGAAGTAAGATTGGATTTGGAGAGTGGTGAGCTAACCTGTGGAGGAAGGTTTTCCCGGCAGAATGGCTTTACACCCCACCGCCATTTATCCGACATCTCATTGGCAGCAATGGCGTTTACACGTCTGAAGACGGAAGCTTTGTCAAGCTCGTGCTTGCTGATCCGGGTAGGATCTAGCGCGCCACGCATGTGGCATATCTTGTGATCACGCCTTTGAAGAGGGCTGACTCGGCGAGAGATGAAGGTCCGGAGGAGGTCGTCAGAGGTCATACCCTTCTTCAAAAAATCCTCCAGAGTGGTATGCACTGTCTGAAGTTCAGCAATTGTTTCAGACGGATTATAACCGAAGTTCAGTTCGGCTGTGGGTGGCTCCATACTGAATTCGGGCAGGTTAAGAGCGTCGCGGCCCTCAGCGCTCTTTACGTAAAACCAGGTCCTTTGCCATTTCTTCACCGTGTCTAGGCCGGTGACTCGGGGGAAGATGGACCATTGCCTCGGGGTGATGCTAACCGAACCGCAAGCAGTCAGCTGTTTCGGCTTGGTACCTGGAATGGTGTGCTTGCGAAGGTGGAAGTACTTTGCCCATATATCTACATTCGGCCAGAGACCGAGATAGCCTTCGCAGAAGGAAGTGAAAGCTGATAAAGAGACGAAGGCGTTCGCCGGGAGGTGGTGAAGTTGTAGTCCGAAAAAGTCCAGAAAGGCCCGGAAGAAGTCACTGGCAGGCAATCCGAGCCCGCGCTCGAAATGCGCTATGAATACCACGCGCTCACCGGGTTCGGGGGCCGGTGCGAGTTCTTTTCTGGGTCTGCGGCATATAACTTGCGGCGTTATACGCCGGGTGGCTCGTAGCCATTCCAAATCATTCCGGGTAACATCAGATCCCTCCCATCTGCCGGGAGGAAGTTTGGCCATAACTGACTCAGTTCTGCAGTAAAAAGGCAGATAACCGGATTAGGAGATTCGGAATCCATGACACCAAAGAAGAGTCGGATAACATTGAAACCGAATCAGATCTAAGGTAACTCGGCTAATCTTATCCCGGGTAGGGTTAACCGGGTCCAGTGGGGAAGGTGATGCGGTTGGAAATCGCAAACATCTTTCCGCGGGTTTCTAGGGTTTGGAAGATCTACAGCGGTGGTAAAAAAGAAAGAAAATCACGGGTAAAAACATGGTTGAACTGCTCCTACGATGACAAGTCTATCTAGGCTAGTCTGGTGTAAAACTTGGAGAGAAAGTATACGGAGTGTGCTACGGCATGAACATGGCTTAGATATGCATCGATCTAGCAAGAACAGGCGTGTGTATTTCAAGAGTACGAACTCGTCACGGTGGCTATGGCGAGAGGAGGAAGAACTTACAGTGCTGGTTCCTCGAAGGAGGAGTTCAACGGAGAAATGGCGGAGATGGGCGCGAGGCGCGGCTCCGGCGGTCTTGCTCTGGTGCGCCGTGCGTCCCCGGCGCGGCGAGTTTGGAGGTCGAGATCGCGGCGGCGACGGCGGAGCGGACGAGTAAGGGAATAAGGCGAAGAAGAAGAAGAGGAGGTTCCTTCGCCCACATTTATAGCCTCCAGCGGTAACTGCCCCCACTGCTGCGCGGTTTTCGGAGTATCGTGCAATAACTGCACCCTGGAATTCTGTGGCCTTCAGTATGGCCGTGTATTCCAAGCACACACGAGGCAATAGAATTCTAAGCGGGGGAGGATCCTATGTGCTGGTCAACGGAGGAAACGAGGAGACGTGGTCTTCTGGTCAAACACACTCGAATACCCGGTGGATCAGGATAACGAGCTGACAACCCGGGTTATACGGCTTTGCACAGGCTTTTCCTGCCAAATGTCCCGGAAAATTCGGTGACAGCTAGAAGTGATCCGGTTAGTGATGTTGGTTTTGAATCTGGAACGGCCCTTCAGCCGAGGCTGTAGGACCGTACCAGCTTCGGGGACTACTGTCGGGGGGCTGCCCCCGGGTAGGGCAAAGATGATGTGTTATGAACAGTTAAGGTCTAACCGGATCAAGGTTAGCCGGGTCACTTGGGCCGGATCTCAAGGGGATTCGGTCAGTCCTACAAGCCGGTGTAAAAGGAAGGACCAAAGGGGATCCGGTGAGGTTTAACCGGATCCAAAGGAGAAGAACCGGCTAAGTTATCCGGATCCTTCAGGAAGGACCCGGGTAGGGCAACTCGGATGTTGCACAGGGGCCAAGTAGTGTTAGTAAAAGTCACGGGCACTGTAATGTTACTGACCGGGGCTCAGAAGACAGCAAGGAACAGCCACAGGTTTTCCGGGTCACAAGCCCCTAGGCGCTGACTCGGCCAATTCGGGAAAGGGGCAGTGCCTAGGCTACTGTGGTCTACACTGCCTTAAGCGCAAAGAGGAAAGATAAGCCTGTGGTGGACAGAGGGTGAGCTGGGCTGAGTGACAGTGGCCAGTGTTTGTCCTGTTCTCCTTGTCCTTGCCATTGTCCTCTGTGGCCAGGGGCAAAAGGGTAATTCGGTTACTGTATAAATGCGACACCACCTTCTCCTGTGAGGAGGATCGACCATTGTAAGCATCATTTCCCCCCCAAGCTTCATCTTCTACCTGGAGCTCTCTCCATTGTTCATTATACAGCTCAGGGAGCACTCTGTACTTGTAAACACTTGAGATATAAGAGAGTAGGCTAGAGCTGCAGTAGGGGTGTTACCTCCACAAGAGGGCCCCGAAGCAGGGTACATCGTGGTGTTCTTTGCTGTTCTTGGTTTGCTCTGTTCTTGTTGGTACTTGCGACTTCTTGCTTCTTCTTCATGCGTGCTACGTGAGCGCGCAAACCCTCCCCGGTTCCCCCAACGCCCAAGCGAGCCCACACTTAAGCCATCCCCATGGCATCTGCCGTGACACCACCACGACATCTCCCTCGTTAAGGACTAACCCAGGATCATCAGTGAGGACGGGACAGGTTCAGTGCCTCCAACACCCTGCCCCGTGGCCACAGATTTTCCTAAACACCACCATCCTCATCCCAGTTCATACCACCATCATCACGCACGCGCAAATGGAAGCTCAAACTAGAGGACCCTGGCTAGTCCCGCCCGAGTTATTTAGTCTATGAGGGTTCCTGCAATTGCATAGGCCTCACGCATGGTTGCACGCTCAGTCTTGGTTCAAGAGGTAAAGAACTCGCACCTAGGCTGCGAGAACGAGACAAAGCACCACAACCACAGTGGCCTCTCATCCCCGCCTTTAAGCATTTATTAACTGTCACCACAATTTCTCCAGCATCATCCGAACATTTCCACATCTGTTCCCTACATGACATATCCATCGGACGAATAAACATTTAACTAAGCATGGCTAAGCATCAACATTGCATAGTTAAGTATCTCATGCCAACAATACAAACCTATGGATAATAGGAGGGGAAACAGGTAATGGCATCAGAAACTTAATGCAACTATAGGATACTCTATCCAAAACAAATTGACATTTGGAACCGCATGCAATATTATAGTGGAGAAAATATTTGCGGAAAATAGGATAAGACATGCTCAGAGGGGGATTACGCTTGCCTTGTTCAGGTGCTGGTAGTACGGATCGTTGGGGTATTGCGGGTAACCCCAGCTGCTTGATCTATCGAAGCATAACAACAGAAGAGCAATCAATCACCACACATGCTTTAACAAATGCAATGCGATGACATGACATGACATTTAAAATCCCCAGGATGAGGATGATTCAACTATTCAAATTAAACGGAGTTCGGATGCTTAGAGGGGCGCATCTCGAATATACTGTGGAGTTAGGTCATGAATCATCGTTACTTGTCGATTAAGGTAGTTGAAACCCTAAGGTTAACTTGCTGATGATATGACATGAGCATGTGAGAGATGCAGGGTATAGATGATTAAACACATTCTTGCAATCAATTTAGAAAAGAACTGAAATTATTTATTTTACCGCTGAAAAAGGCTAATCGGATTTTCCGATAAGGGTGCAATCGGATTATCCGATACAACTGACTCGAAAAATACGGCTAAGGACCTTAATTAAATAGTGTTCTGGACATACTGAGGTGCTCGTACTGGCTAAAATTTGGCTAAGGACAAACATCGAGCTCGTACTGGCGTGCTTTGGAATATCCGAATTTCTCTGCTTTGGATTATCTGAGCAACCGGGAGAGCATGGCGGCGCACAGCGACGGGGGTGCTCCGGCGACACGGAGGGCGAGGGGAGGAACGGAAGCAAAGGGGAGGACCCGTAGCTCACCCTGAAGGCATACGCGGGCTCAGGGAGGCCGGAGTTGCAACGACGGCGACGAATTTGTCCACGGCGGCGCTCGACGGCAGCGGCGGAGTAGAGGACGGAGCTCGCAATTTCCCGCGCCCTAGCTCGATTCCTTTGGCGGAGATGAAGAGGACGACGAGGCAAAGCTTCCTGCGGTCTTTGTTTTGCTCGAGGCGCTCTCAGTCGCCAATAGAGAGCTCGGCCATGGCGCTCGGTGGTGAGCTCGTGGGGAGAGGAAAACGGATAGGAGGGAGCAGGTGCGCGAGTGGATAGGGGGAGCAGTGGGCCTCGTGTTGCTCTTCTCCTGTAGGGAGAGCAGAGAGGAGGGGGGCCCGGCGAGTGCGTGCCGTGCGGCATGGCCACGGCGGCATGGCGCCAGTGGAGGAGAGAGACGACGGCATTTTGCCGATAACCCCCTAGAAATACTTTCACCATCACGGGTTGGTCCTTCTCTCTTTTCTTTTTAAAACCAGCAGCATTTTCCTAATTTAATTGAGGCACTTACACATTTTAGAAAACTATGACAAAATTTGGGGAGGCTCCCCTTAGCCTGTAGTAGGTCCACAAATTTTGGTGTCTCAAAATAAAATAGTTTGGACCACTTTTGTTTAGCAAGGTTGGTTATGTTATTTTCTCAAATCCAATTTGATATTCCTTTGGAAATTTCAAAGCAGGTGCCAAGTATTATTTTTGGAACCATTTGAAACTTCCTTGAAAAATATAAAATGTCGAGGTGTTTTGTTTTGCAAGATTGAGTGCCTTCCTTGTTTTGAGATTGGTTAAAGCAAGTTTGGCATTTGTTTTTAGGTGGTGCCAAACCACCACAATTCCCTAACCCAACAACAATTCCCTAGCAACAATTCCCTAACCAAAAGTTAAAGGTTCCAATTTGTACACATTGATGCAAGGATGCCATGATGCAATGAACCAAAAGTGGAAAATTTACACAGGTTTTTAGGTTCTCAACTTTGGGCTGTTACATTGGCGGCGGATCTGTTAGCTCAGCCCAAGAAGGCGACTCAGCAGAAGAAGTCGCCGGTGACAAAAAAGAGTCCCTGGAGAGCGTGGACTCACAAGAATTTGGGTCCATCATACATGCCTTTGAAGAAAGTTACTGGGACTACGCACCAGTGCTAGAACAAGAGGCGGCACAAGTTGGAGTCTACATGGCCGGAGGTGCAAGTACGTCAGGAACTGCAGGAGAAGCCGAAAGATCGGCACCCCCTGGCAACCCGCTACTTATCCCGGTGTCAGCCGCAAACGCCATTGTCCGCGCGATAGAAATTGAGGCCGCCAGGGCCGAGCTCCTGTACGAGGTTCGGAGGATGGAAGAAGAGCGCTACAGGCTCGAACAGGTGAGCCAAGGAATCCAACAGGAACGGCAACGGATAGCCGCGCTCGTCGCGACTCAAGGACAAGTTGACCGCAGGCGCAGGCGCGCGCGACTCAACCAACGATAGAACTTCCACCCACTCCAGCTGCTGGAGCAGGAGTCCGACCAGTCGCAAGAATTTTGGAACCAACAATTGTCCACGAAGCCCAGCAGCTACCATCGCAACAACCAAGGAGGTTTCACACCCCACAAGGCCACTATCAAAGCCCGGTCGATAACATGTATGCTGCGGCTAATATCTTGACACAGATGGTACCAACAGGCGACGACCCAATCAACTCTGAAGCACGACGTGCGATACAGTTGTTAAGCACCGCTGTCCTACAACAGGCCAACAACAGCTGCCCACCGTACCGGCCAGCCGCGGGATTGCAGCAGAAAGAAGCGTCCAAAGCAGGCCACCAGAGGATATATCAAGGGTCGCGCAGAGGCAGCAGGAACAAGCCGCAGAAGCATAGGCTATCATGCCAACAATGCAGACGCGGCTCGTGGAAGTTAACAACCCCACGGGCACATCCATAGTTTTGTCCTCGCGACTCAAGGGTCCGGCATGTTTCACTAAGAAGATCAGATCGGAACCTTTTCCTGAAGATTTCAAAGGACCACGCAAGGTGGCAAACTATAACGCCAGCATGGACCCTACCACCTGGCTAAACAACTACGAGATGGGGATGAGTATTTTAATGCTTCAGAAGAGATATGCGCAAGGTACCTCAACATGATGTTGGAGGGCGCGGCTCACATATGGCTACAAAATCTACCCCCCAACTCCATAAATACCTGGGAAGAACTGAGAGATGCTTTCGTCAAAAACTTCCAAGGAACCTGCAAGCGACTCTACAATATAGAAGATCTAGAGCGTTGCATTTAGAGGAAGGTGAATCAAGCCGCCACTGGATGAGAAGGGTGGCAGAAATAATACACTCTTCAGACAATATACCACCAAGTTCAGCCGTCCTGGTCATGGAGAAAAATTGTACGTTCGAGCCGCTGATCCATAAGCTAGGTCGCATGAAGGATAAAGTCAAGAGTCTCAGCGAGGTAATGGCTGCGGCTAACAAATACGCTGGCTCGGACAAGACCAGAGATGCATCAGATGGAGAAGAGGAGAAGGTCGCTGTTGAAGGAAAGAAAAATATCAGCAAGCCTCAACAGCAACAAGCTAGCCACAACAACGCGAATCAAAACAAGCGCAAGAGTGAAGAAGGGAACTCTGGGCTTGTCGCCAACACACGTGGAGGTTTCAGGGGCCAACGAGGAAGAGGCCGAGGTAGCGGCTCTCGTCCAATTAACATGGAAGAAGTTTTCAATCGGCCATGCGATCTTCACACAGGAGGTGACGGGCGGCCAGCTGACCATACCAAGGCGCAATGCAATTATTACAAGAAGTGGAAAGAAGAAAGCCAACACAACAGGGGAAACCAACATGAAGGAAACCCTGTGACTCATGGTTCAGGCACCGGGCCGCACAATGCGAGTAACCCCAGGCAGGTGGGGCAGTACCATACAATAGTTATCAACACCTCCAAAGGGAGGAGAAATTAGGCCGCAAAAGCCAGCAAGTAAACGCTGTGGTACCAGCAACCCCCAATTGGCTAAAATGGTCAGAACATGCAGTAACTTGGAGTCGCGACGATCACCCGCCGCAAGTGCGAGAACCAGGGAAGCTGGCGCTAGTTGTGGCACCCTACGTAGCAGGATACAAGCTAACCAAAGTGCTTATGGACGGAGGAAGCAGCATAAATATCATGTACTACGATACGTTCAAGCGCTTGGGGCTCATGGACTCCAGCCTGCAACACACGACAACCGTATTTCACGGCATCGTCCCAGGAAAGTCAGCACAGCCAGTGGGAAAGATAACCCTGGGAGTAACCTTTGGGACGGAAGAAAACTTCAGAAGCGAGTTCATATGCTTCGAAGTGGTAAAATTCCAGAGCCCGTATCACGCCATGTTCGGACGAACAGCTTTTGCTAAGTTTATGGCCAGGCCATGCTACGTTTACCTACAGCTGAAGATACCAGAACCAAGAGGGATCATCACAGTGCACGGCGATAGAGAAAAAGCAATAGAGTGCGAGGAAGGAGATGCAGCCTTCGCAGAATCAGCTTGTGCCGCTAAAGAGTTAAGGAGTTATAAGTCGTAGGTGGATCCCAATGATATGAGCGTAGTTACCACGCCATCTACCGAACCACCAATGAAATTCAAAGCGGCCCAAGACACCAAGCAGATAGACCTTGTTCCTGGCGACTCATCCAAGCAGGCGAGCATCGGAGCGCACATGGAAAAAGAACAGGAGCGGGCCCTCATCGCTTTCCTTTAGGAAAACAAGGACATCTTCGCACCGTCCGATATGCCAGGGGTACCGAGGGAATTGGTAGAACACAGCCTTAACATGAACCCCTTGGCCAAGCCAGTAAAGCAACCACTGCGGCGTTTCCACGACGACAGGAGAAAAGCGATAGGGGAAGAAATAGCTCGCCTATTGGCCGCAGGATTCATCACAGAAGTATATCATCCGGAGTGGGTGGCAAACCCAGTCCTAGTTATGAAAAAGAACGGCACATGGCGAATGTGCATTGACTATACCAGTCTCAACAAAGCCTGTCCGAAGGACCCATTTGCCTTGCCAAGGATTGACCAAGTGATTGATTCAACGGCCGGATGTGAGTTGTTATGCTTTCTAGACGCCTATTCAGGCTACCATCAAATCAAGATGAAGAAGGAGGACTAGAAAAGACATCCTTCATCACACCCTTTGGGGCCTTTTGCTACGTAAGCATGCCCTTTGGATTGAAGAACGCAGGTGCGACTTACCAGAGGTGCATTCAAAGTTGCTTGCATCAGCAGATAGGTCGCAACGTTCACGCCTATGTGGATGACATTGTCATTAAATCGCAAGTAAGCCAGGATCTCATCAGTGACTTGGAAGAGACTTTCACAAATCTCAGAAGATACAACATGAAGCTCAACCCGACGAAGTGCGTCTTTGGAGTACCAGCGGGGAAGCTATTGGGGTTCATAGTGTCAGAAAGAGGCATTGAAGCCAACCCTGACAAGATAAAGGCTGTAATGGACCTCCAAAAACCAGAAAAGATCAAGGATGTACAGCGACTCACCGGTTGCGTCGCGGCATTAAGTCGCTTTATATCAAGACTGGGAGAAAAAGCCCTGCCTTTATACAAATTGCTGAAAAAGTCAGATACCTTCGTTTGGGACTCAGAAGCCGACAAAGCTTTAACAGCCCTGAAGAGTTAGTTGACAAATGCTCCAGTTCTGGCGGCTCCAAAGGATAAAGAGCCCATGCTGTTATACATAGCTGCAAACTCTCGTGCTGTAAGCGCCGTGATGGTTGTAGAGAGACAAGAGCCAGGAAAGGAGTACCCGTCCAAAGGCCAGTATACTATGTAAGTGAAGTGCTCACAGCTTCAAAGCAGCGTTACCCTCAGTGGCAGAAGCTAGTGTTTGTTGTGTTCATGGAGAGTCGCAAGCTGAAGCACTACTTCCAGGAACACCCAATAACTGTGGTCAGCTCGGCACCGCTGGCAGACATCATCCGCAATCGAGAAGCAACAGGAAGAGTGGCCAAGTGGGCGATCGAGTTGGGTCCACACCATATAAGTTACGAGCCGCGCACATCAATTAAGTCGCAAGCTCTCGCAGATTTTGTGAGGACCCCGGATTAATTATCTGAGATACTCGTTATGTTTCCTGCAATAATCCCATGATCAGTCTGTTGTTGCACATAACTCGAATTGGCATCACAGAACACCCATAAATACCGAATAAATATACTTACTTGATTGAAGCCATAACTTCAACAGGTACTTGCAGCGGAAATCACCAAAACAACGTGGAGCCCAAGCCATTTACCAACCCTACAGGCAGCTGACTGGGAAGCGCCCTAGTTCGCATTGACGTCATCGAAACCTTCTTCTTCTAACTGCTCCTCTTCAAAATCTGGCTAAGACAATAGCCAGGGACGAAACCAATATAAGTACATTTGAATGTACTCGCAAACTACCCCCGGAATGAGCATGCACTACTCTTTTTATTGTTTAAATAAAACTTCGTTTGCTTTGAAAACTCTATATCCTTGCTGAAAAGAGAAGGATATACTTTTGTTTAATAAAACTTTGTTTTAAAATCTCTATATCTTTATTGAAAAAGGAAAGAAGGCTTTTAGAACTTTTCCCATAAATCTGTCTTTGTAAGAAGTCTCTTTAAAAATATTTTCCCAAAAATATATGTTTGTTGAAAAAGGTATGAAGTCCCTTTAAAGCTTTTTCCCGAAAATATAGCTTTGTTTCTAAAAGGTAAGAAGTATCTTTTGAAACATCTTCCCGGAAAATCACCATTTTGTTTATTTCTCCAAAACTCCTCCTTTTCCGACCAAAACCATTCCTGGTCAAATCATTTTTTTCAACAACCTTATACCAACCCTTTGGTATTGTTACATAAATCATTTTTCCGCTTTCAAGACACAAAACTTTGCACTTCTCGACCATAGCCCCTCAGGGTCCTCCTCTTTTCGAGCAACCTCATACCGACTCATCGGTATAGTTGCACATATACAACATCTCCATTTTCCTTTCAAATCTTAAAACATTTCCAAAACTTGCACATGGTCAGAGTAGGGTCTCCCAACTGTCCATATCCGAGGACTCGGCTATTCGAATAGTTTTATTACCCTCTGCTGAGGTAGCACGCTTTTCCCACACCCATCCGGCAACTCATCGTGTCAGCCACGTCCCGCCATACAAGGTGTATGCGAAGTTGAGTCACCGACCGTAGCCTGTCCTTTGCTCATGCTAGTATAGGATCCTACCGCTACGAAACCGGTTCCATCGACACTTAAATCCAGCCTGTCGGAAACTAAGTGTGAGGACTTCGTAGTTCTGCCCGGCGAATTTTAATGGCCCTACAAATCCTCTACTCCAATTCATACATACCAACTCAGCTGGCAGTCTTCTCTTTAGAGGACCCGGGTCAGGGGCAGGTCACCAAACCATCCCCTCATGGAACGAGGTCATCCTCGTTGTTGAGGCTTCCAGTACTAATATGAGCAAACTATATGACTACGCCCTTTCCCATATGTGGGTAAATGTGGTCGCACAGGTTATCGGCTGGTCGACGTAAGTACAAGGACACAATGTGCATTTTTCATAACCATCACCACTCATCATTTCTCCACTTCAACACCGACATCTCGGTATTCCATGTCCACACAAGTATTTTCAAATGAGTTCTGCATAAACAATGTTTTTCCCATCCTATAGCTTGAAAAAGATTTTCCATCTAATATCTCCATATAGGGTGTCAAAATAATATACTTGTATTTTGGAAAAGGGTTTTCAAAATCATAGCTTTAGTGGCAAACACCACATAAATCACTTATGCTCTTTATAAGTAAAACATGTGAACCAAAAGAGATGTATATAGATGCAAGCTCAGAGAATAGCTTGCCTGATTTCATCATGATGTTCCTAGACTTCTCCTCATTGATCAAAGAAATAAACTCTCATCCTTCTCCGATAAATCCTTTCCAAATACCACCCCGGTAGCATTTATATCTAGCGTCGCAACATGAAAATAAAACAACACGCAATAAGCAAACCAAACCACACGTGGTATACAAACAAGTAATCAAACCACAACATAGCACTAATTTAATCAAGCAACAAACTAAGATCTATATTTACAAGGGCATTATACTCACAGGAGTATAACACCAAACACATGCTAAAACATCGAGCACCAAGACATCCTCAATTACAGGTAATTAACAACCATTTTTCCTAATCAAGAAATACTTCAGACAAAAGTTAAGCCACCAATTGATCCTTTGTAATTCAAAATATCTCACCAAGCTAAGGTGGATACACTAACAAGATAGTTAAGCTAGTACTCAACTCAAAGACTATCAAGTTCCTCAAGCCATGCAAACATATTACCCATACCAATATGTCTAACAAATACCACTAACAGTACTAACATATTATAACCTTCTAAACAGTAATAACATGCAAACAACAGTACAACAACAATCATTAACCAGCAAGGCACACATATTAGTCACACACAATATTCTCACATTAAAATAAATAAGCATAGCAATTCTTAATTACTAGAGGAAAAGTTATATAGGGACTAAATCTCTAACAAAACATGACTCACAAGAAGCTCTCCTAACATGCTAGCATAATAAGGAAACACACCACAACAGTGGGTTACCACCCTACACATGCTAGGAAACACATCTATAACAATAAAGTTATAACACACAATTTATAAAGCCCTAATTAAAAATAGGCAAAAAATGCCTAAACCTTATAATTAGCACCACAGTCAATCAATGACTCCTAAATTCAAACCAATTTAGGGATATGTTCTCCTACACATATAGAAGACAACCCAATTGGATTTACTCCAAAATTCATTTCACAAAAATCTACAAAAATCACCAAAGTGCCACTGGTGTGTTTTCAAGAATGAATAGAACTTTTGTTTTAGACTTGATTTGCATACAAGGCCAACAGATCTGGAAAGGTAGCATCTCAACCTATCCAGAGAATTTTAGTTTGCAATATTTTGATATATAAACTCTAGATATTGAATATTTAGTGAAATAGATACTTTTTACTAGATTAACTCTAGCACACACATATCTACACATTTTGGAAAATTGCCAGTGCCACATGGTTAAGAAAACACATATGAATGCTACAAAATTTGAAGCACTCCAATATCTACCACAGATCTACCCCAAAATATTTAAAGCTACACTGCAAATTTTAACAGGAATAAAATCATATATTACATCTGCTGGAAAAAAAATAAACGGGTGGGCCGGATCTGGCCCAGACCTGGCCGAGCAACGCCGGAGGTGGCCCAGCCAGCGGCCCAAGAGCTAAGCGAAGGGGTACGGGGTCTTCTTCCTCGCTGTGTCACGCGCAGAGGCACGAGGAAGCGAGCTGGAGCACGGCGAGGTCGACGCCGGCGGCTCCGGCGAACCTGAGACGAAGAGAGCATGTCTTTTAGGTAGCTTGCGACGAGGGGAGCTTAGGGGAGCAAGAATGGCGGCGAATGGTGGACTGTCCTCCTCGTGAGCTTCCTCGATGTCCGGCGGCCGGTGATGAAGAAGACGAGCTTGTGCGCGGCAACGACGGCGAACTGGCAGGACTCCTTCGTCGGGGAGGGAGAGAACGACGCGGCGAAGACGATGCGCGCTTCGATTTGCTCGGGGACGATCCGAATGCCGACGATGCGCGACGGCATCTTTGGGTCAGGTTCGGTCGTGGCAGAAGAAAAGAGAGGCGAGGGAGAGGGAGCAGGTGGCGAATGAGGGAGGGGAAGCAGAGGAGAGGGGGGGCCTCCTTATCCTCCTTCGATGGGCAGATGAGCGAGAGGGGGGGCCTGGGCGGCGAGCGCGTCGAGCAGACGACACGGCGGCATGCGACCACTGCTGCTACAGGAGGGAGATGACCAAATTACAGAAAACTCCCTGCCTGCTTTTCTTCTTTTACATCTAGGTCCTTTTCCTGATTTTCTTTTATTTCTTTTAAAACCAGTAGTTGTTCAGTGATTTAATTGAGGCACTAAACCATTTTCTAAAATTCTGAGAAAATTCATGTAGCCTCCCATATACATGTAGAAGCTCCACAAAAATTGGCCTTTGAAAATAAAATGTTTTGCACAACTTTTGTTCATAGTGTTTAAATAAGGCATTTTTCTTAAATACTATTTTATAATCCTTTAGAATTTTTAAAGCAAGTTTAAAATATTAATTTTGAACTCTTGGAACTTCCTTGAAAATATATTAACTTCAACTAGTTTTTATTTCCATAGAGAAAATATTTGTTTGAAGGAAATAGATAGCTATGTAGGGAAAATAATTTATTAAGATCATTTCTTTTAATTCATGATCTTAATTTCTATTTGTTGAATAATTTGAGGAGTTTGCTTTAAATTCAAGTCACATTCCAAATTTGTGACCAGTGGCCTTCCAACTTAGCACTCAAGTATATTGGTGTAATTATTCACCCAAGCAATCAATAAAACAAGAATTAACAATCAATACAATCATAAGTCCTATAAGCAAATAATCACAACAAGATCAACACCACAATCATGACCACACAAATCAAACCACAAGATTCAATCATACCACCATTTACATAATTAACAATACTATCTTATAAGAATGATCACTCTTAATTTTGACAAGATGATGTTTAAAACTATCTCAACTCCACCTTGGTATTTTTGAAAAGGGTTTTGGGCAAGGCCAAATATGTGGGGTAATATATTTCCCACTTGTGTTCTTTTTAAAAGAAGTGATAATCAAAGTTTATAAAATGGGAGTTGCATACAAATGCAAAATATCAAGTTTAAAAGATAGATAGGAGATAGCATATCGATCTCCATATTTTTGGGAACACATAGTTTTGGGGAATACTTTTTCTTTCTCAAATAATGGGTATTAGTTTTGGTTGTTGCTAAACCAAGTATCATTGAAATGGAGTTGGCCAAAATAAGAATGGAAAAGATACATGGAATATTTTCTTGTCATAACATGATCACCAAAGTTAAATATATTTTTATATTGGTTGGGTCTGATATTTACTACTCAAACAACTTAAACAACAAGTCACACAAGTTCAAACATCGCAATGGGAAGGAAAACACAATCATCAGTGAAACATTTCAAAAAGTTTTTGTTGGTTCTGAATTTTAGGTCTTGTAAACAAAGTTTTTTTGTGGTTCCTAAATTTGGGTTGTTACAGATCCTTCCCCCCTTAAAAATATATCTCGTCCTCGAGATTTGCCCGGTGGTAACAGGGGAGTACGGGGGCACGGGTTTTGGGTTGGCCATACTTCTGAGGTCATTGGTTCTTCAGTGAGGTTGCCATGTGAGATCTTGACAACTTGATGATGCGAGGCTTTCTTTGTCGATAAACTTCTGTGCTGAGTTCAGATCCTTGATGATGGGGTTGTCTTGACGATTGACTCGGATGGATTGTCTTGGTTGGTTGCTTCCAGATACTACAAGGCTAAGGCGCAAGGATCTATTTATTACTACGTTCCTGTATACCTATTGCAGGTCTTCCCCCCTTAAAAAGGGGTTTTGAAGGTTCATCCTGAAGGTTGCAGCTGGAGTTGAATTGGGGACATTATTCTTCCGAGGTAGCTTGACGATCTTCATCTTGGGTGTCATTCCTAGGTGCTCGGGTCGGTGCAGATATCACTTCCGGATATTGTCTCTTTACGAGGGTCGCAGGTAGGGACACGTTGTTCTCAGGATGCGTCTCTCCGGTTTCTAGTTAGTAGACTCTCTCCGGTTTCTAGTTAGTAGAGGGATGTTATAAACTTCTAAGGGCGTCTGGACTTGCTTGGTGGTTGACGTTGCCAACAGCAGGTGCTTCCGTTGTTTGATTCTTCTTAGTGACTTCCGGTAGATTTTCTTCACGCTTTTCTTCCTTCGGCTTGGCGAGAAAAATGCTGTCCTGGAAGACTTCTATGGTTCGGGGCCTTCAGGACGCTTTGCAGGTGTCTTCACAAGTAAGTTAGAGTGCACCAGAATAGTTAGGGTTTCCGGGAAAACTTTCTGGTTGAGGGGTTTAAGTTAGTTTTCAAGGGAGTTGGGTGCTATACTCTGAACATCAAACTTATTGTACCTAAGATCCAAAACAACCAACTTTACATAGGCCTCTAATTCTCGAGTCTTCAAAATACCATTCCAACATCTCTAGTAAGGCCACTACTATCAACTGGTTTATTGAATCATGGCTTTTGACCAAGCTAAAGTCATTAGTCCACCATCATCTTCCTTGGCATAAACTCTTTATCATAACATATTTCAATCTATCTGATACCCATCAAACCTTTCAGGCACAGTCTCCCCATTACATCCTATCACAAAAATCGTAGTGGTCCACCAATTATTTCTTGATTGATTTTTCTCCCCAGATAGGCATATCTCAAATTATCTTACTCCTTCAGGTGGTTGTTTTCCCACGACCATATCATCAAAGCTAAATAAACCATCCAGCAGTCATGTGATCATCCCCTCAAGAATTGCCCCACTTTTTAACCAAATTCAGATTTTATCTCAACACTTTTGGGCCTTGATCTATTAATCCAAGATAAAAGTTCTTTCTAAGAACAATCCAAACAGAGCGTGACAAGCTCTGAAAACTACTGCCGCCTAAAATGTCTTGCTACTAGACCAAGGTACATTGATTCCTAGAATCCGATAAACATTCACTTATCCTCCACCAATTATTTCTTGCATACAACGATCTACTCATTTGCTAACTCACCTTTGACCACTTCCTATAATTCCATAAGAATTTAGTACAAGGGTTACTTGTGCTAGGAATCACCCAGAGCATTCCAACACCGGAGTATTCTTCTTAATTTACTTGCTTCTAACCAATCCAACATCATTTTATCAGCAAGTGCTCCCTAAAAATCCAATAACTTTCAACTTTATTCTAAACCTGAAATCAAGGGTCACGTCTTCTAGCTCCAGATAACCACCAATGGTTGGGGTCCACAACTGGTTAGCCCCAGTGTATTAATCAAATATATCATCCGTTCAAACCCAATTAATTTATCGATCTAATCCAAGTCTTCGCTCTCATTATAAACCCCAAATTTTTGATGTTACCAACCTTATCCACCAAAGTTTGATCTCATCAACTAGGTTCTTAAGGGATCCTTTTGACTAATAATCTTATAGTCCAACACTCTTATATCCTCCTAAAGTCTCCTTTGTACCAACTAGTTTTGAGTCGTCCTATGGCACTTATTCCCTTGGTCTAGAAAAAACAGTTAGTATCTTTGCAAAATTTGGTTAGATGAGAGATTTAAAGTTAGATAAATTATGTTAGTTATGTTAGTTTTTTTTTGTTAGTCCGACGGGATACGACCAGTGTCATCTACCGTCGGGTCTTGAATCTTCATCTTTCTCGATGGCTTGATGTGGTTGTACAAAACGACGAATGAAGACCGCTATCAGTCTTGCAGAAGGTCACAGAGTCTTGGGGTAGCGAGTATTCCATACCTTGCTCCTCTTACTAAGAGAAAATTTTCTGAAGGGCTTTCCAAGTCGGACTCTTGAAAGGATACAAAAAGTACATCTATGGCCAACAAGGCAAAAAGGTTTTTGCAAACAGTCAAAATTAAAGCAACAGACAACAGTGTGGTTACTTTGGGTTCCCTGACAAGGCGTGTTTTGTGAAACACCCAAGGAAAACAACACATAATAAATGCAACACACAAGCAAAGATCAATCAAGGCACTTTTAGCACCAACAGACGTTTAATACCGTGGAAGATGGGGTTTGCTCAAGTAAACGAGCTTATCCTATCGATCCTATGGGTCTGGTTTGGGATATCGTCAAGTATGTAAGTTTGAATGGAGGTAAGACAACAGAAGGAAACTTTTGATAAACCTCTAAATGAGAGACAAGGTTTAGAATGATTCGAGAAGGTGAAAAGAGTGGAAGTTATACTTAGGCTTCCTTGGATACAAATAATTTAGGTAGTATTTTTCTTTCCACAATAATTTTCTCCTATGGGCCTCAGTGGAACAGGGTTGTTGGAGTCTTCATTTTATCGCCCTAGGCTTCAGCAGGAAAAATTGAGACTGTCGAGGTAGTAACCGAGTGGAATTGTTGATGTTGAGCTGAGGTCTTCGGAGTCTCTTGCTTTTGTTGACTTTGACAATCTTGGTATTTGCAGATCAATCACCTTGATGTTGAATGTTGAGTATTTGAGATGGAAGCTTCTTCTTGTAGGTGCGAGCTAATTAGGTCTCACTTGGGTTCATCGTCAAGTATTTTGAACGGGTAAGAGGGATTAGAGAAATCCTGGGAAAATCTTAAAATAGAGGGATGAGACTCAGAAATATTTGAGAAGGTGAGAAGAGTGGAAGTTATTTTCGGACTTCCTTAGATGAAAACATGTTTTTGGTAACAATATATTTTTAACAAAATATTTCTTTCCTAGCTACCGTCCATGCTAACTAAGGTCTGTTACAGTCAGGATGGCTCTGATACCAAGTCTGTGAGGACCCCGGATTAATTATCCGAGATACTCGTTATGTTTCCTGCAACAATCCCATGATCAGTCTGTTGTTGCACATAACTCGAATTGGCATCACAGAACACCCATAAATACCGAATAAATATACTTACTTGATTGAAGCCATAACTTCAACAGGTACTTGCAGCGGAAATCACCAAAACAACGTGGAGCCCAAGCCATTTGCCAACCCTATAGGCAGCTGACTGGGAGCGCCCTATTTCGCATTGACGTCATCGAAACCTTCTTCTTCTAACTGCTCCTCTTCAAAATCTGGCTAAGACAATAGCCAGGGACGAAACCAATATGAGTACATTTGAATGTACTCGCAAACTACCCCCGGAATGAGCATGCACTACTCTTTTTATTGTTTAAATAAAACTTCGTTTGCTTTGAAAACTCTATATCCTTGCTGAAAAGAGAAGGATATACTTTTGTTTAATAAAACTTTGTTTTAAAATCTCTATATCTTTATTGAAAAAGGAAAGAAGGCTTTTAGAACTTTTCCCATAAATCTGTCTTTGTAAGAAGTCTCTTTAAAAATCTTTTCCCAAAAATATATGTTTGTTGAAAAAGGTATGAAGTCCCTTTAAAGCTTTTCCCGAAAATATAGCTTTGTTTTTCAAAGGTAAGAAGTATCTTTTGAAACATCTTCCCGGAAAATCACCATTTTGTTTATTTCTCCAAAACTCCTCCTTTTCCGACCAAAACCATTCCTGGTCAAATCATTTTTTTCAACAACCTTATACCAACCCTTTGGTATTGTTACATAAATCATTTTTCCGCTTTCAAGACACAAAACTTTGCACTTCTCGACCATAGCCCCTCAGGGTCCTCCTCTTTTCGAGCAACCTCATACCGACTCATCGGTATAGTTGCACATATACAACATCTCCATTTTCCTTTCAAATCTTAAAACATTTCCAAAACTTGCACATGGTCAGAGTAGGGTCTCCCAACTGTCCATATCCGAGGACTCGGCTATTCGAATAGATTTATTACCCTCTGCAGAGGTAGCACGCTTTTCCCACACCCATCCGGCAACTCATCGTGTCAGCCACGTCCCGCCATACAAGGTGTATGCGAAGTTGATTCACCGACCGTAGCCTGTCCTTTGCTCATGCTAGTATAGGATCCTACCGCTACGAAACCGGTTCCATCGACACTTAAATCCAGCCTGTCGGAAACTAAGTGTGAGGACTTCGTAGTTCTGCCCGGCGAATTTTAATGGCCCTACAAATCCTCTACTCCAATTCATACATACCAACTCAGCTGGCAGTCTTCTCTTTAGAGGACCCGGGTCAGGGGCAGGTCACCAAACCATCCCCTCATGGAACGAGGTCATCCTCGTTGTTGAGGCTTCCAGTACTAATATGAGCAAACTATATGACTACGTCCTTTCCCATATGTGGGTAAATGTGGTCGCACAGGTTATCGGCTGGTCGACGTAAGTACAAAGACACAATGTGCATTTTTCATAACCATCACCACTCATCATTTCTCCACTTCAACACCGACATCTCGGTATTCCATGTCCACACAAGTATTTTCAAAGGAGTTTTGCATAAACAATGTTTTTCCCATCCTATAGCTTGAAAAAGATTTTCCATCTAATATCTCCATATAGGGTGTCAAAATAATATACTTGTATTTTGGAAAAGGGTTTTCAAAATCATAGCTTTAGTGGCAAACACCACATAAATCACTTATGCTCTTTATAAGTAAAACATGTGAACCAAAAGAGATGTATATAGATGCAAGCTCAGAGAATAGCTTGCCTGATTTCATCATGATGTTCCTAGACTTCTCCTCATTGATCAAAGAAATAAACTCTCATCCTTCTCCGATAAATCCTTTCCAAATACCACCCCGGTAGCATTTATCTCTAGCGTCGCAACATGAAAATAAAACAACACGCAATAAGCAAACCAAACCACACGTGGTATACAAACAAGTAATCAAACAACAACATAGCACTAATTTAATCAAGCAACAAACTAAGATCTATATTTACAAGGGCATTATACTCACAGGAGTATAACACCAAACACATGCTAAAACATCGAGCACCAAGACATCCTCAATTAGAGGTAATTAACAACCATTTTTCCTAATCAGGAAATACTTTAGACAAAAGTTAAGCCACCAATTGATCCTTTGTAATTCAAAATATCTCACCAAGCTAAGGTGGATACACTAACAAGATAGTTAAGCTAGTACTCAACTCAAAGACTATCAAGTTCCTCAAGCCATGCAAACATATTACCCATACCAATATGTCTAACAAATACCACTAACAGTACTAACATATTATAACCTTCTAAACAGTAATAACATGCAAACAACAGTACAACAACAATCATTAACCAGCAAGGCACACATATTAGTCACACACAATATTCTCACATTAAAATAAATAAGCATAGCAATTCTTAATTACTAGAGGAAAAGTTATATAGGGACTAAATCCCTAACAAAACATGTCTCACAAGAAGCTCTCCTAACATGCTAGCATAATAAGGAAACACACCACAACAGTGGGTTACCACCCTACACATGCTAGGAAACACATCTATAACAATAAAGTTATAACACACAATTTATAAAGCCCTAATTAAAAATGGCAAAAAATGCCTAAACCTTATAATTAGCACCACAGTCAATCAATGACTCCTAAATTCAAACCAATTTAGGGATATGTTCTCCTACACATATAGATTACAACCCAATTGGATTTACTCCAAAATTCATTTCACAAAAATCTACAAAAATCACCAAAGTGCCACTGGTGTGTTTTCAAGAATGAATAGAACTTTTGTTTTAGACTTGATTTGCATACAAGGCCAACAGATCTGGAAAGGTAGCATCTCAACCTATCCAGAGAATTTTAGTTTGCAATATTTTGATATATAAACTCTAGATATTGAATATTTAGTGAAATAGATACTTTTTACTAGATTAACTCTAGCACACACATATCTACACATTTTGGAAAATTGCCAGTGCCACATGGTTAAGAAAACACATATGAATGCTACAAAATTTGAAGCACTCCAATATCTACCACAGATCTACCACAAAATATTTAAAGCTGCACTGCAAATTTTAACAGGAATAAAATCATATATTACATCTGCTGGAAAAAAAATAAACGGGTGGGCCGGATCTGGCCCAGACCTGGCCGAGCAACGCCGGAGGTGGCCCAGCTAGCGGCCCAAGAGCTAAGCGAAGGGGTACGGGGTCTTCTTCCTCGCTGCGTCACGCGCAGAGGCACGAGGAAGCGAGCTGGAGCACGGCGAGGTCGACGCCGGCGGCTCCGGCGAACCTGAGACGAAGAGAGCATGTCTTTTAGGTAGCTTGCGACGAGGGGAGCTTAGGGGAGCAAGAATGGCGGCGAATGGTGGACTGTCCTCCTCGTGAGCTTCCTCGATGTCCGGCGGCCGATGATGAAGAAGACGAGCTCGTGCGCGGCAACGACGGCGAACTGGCACGACTCCTTCGTCGGGGAGGGAGAGAACGACGCGGCGAAAACGATGCGCGCTTCGATTTGCTCGGGGACGATCCGAACGCCGGCGATGCACGACGGCATCTTTGGGTCAGGTTCGGTCAGGGCAGAAGAAAAGAGAGGCGAGGGAGAGGGAGCAGGTGGCGAATGAGGGAGGGGATGCAGAGGAGAGCCGGGGGGCCTCCTTATCCTCCTTCGATGGGCAGAGGAGCGAGAGGGGGGGCCTGGGCGGCGAGCGCGTCGAGCAGACGACACGGCGGCACGCGACCACTGCTGCTACAGGAGGGAGATGACCAAATTACAGAAAACTCCCTGCCTGCTTTTCTTCTTTTACATCTAGGTCCTTTTCCTGATTTTCTTTTATTTCTTTTAAAACCAGTAGTTGTTCAGTGATTTAATTGAGGCACTAAACCATTTTCTAAAAATGTGAGAAAATTCATGTAGCCTCCCATATACATGTAGAAGCTCCACAAAAATTGGCCTTTGAAAATAAAATGTTTTGCACAACTTTTGTTCATAGTGTTTAAATAAGGCATTTTCTTAAATACTATTTTATAATCCTTTAGAATTTTTAAAGCAAGTTTAAAATATTAATTTTGAACTCTTGGAACTTCCTTGACAAATATATTAACTTCAACTAGTTTTTATTTCCATAGAGAAAATATTTGTTTGAAGGAAATAGATAGCTATGTAGGGAAAATAATTTATTAAGATCATTTCTTTTAATTCATGATCTTAATTTCTATTTGTTGAATAATTTGAGGAGTTTGCTTTAAATTCAAGTCACATTCCAAATTTGTGACCAGTGGCCTTCCAACTTAGCACTCAAGTATATTGGTGTAATTATTCACCCAAGCAATCAATAAAACAAGAATTAACAATCAATACAATCATAAGTCCTATAAGCAAATAATCACAACAAGATCAACACCACAATCATGACCACACAAATCAAACCACAAGATTCAATCATACCACCATTTACATAATTAACAATACTATCTTATAAGAATGATCACTCTTAATTTTGACAAGATGATGTTTAAAACTATCTCAACTCCACCTTGGTATTTTTGAAAAGGGTTTTGGCAAGGCCAAATATGTGGGGTAATATATTTCCCACTTGTGTTCTTTTTAAAAGAAGTGATAATCAAAGTTTATAAAATGGGAGTTGCATACAAATGCAAAATATCAAGTTTAAAAGATAGATAGGAGATAGCATATCGATCTCCATATTTTTGGGAACACATAGTTTTGGGAATACTTTTTCTTTCTCAAATAATGGGTATTAGTTTTGGTTGTTGCTAAACCAAGTATCATTGAAATGGAGTTGGCCAAAATAAGAATGGAAAAGATACATGGAATATTTTCTTGTCATAACATGATCACCAAAGTTAAATATATTTTTATATTGGTTGGGTCTGATATTTACTACTCAAACAACTTAAACAACAAGTCACACAAGTTCAAACATCGCAATGGGAAGGAAAACACAATCATCAGTGAAACATTTCAAAAAGTTTTTGTTGGTTCTGAATTTTAGGTCTTGTAAACAAAGTTTTTTTCGTGGTTCCTAAATTTGGGTTGTTACAGATCCTTCCCCCCTTAAAAATATATCTCGTCCTCGAGATTTGCCCGGTGGTAACAGGGGAGTACGGGGGCACGGGTTTTGGGTTGGCCATACTTCTGAGGTCATTGGTTCTTCAGTGAGGTTGCCATGTGAGATCTTGACAACTTGATGATGCGAGGCTTTCTTTGTCGATAAACTTCTGTGCTGAGTTCAGATCCTTGATGATGGGGTTGTCTTGACGATTGACTCGGATGGATTGTCTTGGTTGGTTGCTTCCAGATACTACAAGGCTAAGGCGCAAGGATCTATTTATTACTACGTTCCTGTATACCTATTGCAGGTCTTCCCCCCTTAAAAAGGGGTTTTGAAGGTTCATCCTGAAGGTTGCAGCTGGAGTTGAATTGGGGACATTATTCTTCCGAGGTAGCTTGATGATCTTCGTCTTGGGTGTCATTCCTAGGTGCTCGGGTCGGTGCAGATATCACTTCCGGATATTGTCTCTTTACGAGGGTCGCAGGTGGGGACACGTTGTTCTCAGGATGCGTCTCTCCGGTTTCTAGTTAGTAGACTCTCTCCGGTTTCTAGTTAGTAGAGGGATGTTATAAACTTCTAAGGGCGTCTGGACTTGCTTGGTGGTTGACGTTGCCAACAGCAGGTGCTTCCGTTGTTTGATTCTTCTTAGTGACTTCCGGTAGATTTTCTTCACGCTTTTCTTCCTTCGGCTTGGCGAGAAAAATGCTGTCCTGGAAGACTTCTATGGTTCGGGGCCTTCAGGACGCTTTGCAGGTGTCTTCACAAGTAAGTTAGAGTGCACCAGAATAGTTAGGGTTTCCAGGAAAACTTTCTGGTTGAGGGGTTTAAGTTAGTTTTCAAGGGAGTTGGGTGCTATACTCTGAACATCAAACTTATTGTACCTAAGATCCAAAACAACCAACTTTACATAGGCCTCTAATTCTCGAGTCTTCAAAATACCATTCCAACATCTCTAGTAAGGCCACTACTATCAACTGGTTTATTGAATCATGGCTTTTGACCAAGCTAAAGTCATTAGTCCACCATCATCTTCCTTGGCATAAACTCTTTATCATAACATATTTCAATCTATCTGATACCCATCAAACCTTTCAGGCACAGTCTCCCCATTACATCCTATCACAAAAATCGTAGTGGTCCACCAATTATTTCTTGATTGATTTTTCTCCCCAGATAGGCATATCTCAAATTATCTTACTCCTTCAGGTGGTTGTTTTCCCACGACCATATCATCAAAGCTAAATAAAGCATCCAGCAGTCATGTGATCATCCCTCAAGAATTGCCCCACTTTTTAACCAAATTCAGATTTTATCTCAACACTTTTGGGCCTTGATCTATTAATCCAAGATAAAAGTTCTTTCTAAGAACAATCCAAACAGAGCGTGACAAGCTCTGAAAACTACTGCCGCCTAAAATGTCTTGCTACTAGACCAAGTACATTGATTCCTAGAATCCGATAAACATTCACTTATCCTCCACCAATTATTTCTTGCATACAACGATCTACTCATTTGCTAACTCACCTTTGACCACTTCCTATAATTCCATAAGAATTTAGTACAAGGTTACTTGCGCTAGGAATCACCCAAACATTCCAACACCGGAGTATTCTTCTTAATTTACTTGCTTCTAACCAATCCAACATCATTTTATCAGCAAGTGCTCCCTAAAAATCCAATAACTTTCAACTTTATTTCTAAACCTAAATCAAGGGTCACGTCTTCTAGCTCCAGATAACCACCAATGGTTGGGGTCCACAACTGGTTAGCCCCAGTGTATTAATCAAATATATCATCCGTTCAAACCCAATTAATTTATCGATCTAATCCAAGTCTTCGCTCTCATTATAAACCCCAAATTTTTGATGTTACCAACCTTATCCACCAAAGTTTGATCTCATCAACTAGGTTCTTAAGGGATCCTTTTGACTAATAATCTTATAGTCCAACACTCTTATATCCTCCTAAAGTCTCCTTTGTACCAACTAGTTTTGAGTCGTCCTATGGCACTTATTCCCTTGGTCTAGAAAAAACAGTTAGTATCTTTGCAAAATTTGGTTAGATGAGAGATTTAAAGTTAGATAAATTATGTTAGTTATGTTATTTTTTTTTGTTAGTCCGACGGGATACGACCAGTGTCATCTACCGTCGGGTCTTGAATCTTCATCTTTCTCGATGGCTTGATGTGGTTGTACAAAACGACGAATGAAGACCGCTATCAGTCTTGCAGAAGGTCACAGAGTCTTGGGGTAGCGAGTATTCCATACCTTGCTCCTCTTACTAAGAGAAAATTTTCTGAAGGGCTTTCCAAGTCGGACTCTTGAAAGGATACAAAAAGTACATCTATGGCCAACAAGGCAAAAAGGTTTTTGCAAACAGTCAAAATTAAAGCAACAGACAACAGTGTGGTTACTTTGGGTTCCCTGACAAGGCGTGTTTTGTGAAACACCCAAGGAAAACAACACATAATAAATGCAACACACAAGCAAAGATCAATCAAGGCACTTTTAGCACCAACAGACGTTTAATACCGTGGAAGATGGGGTTTGCTCAAGTAAATGAGCTTATCCTATCGATCCTATGGGTCTGGTTTGGGATATCGTCAAGTATTTAAGTTTGAATGGAGGTAAGACAACAGAAGGAAACTTTTGATAAACCTCTAAACGAGAGACAAGGTTTAGAATGATTCGAGAAGGTGAAAAGAGTGGAAGTTATACTTAGGCTTCCTTGGATACAAATAATTTAGGTGGTAGTATTTTTCTTTCCACAATAATTTTCTCCTATGGGCCTCAGTGGAACAGGGTTGTTGGAGTCTTCATTTTATCGCCCTAGGCTTCAGCAGGAAAAATTGAGACAGTCGAGGTAGTAACCGAGTGGAATTGTTGATGTTGAGCTGAGGTCTTCGGAGTCTCTTGCTTTTGTTGACTTTGACAATCTTGGTATTTGCAGATCAATCACCTTGATGTTGAATGTTGAGTATTTGAGATGGAAGCTTCTTCTTGTAGGTGCGAGCTAATTAGGTCTCACTTGGGTTCATCGTCAAGTATTTTGAACGGGTAAGAGGGATTAGAGAAATCCTGGGAAAATCTTAAAATAGAGGGATGAGACTCAGAAATATTTGAGAAGGTGAGAAGAGTGGAAGTTATTTTCGGACTTCCTTAGATGAAAACATGTTTTTGGTAACAATATATTTTTAACAAAATATTTCTTTCCTAGCTACCGTCCATGCTAACTAAGGTCTGTTACAGTCAGGATGGCTCTGATACCAAGTCTGTGAGGACCCCGGATTAATTATCCGAGATACTCATTATGTTTCCTGCAACAATCCCATGATCAGTCTGTTGTTGCACATAACTCGAATTGGCATCACAGAACACCCATAAATACCGAATAAATATACTTACTTGATTGAAGCCATAACTTCAACAGGTACTTGCAGCGGAAATCACCAAAACAACGTGGAGCCCAAGCCATTTGCCAACCCTACAGGCAGCTGACTGGGAAGCGCCCTAGTTCGCATTGACGTCATCGAAACCTTCCTCTTCTAACTGCTCCTCTTCAAAATCTGGCTAAGACAATAGCCAGGGACGAAACCAATATGAGTACATTTGAATGTACTCGCAAACTACCCCCGGAATGAGCATGCACTACTCTTTTTATTGTTTAAATAAAACTTCGTTTGCTTTGAAAACTCTATATCCTTGCGGAAAAGAGAAGGATATACTTTTGTTTAATAAAACTTTGTTTTGAAATCTCTATATCTTTATTGAAAAAGGAAAGAAGGCTTCTAGAACTTTTCCCATAAATCTGTCTTTGTAAGAAGTCTCTTTAAAAATCTTTTCCCGAAAATATATGTTTGTTGAAAAAGGTATGAAGTCCCTTTAAAGCTTTTTCCCGAAAATATAGCTTTGTTTTTTAAAGGTAAGAAGTATCTTTTGAAACATCTTCCCGGAAAATCACCATTTTGTTTATTTCTCCAAAACTCCTCCTTTTTCGACCAAAACCATTCCTGGTCAAATCATTTTTTTCAACAACCTTATACCAACCCTTTGGTATTGTTACATAAATCATTTTTCCGCTTTCAAGACACAAAACTTTGCACTTCTCGACCATAGCCCCTCAGGGTCCTCCTCTTTTCGAGCAACCTCATACCGACTCATCGGTATAGTTGCACATATACAACATCTCCATTTTCCTTTCAAATCTTAAAACATTTCCAAAACTTGCACATGGTCAGAGTAGGGTCTCCCAACTGTCCATATCCGAGGACTCGGCTATTCGAATAGTTTTATTACCCTCTGCAGAGGTAGCACGCTTTTCCCACACCCATCCGGCAACTCAGCTGGCAGTCTTCTCTTTAGAGGACCCGGGTCAGGGGCAGGTCACCAAACCATCCCCTCATGGAACGAGGTCATCCTCGTTGTTGAGGCTTCCAGTACTAATATGAGCAAACTATATGACTACGCCCTTTCCCATATGTGGGTAAATGTGGTCGCACAGGTTATCGGCTGGTCGACGTAAGTACAAGGACACAATGTGCATTTTTCATAACCATCACCATTCATCATTTCTCCACTTCAACACCGACAGCTCGGTATTCCATGTCCACACAAGTATTTTCAAAGGAGTTTTGCGTAAACAATGTTTTTCCCATCCTATAGCTTGAAAAAGAATTTCCATCTAATATCTCCATATAGGGTGTCAAAATAATATACTTGTATTTTGGAAAAGGGTTTTCAAAATCATAGCTTTAGTGGCAAACACCACATAAATCACTTATGCTCTTTATAAGTAAAACATGTGAACCAAAATAGATGTATATAGATGCAAGCTCAGAGAATAGCTTGGCTGATTTCATCATGATGTTCCTGGACTTCTCCTCATTGATCAAAGAAATAAACTCTCATCCTTCTCCGATAAATCCTTTCCAAATACCACCCCGATAGCGTTTATCTCTAGCGTCGCAACATGAAAATAAAACAACACGCAATAAGCAAACCAAACCACACGTGGTATACAAACAAGTAATCAAACCACAACATAGCACTAATTTAATCAAGCAACAAACTAAGATCTATATTTACAAGGGCATTATACTCACAGGAGTATAACACCAAACACATGCTAAAACATCGAGCACCAAGACATCCTTAATTAGAGGTAATTAACAACCATTTTTCCTAATCAGGAAATACTTCAGACAAAAGTTAAGCCACCAATTGATCCTTTGTAATTCAAAATATCTCACCAAGCTAAGGTGGATACACTAACAAGATAGTTAAGCTAGTACTCAACTCAAAGACTATCAAGTTCCTCAAGCCATGCAAACATATTACCCATACCAATATGTCTAACAAATACCACTAACAGTACTAACATATTATAACCTTCTAAACAGTAATAACATGCAAACAACAGTACAACAACAATCATTAACCAGCAAGGCACACATATTAGTCACACACAATATTCTCACATTAAAATAAATAAGCATAGCAATTCTTAATTACTAGAGGAAAAGTTATATAGGGACTAAATCCCTAACAAAACATGACTCACAAGAAGCTCTCCTAACATGCTAGCATAATAAGGAAACACACCACAATAGTGGGTTACCACCCTACACATGCTAGGAAACACATCTATATCAATAAAGTTATAACACACAATTTATAAAGCCCTAATTAAAAATAGGCAGAAAATGCCTAAACCTTATAATTAGCACCACAGTCAATCAATGACTCCTAAATTCAAACCAATTTAGGGATATGTTCTCCTACACATATAGAAGACAACCCAATTGGATTTACTCCAAAATTCATTTCACAAAAATCTACAAAAATCACCAAAGTGCCACTGGTGTGTTTTCAAGAATGAATAGAACTTTTGTTTTAGACTTCATTTGCATACAAGGCCAACATATCTGGAAAGGTAGCATCTCAACCTATCCAGAGAATTTTAGTTTGCAATATTTTGATATATAAAACTCTAGATATTGAATATTTAGTGAAATAGATCCTTTTTACTAGATTAACTCTAGCACACACATATCTACACATTTTGGAAAATGGCCAGTGCCACATGGTTAAGAAAACACATATGAATGCTACAAAATTTGAAGCACTCCAATATCTACCACAGATCTACCACAAAATATTTAAAGCTACACTACAAATTTTAACAGGAATAAAATCATATATTACATCTGCTGGAAAAAAAATAAACGGATGGGCCGGATCTGGCCCAGACCTGGCCAAGCAACGCCGGAGGTGGCCTAGCCAGCGGCCCAAGAGCTAAGCGAAGGGGTACGGGGTCTTCTTCCTCGCTGCGTCACGCGCAGAGGCACGAGGAAGCGAGCTGGAGCACGGCGAGGTCGACGCCGGCGGCTCCGGCGAACCTGAGACGAAGAGAGCATGTCTGTTAGGTAGCTTGCGATGAGGGGACCTCAGGGGAGCAAGAATGGCGGTGAATGGTGGACTGTCTTTCCCGTGAGCTTCCTCGATGTCTGGCGGCCGGTGATGAAGAAGACGAGCTCGTGCGCGGCAACGACGGCGAACTGGCACGACTCCTTCTTCGGGGAGGGAGAGAACGACGCGGCGAAGACGGCTGCGCGCTTCGATTTGCTCGGGGAGGCTCCGAACGCCAGCGATCCGCGACGGCATCTTTGGGTGAGATTCGGTCATGGCAGAAGAAAAGAGAGGCGAGGGAGAGGGAGCAGGTGGCGAATGAGGGAGGGGAAGCAGAGGAGAGCCGGGGGGCCTCCTTATCCTCCTTCGATGGGCAGAGGAGCGAGAGGGGGGGCCTGGGCGGCGAGCGCGTCGAGCAGACGACACGGCGGCACGCGACCACTGCTGCTACAGGAGGGAGATGACCAAATTACAAAAAACTCCCTGCCTGCTTTTCTTCTTTTACATCTAGGTCCTTTTCCTGATTTTCTTTTATTTCTTTTAAAACCAGTAGTTGTTCAGTGATTTAATTGAGGCACTAATACATTTTCTAAAAATCTGAGAAATTCATGTAGCCTCCCATATACACGTAGAAGCTCCACAAAAATTGGCCTTTGAAAATAAAATGTTTTGCACAACTTTTGTTCATAGTGTTTAAATAAGGCATTTTTCTTAAATACTATTTTATAATCCTTTAGAATTTTTAAAGCAAGTTTAAAATATTAATTTTGAACTCTTGGAACTTCCTTGACAAATATATTAACTTCAACTAGTTTTTATTTCCATAGAGAAAATATTTGTTTGAAGGAAATAGATAGCTATGTAGGGAAAATAATTTATTAAGATCATTTCTTTTAATTCATGATCTTAATTTCTATTTGTTGAATAATTTGAGGAGTTTGCTTTAAATTCAAGTCACATTCCAAATTTGTGACCAGTGGCCTTCCAACTTAGCACTCAAGTATATTGGTGTAATTATTCACCCAAGCAATCAATAAAACAAGAATTAACAATCAATACAATCATAAGTCCTATAAGCAAATAATCACAACAAGATCAACACCACAATCATGACCACACAAATCAAACCACAAGATTCAATCATACCACCATTTACATAATTAACAATACTATCTTATAAGAATGATCACTCTTAATTTTGACAAGATGATGTTTAAAATTATCTCAACTCCACCTTGGTATTTTTGAAAAGGGTTTTGGGCAAGGCCAAATATGTGGGGTAATATATTTCCCACTTGTGTTCTTTTTAAAAGGAAGTGATAATCAAAGTTTATAAAATGGGAGTTGCATACAAATGCAAAATATCAAGTTTAAAAGATAGATAGGAGATAGCATATCGATCTCCATATTTTTGGGAACACATAGTTTTGGGGAATACTTTTTCTTTCTCAAATAATGGGTATTAGTTTTGGTTGTTGCTAAACCAAGTATCATTGAAATGGAGTTGGCCAAAATAAGAATGGAAAAGATACATGGAATATTTTCTTGTCATAACATGATCACCAAAGTTAAATATATTTTTATATTGGTTGGGTCTGATATTTACTAGTCAAACAACTTAAACAACAAGTCACACAAGTTCAAACATCACAATGGGAAGGAAAACACAATCATCAGTGAAACATTTCAAAAAGTTTTTGTTGGTTCTGAATTTTAAGTCTTGTAAACAAAGTTTTTTCTTGGTTCCTAAATTTGGGATGTCACGGATTTCATCAATGATTGGACAGAAATTCAAGTCGCTCCCAGCATGGCAGAAACAAAATACTAGACCATGCACTTCGATGGGTCGAGTAAGCTACAAGGCTCGGGAGCTGGAGTTGTACTTACTTCCCCCAAAGGAGACAAGCTAAGATACGTGCTCCAAATACACTTCAATTGCACAAACAATGTGGCAGAATATGAGGCATTGCTTCACGGACTCCGTATAGCAAAGGAGATGAATGTCGGTCGCATACGTTGCTTTGGAGACTCAGATTTGGTAGCTCAACAAGTTTCTGGAACATGGGACAGTAAGGATGCAAACATGGCTGCTTACAGAAGAGAGGTGGACAGAATTGCTGATCACTTCACTGGCTTCCAAGTTGAACATATCGATCGATGACAAAATGAAGCAACAGATGCCTTGTCTCGGCTTGGATCCAATAGACAATCAGTCCCGCCCAATGTTTTCTTGGATGAGTTGCATAACCCATCAGTTAAGCCTCCAGCAGAGATTGACATCACAGAGCCAGATGACGATTCAACTTTAGTCGCAGCCATACATGAACAACCAGCATGGACAGAGCCATACATGGCATATTTAAGTCGCGGAGTGCTACCAGAGGATGAGGTAGAGGCGCGCAAAATAACACGGCGATCCAAGGCCTACACAATAATAAACAATGAGCTATTGCGGCCATCATGCTTCGTCAAGATCTTTGGTGGCAAAGGCGTTCAGACATGGTTTCTTCTGGTTAACGGCACTAGCAGACGCTGAGTAGATTGTCCGAGTGTGCGATGGATGCCAAAGATACGCCAGGCAAGATCATATGCCAGCTCAAGCACTTCATACAATACCCATCGCATGGCCTTTTGCCGTATGGGGTTTTGACATGGTAGGGCCCTTCAAACGGTCCCCAACGGAAAAAACTCTCCTCCTGGTCATGGTGGACAAATTCACAAAGTGGATACAAGCAGAACCCGTGGGAGATTGTGAAGTTGAAACAGCAGTCAAGTTCTTGAAGAAGGTCATATTCCACTTCAGATATCCCCATAGTATCATTACAGACAACGGTAGCAACACCTCTGAAGGAGCTACACAAATATTTTGTGCAAACAATGGGATAAGGCTGGACCTCACGTCAGTATCACATCCACAGAGCAACGGACAAGCTGAGCGAGCTAACCAGGAAATCCTCCATGGAATTAAGCCGCGCCTTATTGAAAAGGTTGAAGAATCTCCAGGATGTTGGGTGGAGGAACTACCAGCCGTGCTATGGAGCTTAAGAACAACCCCTAACAGATCCACGGGATTTACACCATATTTTATGGTCTATGGAGCAGAGGCGGTTATGCCCAGCGATATCATGCATGATTCACCAAGAGTTGCGGCCTATGTCAAAGCAGATAATGAAGCAGCTCGGCAGGATTCTGTGGACACATTAGAAGAGGTTAGAGATTTGGCAGCATCAAGGTCAGCGGTATATCAGCAAGACTTGCGACGCTATCATGCCAGACGCATCAGAACCCGCACCTTTCATGAAGGAGACCTAGTGATGCGACTCAAGCAAGACCACAAGGGAATGCACAAGCTATCCTCTCCATGGGAAGGACCCTACATCATCAGCAAAAAATTAAACAATGGATCATACTATCTGCTGGATGTGAGGGAAGAAAGCAGTGATCGCCATGATTTTGAGGATCGTCTAGAAGCGCCTCGCCCTTGGAACGTCGCGCAACTGCAACCTTACTACACATAAAAAAGCTAATCAGAGCTAAGCTTCATCTTTTCCAGCTGCCTATAGCTGAGTATCATCCTAGCCACTAAGGGCTCCTGCTTCAAAATTGGTCGCCACCTAGGCGCGACCTGCAACACCTGTATCAGAAATCGGCAGCCACCTAGGCGCGGATGTACCTTTTGTATCAGAAATCGGCCGCCACCTAGGCGTGGCCGTATGTCTCAAACTGGGATCGCCGCCTACGTGCGACCCAACCCTATGTATGACACTCGGTCGCCACCAAGGCGCGGCCTTATGTGTCATCATAAACAAAGCTGCTTATAGCTATATATCATTTGTTTCTTGGGACAGCCAACCTACTGGGAACTATCAAACTTACCTTAAGTCGGATTGCAACTTGCATTATGCGTCCAAAGTACTGGGGTGTGGCGTCAATCGAGCTTGATTGCCTATCATGGCTGCTTTCGACCCTGAACACACGTGTTCCTAGGAAATACTGAGTCGCGCGAGTGCCCACTTAATGGATTCAGAAAGGCCTAACTAGAGGTCAATGTACTGCTTATAGTACGGCAACACCAATTGCAATTGCTTATATCTTAACAATTGTTTTTTATCTATGATATCAAGCTACAGGTGACGTTCTTCAAAACCTCCTGAGAAGAATTGAGATGATTGTCAAATCACATCAGCCCAATCCTTGGGGGCTACAACATATTGTTATCAAAAATTTGAAGATTGGTCATCATCAAGTGTTGAAGCTATCAGGCAAACCTTGACAGAGTAAGAAGCTCACGAAGTCAGATGCATCTTCAAGGCCGCTCCAAAAGTGCGAGTAAAAGCCAGTCCAACGCGATCATGAGTCGCAAAACAAGGAAGTGCAAGCCAGAAAGAAAAAAAGTGCAGCCTAAACGTCCAAGGAATCTTTCAAGATCAAGAAAACATATCAAGATATTCCATGAATGCTAGGCTACACTTGGGGGCTAATATCGGGGGAATAATTAACCCGCGACTTATTCAAAGCCAAAACAGCGACTTCATCTTCATGATCACGCTATTATTGGGCCATGTAAAGATGGGCCGATCAAGGATCGCGGTCTGCCAAAGGAAGGCTCCAGAAGGTCGGTGGTAAAACTTACCTTGGAAGACAAGAAGACAATCGGCTTCGTGTAGAACTCTTGTAACCTAGCGAGCCTCTGTGTATATAAAGAGGACTCGCAGGACTTAGACGGGGTCAAGCTATCAAGCCCGAAAACCCTAATTCTTACGGCGAGTACCCAGATTGGATCGCCGCCATTGTAACACCACATATATCATATCAATACCAATCTAGGGTAGGCAGGAAGTAGGTCTTTACCTCACATTGAGGGGCCGAACCTGGGTAAATCTGTGTTCGTCCTTATTCCTGCGATCCCAAGCTCGGAGACGATTGACTCGCGTAAATCCCACACCTACGAAGTCATCCATGACATCTGACGTGACAAACCCATGACACCGCTGCTTGACCGGCGGTAGTACCGCTGCCTCCTGGTACTTCTTCCTTCTCCTCTTCCAAGCCACCGTCTTGGCGTCCTCCATTCCTCTTGCACCTTGGTCATCCTCTCGTGTATCCGTAGTCATCGTGACACTCCTAGTATCAACAAGAGATAGAAGATGACATAGTATACAATCCAAAAGGGTGGGAAATGAGTTCTCGTAGAGGAATGAGTTCACCTTTGAGCTTAGTGATGACTTGTGATGTGTTGGACTGCTTGACATGGTGATGGGCCTAGGTTGGGCTACATCATCTCCCCCCCCCCCTTCAAAAAGAGTCGTCCTCGACTCTTGCTCATCATCATGGCAAGGAGGTAGATGTGTCGACCTTGTCGTGTGGTTCACCATGTAGTCGATGGAAATGATGTGGCACTTCTGCAATGTCCCTTCGCCTTTCAAGTAACCTACAAAACTCACAAGGAAGACGAAACAACACTAAAAAAGTAGCCAACTCTTGAAGGTCATCACATGGGCGCTTACGTAGAAGGAAGTCACCTTAGCAAGATGTTGATGTGCTCTTCTTGCAAGATCTTCCGTCACGGGAATGCGTGGTTGAAGCAACTCATGGAGGCTCATCCAAAGCTACGACCTACACATCAAAGACCAAGCAAACCATGTGTGTGCAAAATAGAGGAGCATATCATGAAGGGCATGTCCATTCTTTATCATAACGCCATTAGCACTACACACATATATGAAAGTGAATGCATAAGCAAGGTCAATTTGCAAACAATCCAATGAAACATCTTCAAAATGTGGAAACACAAAAACTTCATGAAAATGTGAGAAGGCAATGATAGCTATCTCATTTTGATCCATATGAGCATTATTGCACACAAAGCATTGGAAAGAGCAAGTTGTCAACATTTTTGGTGCAATAAGAGAAGAGTTTGGCAAAAACACACAATGTAGAATTTCCAAAATATCATCGTGGGTGCAAACAAAGCACATGAAAGAGCAAGTTTTCTTCATATTTGTTGCAACACCAAATTGGTAGAAACCAAAACACTCATGACAAGACAGGCATAAAATGTCATTATGGTTGCAAACAAGCCATAAGAAAGAGAAATTATTCAACGTGTTTGATGCAAAACATGAGAACGATTTTAGAGTTGGATTCCATCCACAACTCAAATGTATGCTCTCAAGAGCTCGTATTGTCAACTCATGTTCAATTGAGGTTGACATTATTATGCGTTTTCCATAACACAAAAGACACCATATGAAGAAGTTATGTGCACGGTATATGAACACATCATCCATCATGAAGTGTCTCTTCATTTGCACATCACCAACCACACAAAAATTAATTGGAAAATATGACATATGTGGACGGTCACTATGCAAAGTGAAGGATGGAACAAGGTCCATAAGAGAAAACGAAACATCTCTAAAATGTGAGAAAACTATGGGGGCAATCTCATTATCAAGAATTTCAATATTATTGCAAGCAACACATATGAAAGAGAAATTGTTCAACATGTTGCATGACACAAAGGGAGAAAAATGGAAACATTCATAACAAGGCATGTCTATGGTTGAAACATCACAAATGGGTAACTCCACATGATCAACATTGGTTTCAAACAAAGTATCACAAGGGAATAAGAATGTATCATATGATGGGGCAATAGAATCATCCATAGCATGCAAGCAATCATAGTTCACCATGTCCACTAGTGGGATCATGGTCACATCAACACCCATACCTTTGTAGTCCCGCTCATGAGAAGTAGGTGTTGAAGTAGTAGGGGCTTTCGTGGAGCCGACTTTTTCATCGTGAAGTAGACATGGGGTGGCATCATTATCATCCTCCATGTACATCTTCTCCATTTGAGGCACCGTCAAGTCGAGGAGTGAGGTCTCATCATCCATAGAACCTAGCACACAATGAGAGAACACACTAGGGGTAGAGGTTAAGTTGTTAGAAATCGAAATGGCCTCACAAGACCTATCAACTACCTCTCTCAACTCATGTGGTGTATCACTCATTCCCTCAAAGTGGTAGCACTCAAACTCACATATGGTGGCGGCACTCAACTCACTCTGAATCTCACTCAAGTGGGCTAAGTGGCTCTCATTCTCACATGGGATTGGTACCATCTCATAACTCAAGCTCATAGGGATGGGGTCGGATTCCTCAACTCCATACGCCACCATGGTTGAAGGGAAACTCCCATGCTCAACCTCCTCAACCAACTCGCCTCCAAAGGTCAATGCCATAAGAGGGGCATCATCACTCGACTCCATTGCTGAAGGGAACATCCAATGCTCGGAATCATCATCACCTGACCCATGGTCATAGGTGATAGCATACTCCATGCATGCCTCCTTGGTCGAAGGGAAAATCCCATGCTCGACCATCTTGTCATCTCTGTGGTCACCGTCTTGTTCACCAACTTGGCATTCCCACATCAAGTGACCTCGTCCATTGCATAGTGGGCACAAGCGATTAGGACATTCTCGTGGATCATGGTCTTGGCCTTGACAATTATCACATAGTAGGTCTTCATCTTTCCATATGGGGACCAATGTGGTGATGGCACTTGGTGTAGAGGTCATATCATGAGAAGTGCTTGAAAGGGGCGCCGTCTTGGTTGTGTCCTCACAAGTGTTACCATGCTTCTTGTAGTTTTGACGTGAGCTTGACCGTTGCTCGAATAACTTGTCGATGTCGGCCATGAACTCGTCAACAATAGAATTAACACTAGAAAGAGACACCATAGGATGTGCACTTGCCGCCATCTTGGATGTGGAGATTGCACCTTGAACTTGGAGTGTAGGCGTAGGTGCTTGATGGCGTGGCGTCCGTCTTGACTTCTCCTCATGTCTTTGTTGGCGTTCTTCATCGGAGGGATGACGTCGAAAATCGTTTGGATGCTTCTCCTCATGTCGACATCGGCGTGCTTGTTGCTTTGGTGACCTTGTCTTGGAGCTTCGACTTGAGCTTGGTGATATGTTCCGAAGCTTGGCAAGTGTGTTGATGTCGGCTTCAAGCTTGTTCATGTCATGAGGCTTCTTGGCATCATTCTTGTGGTGCCTTCTTGAACGTGATAAAGAATGTAGACTCTTGGCAAGCTTGTCATTGGCATCCTTGAGATTTTGGAACTTGGCTTCTTTCTTGTGGCGCCTTGATGAGCTAGATGGGCCTTGACTTGGCTTGGCCTTGTCGATGCACTTCTTGGGGTGCCGCCTTGTTGTCGATGTAGAGTATCGAAGCTTGGCGCTCATGGCCATGTCCTTCTCATGACGCCTTCTTGAAGTAGATGGAGCTCCATTGGATGAATGCATGGTGGACTTGTCGGGGCTCCGTCTTGAGCTTGAACCATAGTAGGTTATGCCATGACGCTCTTGAACATGGTGGTGATGGGGTTCATCTCCTCTTGCATGTTGTCGAAGGTGTAGTCGATGTAGTCGCACATGCATGAAGAGTGGTAGTCGGAGACGTTCTCAACCATGTCATCGTAGTTGTAGTTGTAGTAGTGGCGCTCCACCATGTTGTTGTAGTCGAAGTCGGTACCATATGATGATGCATATGCGGAGATTCGCACCTCAATGTCGTTGGATCTTTTGTCGTCGATACCACGTGATGAAGGTTTGCCGACGTCGTGATACCGCTCCATGTCGTTGACGCTTGTATAGTCGGAGTCGGAGTAGTTGTAGCAGAAGTCTTGGTGATGATCCATCATGTCATGCACGCTCGTGGAGTCGTAGTCATGGTAGCGGAAGTCTTGGTGATGCTCCTTTATGTCATGGGGGTCATTGTCGGTGTAGTAGTCGTCCCCCATGTCCTCAAAGCATGAGGCATCATAGTCCATGTGACTCATCGTGTACTCGTTATCATCTTGGCCTCCATAGTTTCATTCGCTCTCCCTAGACATGTTAACTCACAAGACAAGTGTATATGTGGAGTGCAAAGAAACTAGAGCACAACCTCTCACCTTTGTAGATAGTATTGGACGTCGTGGACAACCAAAGGAAACGATCACAAAGTAAAGTGCTTGTGTTCAAGTATCCAAAGCAAACTCCAAAACACACACGGCTTAAAAGTTGGTAGGTAGGTATGGTAGGTGGAAAGCAAATTGAACCAACTGAAACCAAGATATTGTCAAAGCAAGTAGAGAACCACGATGATCACAAAGCAAAAACAAGTCAATCTCAAAAGATAGGAATGTAGTTCAAGGAAACACACGCACGGAGAGATAAATGGGACTTATGCAACCAAGAAGTGAGCTAAAGAACCATATGATCCTAGCGAAGACTATAAGCTCGTGTTGCACAAGTACAAGGAGAGCCACTAGCTCGATTGCAAATTATTTGGTGGGCTACTAGATTTGCACAAAAATGCACCAGCTACTAGATGTTCATCGAGCTTGCGCGCATCCTACAAGAGATGGCAAGTGGTGTTTCTTTATTTTCTTTTCTTGCTCTTTTTGCTTTTTGCTCTTTGCTCTTCTGATTCTATCTCTTTTGCACACCCACTTCTTTTGATGCCAATACAAGATATATGATATATGAACTAGCGCACGTACTTTTGCTCAGAAACTACACGGTGCAAATGTGCAAAGCCCAAACAATCATCAAGAGCTAGCCTCAATAGGAAATGGTAATCGCAAAGATATAGTGTGGCTCACAAAGGAATGGCAAGGGGAAAAGATTCGTGATGATTATACCTTCATCGACGATCTTCGCCCTTTGGTGTAGAAGTTTCATGCTTTCCCACGAATTTTGGTGATGGTGGATGATGAATCAACCGCAATGGTGATGTAGGCCTTGTCCGTAGCTTCGAAATGAGCCAAAGAACACAAAAACGGAGTCCGGGATCAAAAGATATGGCCAAAACAAATTTTCAGAAATTTCAGTTTTCTCCAGGGGCGGTAGTACCGCTGGGTTAGGAGCGGTAGTACCGCTGATGCGCGCCCGAGGCCTGTTTAAGCGAAACTGAAGGTGGTAGTACCGCTGGTCCGGCGGCGGTAGTACTGCCCGTGGACGCAGATTCGTGCCCGAGAACGCGAAATTGGCCGATTTGGGCGGAAAAACTTGCCCAAAAACTTCAAATCGAAGGGAAAATCAATGTAATTTGGCCATGGGAACGCAAAGGAACCAAGATCAACTTTGAGCAATAGATCCATGGATCAAAACTTGCAAAAACGCACAAGATTCATAGATCGATCCAAAAGCAATTTGGGGCTATTTTTGGTGGAAATTTTCGAATTTCTCAAAATCAAAGAAAATTTGGGGGATTTATGGGGGAAACAAAGTCAAATCCGTGGCAACCATGCTATGATACTATATGGTGAAGTAAGGACCTCTAGGGTTGCCCGATCTTCACAGATTGACGGCGGATGTGGACGAACTCATGCAAGAACACGAAGAACACACAAAGAACACCAAGAACACAAGAACACCAACATGATACAAGAACCATTTCCCTTACCGGTCGGTCCAACCGGCCCAATAGAATCCACACGAGGGTGGGAGATCGGCAAGTAGATACAAGAAGGGATCTTGGGTGGTTGTTTCTCCAACGGTCAACCAAACCGATCCAATAGAGTCACCCTAAGATGAAAGGTTGGCAAGTAGTCAAACTACAAGTAGAGGTATTGAATCCACAAGAGGGATCTTCTCATGGTGCCCGAAGTCCTTTTTATGTGGTAGTGGCGGCGGCAGTACCGGTGGTGCGGGCGTCTTGACTTGACTTGGCGGTAGTACCGGCCTGACGGTGGTAGTACTGCGCATGGTACCCAAAGGTGGTTTTATGCGGTAGTGGCGGCGGCAGTGCCGCTGGTGCGCGCCTGGCGTTGGACTGGGGCCGTGGCGGTAGTACCGCTGCTTGACCGGCGGTAGTACCGCTGCCTCCTGGTACTTCTTCCTTCTCCTCTTCCAAGCCACCGTCTTGGCGTCCTCCATTCCTCTTGCACCTTGGTCATCCTCTCGTGTATCTGTAGTCATCGTGACACTCCTAGTATCAACAAGAGATAGAAGATGACATAGTATACAATCCAAAAGGGTGGGAAATGAGTTCTCGTAGAGGAATGAGTTCACCTTTGAGCTCAGTGACAACTTGTGATGTGTTGGACTGCTTGACATGGTGATGGGCCTAGGTTGGGCTACATAACTTATGCATCTACTTGCATTGCCACAAAACTCCAATGTAACTTGCAAGTACGTTCAATGTGCTCGCCTGCTATGTGCAGTATGCAAAGTATGATGTTTGAGGAAAGGAACGAAACTTTTGGACGCGGGTCTCTGCTCAACTTAGCTAGTCTCATTGAGGGACTCACTACTTTATGAATCTTCTGCTAATAATTTGATCTTTGTAATGAACTTACATATGGCCATATGGACGTAATAATTTGATCTTTTTTATCTTTCTGATACTTGTAAATCATGTAAATATTTGTACAGACCTTGGTATATGTGAAAATAGATAATTGCAGTGGGAGTTTTCCCACTGTTGCGCTTCAAAAAAAAAGTAATAATGTATCATCCCTTAGATCGACTTTCGATATTTGGTAATAACACTGAAGATCTTGCCACCTGGAACTGTGTGTACTAGTTATATTCTTGGTACTAGTACAAAACGCACATATTTTGCCCCTCGGTTCTAGGTCGCCATGTAGTATTTTTTCCATTTTTGTATGAACATTTTCCATTTTGTATGAACACATTTTATCACACATAGGAATAACTTCCCAAATTATGGAAATTTATTTAGATACAGATGAATATATAAAGGTGACACACTTTTATGCATATGTACGAATATTCATACCAATTTTGAAAAATCTTTTACAAAATCACATTACTCTTTTTTATCATAAATTTAATGTTCAAAAAGTAAATGTGATTTTTATAGTTTTAGAAAAAAATATCTTTTAATGGGTCACGCCAAATGTGGCATAGACTAGGAGTATCTTCAGCTAATGGGCGACACCATGATTGCCTAGAGCAACCAATAGCAGGACCCAAACATGATATAGCCCAACCTACGGCTCCTACAACAAGTGATCCAATGACAAGAGCAAGGATCAAAGCTCTCCATGATAAGGTGAATTCTCTCCTATCTATGTGTGATCTAGACACTCCCTTGAATGGTTTGCTACTTCATTCGGACACCTTGTGCATACTCAGGAACAACCGTCATGAAAATGACCAAGCAAGCGCTGAAGATGGCCAAGAGACGAGTCAAGAGGAAGATGACGTTGAAGAATCAGCAGATCAGCGGTACTACCGCCCGCAGGACCGGTACTACCGCCAAGGACCTGGAGCTCCAGCTGAAACCGCGGAAACCCCAAGCAGCGGTACTACCGCTGCCACACAGCGGTACTACCGCTGAGCCCAGGTCCGGTACTACCACTTGGACTACCGCCAGAGCTACCGTCAACTCCAAAATGCTCTCTGCTGTCTCAACGGTACTTGTCGGGTGTCTACCACGTACTACCGCCAGCAAGATGCATTTTAATTCCGAGCGTCGCAACGGTACTACCGCCGAAGCCACCGGTACTACCGCCCCCCTTCCAGGAGCAGTACTACCGCCGCCTCCAGCCTGTTCTACCGTTGCACACTTCCGAATTTCGGGCTGAAGCCCGTGTAATCCTTCCCCACCTACTCGTTCGTCCACTAGACTATAAATAGCTCTTTCTCTGCCTAGGGTTAGGTTAGACTGAGATTAGACTTGAGTTGAGCTTAGCTCATTTTTCACCCATGATGGTGTTGCCTCATATGGAGACGAATCAAGACCTCCCCTTGTGGAGATGAACCAAGACCTTCCCTTGTGGAGAAGATCCCTCTAGTGGATTCAAGACCTCTTCTTGTAATTGAGATTACTTGCCAATCTTTCCTATTTGGGGGACTCTATTGGATCAGTTGGACTGACCGGTGAGAGAAACAATCCTAAGAGTAAGGTTGCTTGGAGATTGAGAATCGGGGCTGCCCTTGGGGACTTGTTACCTGTTGATTTCGTCCGTGTTGCTTTGCTAGTTTTCTTATTTGTGAGATTTCCCCTCTTGTGTTCTTCGTGTTCATCGCTCTCCCGCCCTAAATCCGTGAAGATCGGGACATATCCCACATCATATGGTATCAGAGCAAAGGTTGCCACGGATTTGACTTTGTTTCCACCAAAATCCACCCATTTTTCTTTGATTTTACCAATTTAGAAAATTTTGACCAAAAATAGCCTTTCTTGGATTCGAGCCGGTCTATCGATTTGTTGCGTTTTTGGTAGTTTTGATCCACGGATTGTTGCTTTAGGACCCCTTGAAAGTGCATGGTGTCCCCATGTATGGTTTTGGTAATTAATGACAATCCTTATGGACTAATGTTTGTGTTGAGTTATTCTTGTACGTTTGTCCATTGGCATCGCTTGAACTCCATGTGTTGGATTCAAGGTTGTATGCCATCAAGATCATTGATTATAATGGACATATTTGATATGATCAAGAAGATGAAAAGATACAAGGTTGATCAAGACTAAGTGCAAAGAATAGATTCAAGTTGATAAACACACAAAGCTAAATGATATACCATGTGGGATCATGTGATCCAATGGTATGGTAAGAATTTGTCCATATAGCTTTGTGAACTAACCCATTATGTGTGTGTGGCATTCCTTTGTTGGGATTAGGTATCTCTCCATGGGCTTGTATCAAAAGGAAGATTTCTTATAACTCATGGAGGATGACGTCAAGTGGTGATCGTCATCAAGATTGAGGTGTGCAAGTTCAAGATGGGCATCTAGAAGATTTCATGCTTGAAGCTTGCAACCCATTTGGAGATAATGGTCAAGTGAAGATGTTCCTAAGAGAGGCACTCCCATCTTGGTGTATGGGGAGCGATATGTGAGTATTCACCAAGCAAAGCGCAATTAAGAAAGGTGGTCCACTTGAAGAGATCAAGATCGTCATCATCTAGCTCAAGTGGAATGCGCAAGGCAAAGGTATGATCTTGATAGAGTTTCTATTTTACCGGTCTCATGGTGTTAGTGGGAGACTGGGTTATAGGATAGTTGATGTACTATCAAGAGGGGCTCTCAAATGGGTAACTTGATCGCATATTTGTGGAGAGCTCAAACCTTTGCATACTTGGCATATCATCTTTCTTGGCTCTTACTTGGTTTTTCTCCTTGTTGGGTTTTGGTGCTTGTTGTGATCTTCATGACAAGCCCAAGTTCTCCGAAAACGGATTTCGTATGGAAAACTTGGTGCGTTTTCGGGTTGGAAATATTATCGGTTTATCCTTGAGAAAAGTTCCACACCTCCATGTGTCAACTTAACTCTATTTATGGTTCTTAACTTTTTGTCGGAAAGCTCTTGTTGCTATCTTTCCAACAAAATTAGTTTCACCTCATTTTGATTTCGTACGTAAAAGTTATTGGGTTTGGAGTTTTCGTTCTGGTGGCTGTCGGATAATCCGGTCCAGTTGACTCGGAATATCCGGCCCCCAAGGTTGCTCGTTTTCGGCTAAGGACTTAAAGAAACTTGTGTTGTGGCTCTCTATTGGTTGTCGGATAATCCGGTCCAGAGTTGACTCGGAATATCCGACTCTCAAGGTTTCTCTCGAAATCGGCTAAGGACTTCAAGCAACCAGTTTTGTGGCCCTCTAGAGGTTTTCGGAATATCCGATACAGGTTGACTCGGATTATCCGATCCATCGGATTATCCGATCCTGACTTGTGTTGGAATATCCGACTCCCCTGTCTGCAATGGTTACATTTCTGGGAGGGGTATAAAAACCCCTCCACCTACCTCCAGCCAGCCAGCTTTGCCCAACACGTTTTTCTCTCTCTCCCCACCATTGTTGACCTTGGAAAGCTTGCCCCTCTCTCAATTCCTCCCATGATTCTTGCATATCTTTGAGGGAAAAGAGAGAGGAGAATTAGATCTACATTTCTACCAATCCATCTCTCCTCTAAATGAGGGAAACCCTTTCGATCTAGTTCTTGAAGTTCCATTTGTTGAGTTATTCTTTGTTCTTCCTCTCTTCTCCCCCATAAGCATTATTTGTTTTTAGTGGGATTTGAGAGTGAAGGATTTCAGCACTTGTGCTCTTTCCATTGCTTTTGTGCATCGGTTTGCTCTCTCCACGAGGATTCGTGGAAGTGAAAGTTCATGAGCTTGTTACTCTTGGATCGTTGGACCCTAGATGGTGATTGAGACCTTTTGTGGTCACTTGGAGCTCCCAATCCTTTTGTGGGTTGTGCCTCAAGATTGTTGTAAGGGACTCGATTTCCACCCAAAAGGAAATCAATAGTGGAAGGTCAACCGAGTTTTTGTGCGAGGTTCATCGTAGAATAGGGTGAGGCCATTTGTGGCATCTTGAGTTTGATACTCACACCCCTCCAACGATACATACTCCCCTCAAAAGGAGGAACTCGGGAATACATCATCGTCTCCGCATGCCTCGGTTATTTCTATACCCGAGCTCTTTACTTAAGCAATTTACATTGTGATAGCCTTTGTGCTTGAAGTCTTTATCTTGCTATCACCTTGTTACTTGTCTTGCTTAGCATATGTTGTTGGTGCACATAGGTGAACCTAGTATATTTAGATTGTGTGCTTGTTAAATTAAAACAACTAGTTTTATTCCGCATTTATCAAGCCTAAACCGGAAAAGTTTTAAATCACCTATTCACCCCCCCCCCCTCTAGGCGACATCCTTGTCCTTTCACCCCTTCCACCTTTGTTTGCGTTCCTAAGCCTCAATTTTGCCAATTTCCCACGAAATTGAGGAATTTTTTAGCCCATTTTCTGCCCAAATCGCGACCAAGAACACTAGGAATCTGACCAGCGGTACTACCGCCAGGGTTCAGCAGTACTACCGCCAAAACTGGAGCAGCGGTACTACCGGAGGCAGAAGCGGTACTACCGCCGGTGCAGAATTTTGCAGAATTTTTTTCTCCTCATTTCGTTTTGGCATTTCCTTTTTGTTGTTTGAGTCCTTTGCCGGTGCGATCAACGTCTACAACATCGACAAGCTTCCGCAACAACGCTTCATCAACGACAAGCGATGACGACACCAAGGACTCGACATATTCCCGTCACCGTAATCCTTTGTGAGCCATTCTTCCTTTCGTGTACCTTGACCTATCGAACTAGCTCTTTGATATTACGAGGCATTGCACTTGTGTTGATTCGAGTGATTGCTTATCTATATTGGCGAGTTGTGTATCGTTAGAGGTCTTGGCACTAGCAAAAGAAGAGAGAACCACCGTCAAAAAAACAAAAAAAAGAGACAAAAGACAAGAGTAGTACCAAGTATAAAAAAAAGAGACAAAAGGGACAAAGCTTAAACCACCAAAGTGAGTGAGAGAGAGAGAGAGAGAGACATTCACACTTTTGCAAATCTGTTGCCCAAACATATGGCAATTGAGCTAGCGTCCTTCGTGTGTTCTGGTGACAATTGAGCACGTAGTCTCCGCTAGGTTGCTTTCTTCGAGTGCTCGCCCTTTGGTCACCCAACCCAATCCATCGCTTTTGTGTGTCTCCCTACCATTTGTGGTTGGTGTTTCTTTGGTGATTTGGTCATTGTGGGTTTTTCTACCATTGACAATATACTCTTCGTGGGTTTTGCTTACTTCCTTTGCCACTTTATACCTAGCTATCCTCATACGTGTGTGTGTTGGGTGTTAGAACCGGATTCTCTTTCGTCAAGCCACTCTATTCTTTGGGTATAGTTTCTCTTGGTTAATCCAATTGTTTCAATACTATCTCTTGAAGTTGTGGCAAGCTAACTTGGGTCATACATTGCGACACATTTCACTTGTCTTTGAGATCATGTTTAGGGGAAGTACAAACGGAAGCTCAATCTCGAATGATGATATCAATGGAGGAATTCAAGGTGATAATGGCTATGTCACACATGGCGAGTTCGTGGGTCTTCGCCATCTTGTTCGTGATGGACTAGGCCGCTATGAGCGCCGTCTTCGAGCACAAGAAGCCAACTTCAATGACCGCATGCACACGCAAGAAGCAAATCTCAATGAGCAAATGGCGCGAGTGACCGAAGCTCTTAACAACCACATGGAACGTCGATCTTCTTCAAGCTCACGCCGCACAAGGAGCACCTCAAGGTCAACACAACCAAGACATGCACGTCATGGAGCTCATCAAGAAGAACCGCAACAAGGTCGCCAAGAAATTCCAAGGCGCGACGCACATGATCAACATCGCCATAAAGTGGAACGTCCACCTTCACCTCGAGCACACCATGATAATGGGCATCAAGAGCAACATCGCCCCAATGGTGGACGACGTGAACGAACTCCTTCACCACCACCTCAATATCGAGATCGTCGAGACCCATTGGCCAATGACAATGGTGTACCGGGTGCACATGACTATGGTGAACAAGGCCGTCCACACCGTCATCCTCCAAGGAAACGTCACTACAATCGTGACCATGGAAACCGTGACGAGCACCCAATTCAACACCAAGTGCATCATCATCACCATGAGCCTCGTCACCACCAAGAGCGTCCACATGATCGTCACCACCACCACCACACCGAGTCAAGTGATAGTGAGTCGAGCCAACATCTTGGTGATGGACTCAACAGAAGAGGACGTGGATGTGCATACCCACCTCCCAACCGTCCAGAAGAAGATGACAACTTGAACAACCTTCGCTTTGACATGCCAAAGTTCTTTGGAACAAGTGACCCGGAAGCCCATCTTTCATGGGCACTCAAGGTTGACAAGATCTTCCGAGTTTGCCGCTATTCCGACAACAAGATGGTTGCTCTAGCGTCAATGGAGTTTAAAGAGTATGATCTCTTGTGGTGGGAACAACTCCAAGAGACACGGTTGGACAATCACCAACAACCAATCAACACTTGGGTTGAGATGAAGGAAGCAATGTACAAGCGCTTTGTCCCAAGTCACTACACTAGAGATTTGTACAAGAAATTGCAAGAGTTGAAGCAAGGTTTGAAATCGGTTGATGAGTACTATAAGGAGATGAAAATTTCCATGATGAGAGCCAACACTGAAGAGTCGGAGGAGCAATCCATGGCTCGCTTAATGAATGGCCTCAACTACCCCATCAAGAAGAATGTGGAATTCCAACCATATGCCACCTTGGTTGAGCTAGTCCATCAAGCAACAAAGGTCGAGCGTCACGTGCTTGAAGAGCTCAAATACATAAAGACAAAGTCATTCTTCGCCAACAAGCCTTCATCATCCACGCCTAGAACCACACAAGTTCCTCCTCAAGCAATCACAAGAGGTCCTACTAGAGCTTCTACATCAACAACTCAAGCTCCTCAACCTTTCAAGAAAGCACCTCCCTCAAACAAAATGCCGCAAGGAGCAACGTCCGGCACACGACTTTTGAATTGCTTCAAGTGTGGAGGACAAGGACACAAATCCTTTGAGTGCACAAACAAGAAAGTCATGATTGTCAATGACAAGGGAGAATATGAATCTATGAGTGAAGATGAGTATAATGCTTTGAACCAAGTCGCCACAATGCAAAGTGTTGACGAAGACTCAAATGAAATCTATTATGATGGAGATAACAACCCTTCATTGGTTGTGGCAAGAACTTTGACCACCAATGTCCAAGTTGAGGAAGACCAAAGATGGAATTTGTTTCAAACTAGAGAGGGTATCAATGGCAAGTCTATCAAAGTCATTATAGATGGTGGAAGTTGCCACAACTTTGCTAGTAAAGAACTTTGTGACAAGCTCAACTTGAAGTTCAAGAAGCACCCACACCCATACCATGTGCAATGGTTGAGTGATTCCAGATCCGTCAAGATTCAACACATGGTGCAAGTGTCCTTCAAGATTGGAGCCTATGAAGATACAAATGATTGTGATGTTGTGCCTATGTCCGTTTGTCACTTACTCCTTGGACGTCCATGACAATATGATAAGGGTGCTATGCATGATGGAAGGACCAATTACTATAGCTTCAAGAGCAATGACAAGAACTTCGTGCTCCGTCCCATGACACCAAGTCAAGTCATTGCCGACAATTCCAAGACTCTTGCATGGGCACAACAAGATCATTCTTCAAGTGAGTTGAGTGGTGAGTGAGAGACCCACCATAAAGTGAGTGAGAGCCACAAGCCAAAGGAGAGTGACACTTCGAAGAGAACACCACAAAAATTTACACTATTTGCCACCAAAAGAGAGATGAGGGATTTGAGAGAGGACCCATCCACCCTTTACTATGTGCTCATATGCAAGGGTGAAGTTTCTATGACTAACAACTTCACAAACGTTCCTCCTCCTTTGATGTCTGTTTTGAAGGATTTTGAAGATGTCTTCCCTCAAGAAGTACCACCGGGACTACCTCCTCTTCACGGCATCGAGCATCGAATCGACCTCGTCCCCGGCGCACCACTACCTAACCGCGCCCCATACCGCACCAACCCCGAGGAGACCAAGGAGATTGAGCGGCAAATACAAGAACTCCTTGCCATGGGACACATCCGAGAGAGTTTGAGTCCGTGCGCCGTGCCCGTCATCCTAGTGCCCAAGCACGACAACACTCTTCGTCTATGCATGGATTGTCGCCCCATCAACGCCATCACGGTGAGGTATCGCCATCCTATCCCTAGACTTGACAACATGCTTGATGAACTTTGTGGTTCCTCCATATTTTCCAAAATTGATCTTAAAAGTGGTTACCACCAAATAAGGATGTGTGAAGGTGATGAATGGAAGACCGCATTGAAAACAAAACTTGGTCTTTATGAATGGCTTGTTATGCCATTTGGTCTATCCAATGCACGTTCTACTTTTATGCGTCTTATGAATCATGTGTTAAGACCTTTCATTGGGAAGTTTGTTGTGATATACTTTGATGATATCCTTATCTACAGTAAATCTTTGGAAAAGCACACCTCTCATGTTGATCAAGTTTTATTGGTTCTTCGCAACGAAAAGCTTTATGCCAATCTTTATAAGTGCACATTTACCACCAAAAGCTTGTTTTCTTGGGTTTTGTTGTTTCTTCGGATGGAATTGAAGTTGATGATGTGATATGGATCAACGTGATCCAAAGGGTTTTAGGCCCAATCTTTCATGGCGATCAGTAGCAAGAGCGATAAGTAACGCGGCTTACGATCTGGACGATGCAAACTCACGCAAACAACAAGAAAACCCTTCTCGGCGAGAGGAATTAGTTGGACGGTTCTAGACGAACCACGCAGCAATTAGAAGCACAACACCTCCAATCCAACGCAAAGAAACAACCTTGATCGGTCTCGATGGATACACACAGGGATTTCCACCCCACGGCACAGCGGCCAAAACACACACATGTTTTTAACTCATAAAATTCAACCTCCTTTTTACATAGACGCAACCTGGCTTTATATAGCCGACCATACGCAGCTAACTTGACTCGAAAGGAAAATACAAACCGACTTGGACTAGACTATCTAAACAAATATGTAACTAATATCTTTATCTTGGGCCATATCTTTACTTGCCATGCATGCTGGTGGACCCCACCCGATAGCCTTCAGAGAGATAAACTTCCATGCACAAAACGTCCTAGCCGGACATGATCGCTTCGTCTCCTTTCGAGGCAAAAACAGAAACAAGAAACATATCCTGATCTTCTTCCTTTTTCTCTTATCTCCAACTGAACGTGACTTACAAAAGTAATCGGTATATTTTCCTTGGCTTCCTTCTGATGCAACAAGTGCCATGCATGATTGCACCGGCACATCTCCATGTTGAGGTGAATTAAGCTTTGACTCCAACGTGCTAGTTTGCACACGTATTTCTCTGAACTGAACCGAGTCCATCTTCCTTAGTATATCAGCATGCATACCATTAACTGTGCCGGACACCGTATCATCCTCCCTCCCTTCAAGCGAAACCGTCCTCGGTTTCAAGTCATCTCCTGCGGCAACATCATCATGAGCAAGCTGAACGTCAACCACAGGAACATCAACAGTAGAATCTGCAGAAACAAGTGCAGCAGTGTCAGCCACCACAGAAATTGCAGCAGCTTCAGCTTCCCTCTTCTTTGCCTCTTCTAGATCTCTAAGCTTTTCATCGGCCTCCTTCTTCTTCTGTAATCTTTCCTCTCTCCAAGCTGCGTATATGTTGGTATCCATGGAGTGTAGAATACACTGCTTCCCATGAAAAGACACAGCATACTGAAGTGGGTTACGCTGATATAACAATGTTTTGTGCTCATCGTTCCATGGTTTTCCCAACAGCAAATGACATGACACTAAGTGAAGTGGAATCACGTCACAACACACCGCATAAGATAACAGACCCAACTGAAAGTGTACCGATGCTTGGTGTGTGATGGCGATGTGGTGGTTACCCCAAAACAGAAAATATGGTTGCGGGTGTGATGTTCTATGCAACCCTAACTTCTCTACCATCTCGAGGCTAACAGCGTTGAAGAAGCTCGAGTAATCAATTGTCAACGCACATGCTTTATCATGAACTTTCACACGAGAGTGAAACAGAGATACAGCACGCCCATCTTCCTCTCGCTGGAACCCATAGGACAGCAAGTTCTTCTTCTCCATAAGTCACACAGTTGTGCCCGGCAGAAAACGCGGCAGCAGTAGAACTCCTCGGCAGCAAACAGTAGCAGTACGTAAACAACAGCAGTAGCACGGACGGCAATCAGCAGAAATCGATCGGAATAAATTTTAATCGGACGTTGCCAAACAAAGTCCCAACCTCCACGTACAAGAAATATATGCTCCGATCCAATGAACAGCCTCACGTGCAATCACTTTCTTAATAACAAAATATGATCCACTAGCCCAATCGGTACTCTCCTTTTCCTTGCTTGCGTTAACCAAGAAAAAAAAAATCGTACCTGAATCACTGGTCAATCCCGATCTAATCTCTCTGATCGTTCCTTCCTTCCTTCGTTTTGCTTTTTTTTTCAACGGCAGCAATCAGATCCGAACCGATCTAGCGATCGTAACAGAGACAAACAGCTAAACCAAATCACGATGGTGGCGGCGGCAGGAACTTGAAGGCCTTAGCGATCCAATAATCTTTCCTAGCAGAATTTAACGCCTCCAGCAAAACGAGCCCCACAACAAAAACTCAGGACCGGTGTGTTGACGAAACGTCTCCGGCAGCAACCTTCAACAAGCAGGACCGGTGTCTTGGCGTAGTAGCCTCCGGCAGCAATACTTCCAACACCAAATCAAGAGCAGCAGATAAATCTCAGAACGAACTCGCCGTGAGAAACCCGACGAATCTGATACCAAGATGATATGGATCAACGTGATCCAAAGGGTTTTAGGCCCAATCTTTCACGGCGATCAGTAGCAAGAGCGATAAGTAACGCGGCTTACGATCTGGACGATGCAAACTCACGCAAACAACAAGCAAACCCTTCTCGGCGAGAGGAATTACTTGGACGGTTCTAGACGAACCACGCAGCAATTAGAAGTACAACACCTCCAATCCAACGCAAAGAAACAACCTTGATCGGTCTCGACGGATACACACAGGGATTTCCACCCCATGGCACGGCGGCCGAAACACACACGTGTTTTTAACTCATAAAATTCAACCTCCTTTTTACATAGACGCAACCTGGCTTTATATAGCCGACCATACGCAGCTAACTTGACTCGAAAGGAAAATACAAACCGATTTGGACTAGACTATCTAAACAAATACGTAACTAATATCTTTATCTTGCGCCATATCTTTACTTGCCATGCATGCTGGTGGACCCCACCCGATAGCCTTCAGAGAGATAAACTTCCATGCACAAAACGTCCTAGCCGGACATGATCGCTTCGTCTCCTTTCGAGGCAAAAACAGAAACAAGAAACATATCCTGATCTTCTTCCTTTTTCTCTTATCTCCAACTGAACGTGACTTACAAAAGTAATCGGTATATTTTCCTTGGCTTTCTTCCGATGCAACAAGTGCCATGCATGATTGCACCGGCACATCTCCATGTTGAGGTGAATTAAGCTTTGACTCCAACGTGCTAGTTTGCACACGTATTTCTCTGAACTGAACCGAGTCCATCTTCCTTAGTACATCAGCATGCATACCATTAACTGTGCCGGACACCGTATCATGATGCAAACATAAAAGCAATTCGGAATTGGCCTTTTCCCATATCACTTGCCGAGTTGCGCAGTTTTCTTGATTTTGTCGGATTTTATTGCTGATTCATCAAGGATTTTTCCACAATTGCATGCCCTCTTCATGAACTTACCAAGAAAAATGTACCTTTCATTTAGAGCTATGCACATGATTTTACTTTCAATGAGCTCAAGCGGTTGTTAACCGAAGCACCACTCCTTGTCCTTCCGGATTTCTCTAAGACATTTGATATTGAATGTGATGCAAGTGGATTGAGCATTGGAGGAGTGCTTATGCAAAATGGTAGACCCATTGCATACCATAGTGAGAAACTAGATGAAACTCGTTTGAATTATTCCATTTATGACAAAGAGTTGTTTGCTTTGGTTCATGTTTTGGAGGTGTGGCAACACTACCTTCGTCCTAAGGAGTTTGTCATTCACTCCGATCATGAGTCGTTGAAATATTTGAAAAGTCAAACGAATTTAAACAAAAGACATGCTAAGTGGGTTGAGTTTATTGAGTCTTTCACTTCTGTAATTAAATACAAGAAAGGTAAAGACAATATGGTTGCGGATGCTCTTTCCCGCAAAGCCAACCTATTTACATGTCTTGACATTAGTGTGTTGGGTTTGGATGAGATAAAGGATTCGTACACCACCGATGCTTTCTTTGGAGACATTTTGCTAAGTGCTCAGAACACAAAGGGATTGATGACTACTATTTGCACAAAGGTTTTTTGTTCAAGGCTAACAAACTTTGCATTCCTGAGTCTTCGCTTCGTTTGCTCCTTTTGAAAGAATCACATGGCGGATCACTCATGGGACACTTTGGCCGCGACAAGACCTACGCCATGCTCGCCACCAACTACTATTGGCCAAGATTGAAGTGTGACGTGTAACGCCTAGTACGACGATGTTCGACATGCCTCAAAGCTAAGTCTACTCTTAACTCTCATGGCTTGTACACTCCTTTGCCCATTCCGCATAAGCCATGGTCCGACATTGCTATGGATTTTGTCTTAGGCCTTCCACGCACCAAAACAAACAAGGATTCCATATTTGTCGTCATTGATGGATTCTCTAAGATGGCACACTTCATACCATGCAATAAGACCGACGATGCTTCACATATTGACACTTTGTTTTTCAGGAAAATCGTCCGTCTTCATGGAGTGCCCAAGACCATTGTGTCGGATCAAGACGTCAAGTTTGTGAGTTACTTTTGGAAGACGTTGATGGTCAAGTTGGGAATCAAGCAACTCTTCTCCACCGCATACCACCCTCAAACCGATGGTCAAACCGAAGTGGTGAATCGAAGCCTCTCTACACTCCTTCGTGTGTTGATCAAGCCAAACTTGAAGAATTGGGAAGGGTGCATTCCCCATGCCGAGTTAGCCTACAATCGAGCTCTACACTGAGCAACAAAGAGAAGCCCATTCGAGATCGTCTATGTCTCCAACCCCTAGACCGCATTAGACATGCTACCTCTTCCACTCCGTGAACAAGTTAACATGGATTTCGACAAGCGTGCCGCTTACATGAAAAAGCTACATGAAGACACAAGAACCACGCTAGAGAAGCACAATGAAGACCATGCTACGAAGATGAACAAGCACAAGCGCGCCATGATCTTTGAAGAAGGAGACCTTGTTTGGCTACATTTACGCAAAGATCGTTTTCCGGATGAAAGGAAGTCCAAGCTTCACCCTCGAGGAGACGGACCTTTCAAGGTTATCAAGCGCATCAACAACAATGCATACAAGATTGACATCTCCAACTCCAAGTATTTGGTCCATGACACCTTCAATGTCATCGACCTATCGCCATACCATGGGAGCTCAAGTGATGAGGATCACCAAGAGTCGAGGACGACTCTTTCCCAAGGGGGGAGATGATGTAGCCCAACCTACGGCTCCTACAACAAGTGATCCAATGACAAGTGCAAGGATCAAAGCTCTCCATGATAAGATGAATTCGGTCCTATCTATGTGTGATCTAGACACTCCCTTGAATGGTTTGCTACTTCATTTGGACACCTTGTGCATATTCAGAAACAACCATCATGAAGATCACCAAGCAAGCGATGAAGATGGCCAGGAGATGAGTCAAGAGGAAGATGACGTTGAAGAATCAGCAGATCAGCGGTACTACCGCCCGTAGGACCAGTACTACCGCCAAGGACCTGGAGCTCCAGCTGAAACCGCCGAAACCCCAAGCAGCAGTACTACCGCCGCCACACAGCGGTACTACCGCTGAGCCCAGGACCGGTACTGCCGCTTGGACTACCGCCAGAGCTACCGTCAACTCCAAAATGCTCTCTGGTGTCTCAACGGTACTTGCCGGGTGTCTACCACGTACTACCGCCAGCAAGATGCATTTTAATTCCGAGCGTCACAACGGTACTACCACCGGAGCTAGCGGTACTACCGCCCGCCTTCCAGGAGCGGTACTACCGCTGCACACTCTAGAATTTTGGGCTGAAGCCCGTGTAATCCTCCCCCACCTACCCTTTCGTCCACTAGACTATAAATAGCTCTTTCTCTGCCTAGGGTTAGGTTGGACTGAGATTAGACTTGAGTTGAGCTTAGCTCCTTTTCCACCCATGATGGTGTTGCCTCATATGGAGATGAATCAAGACCTCATGTTGTGGACATGAACCAAGACCTCCCCTTGTGGAGAAGATCCCTCTAGTGGATTCAAGACCTCTTCTTATAATTGAGATTACTTGTCAATCTTTCCTCTTTGCGGGACTCTATTGGATCGGTTGGATTGACCAGTGAGAGAAACAATCCTAAGAGTAAGGTTGCTTGGAGATTGAGAATCGGGAGCTGCCCTTGGGGACTTGTTACCGGTTGATTTCGTCCGTGTTGTTTTGCTTGTTATCTTATTTGTGAGATTTCCCCTCTTGTATTCTTCGTGTTCTTCGTGTTCATCGCTCTCCCGCTCTAAATCCGTGAAGATCGGGACCTATCCCACATCAAAACATCTCAAAAAACATAATGTAGCAGGACCCAAGGTTCTGTGCGCGAGGATGGAATCACGATCCGTGTTGCCTATCTGTACCGGCCTTAGATGGGCCAAAGACTTGCCAGGCCCAAACTATCATGAAAATCGTTTCTTTCTTGTTTATTTTTACGAGAGCTACTTTGTGTATCGCTCGTTAGGGGCAGTTCCATCCCGCGTCGCCTACGCTCTTCCATAAGTGTTCCGACTGTTTGTTTTGTGCCTTCGCTCTCACGCCTCACTCTCGCTAGTACGCAGTACTCTGTACGTTGGACGGATCAGGAGACGTTTACTTAGCTAGATATCTTGCTCCCACGATCGCTCGAGCAAAATTTTAGGGCGATCACTCAGTTTAAACTGGGGATGGAGGTCTCTGGCGACGCGGGCATCGCGGGCGTCTTCAACGGCGGTGGGTTATTCGCCGGCGGTTATCGGCCAGGAGGTAAGTTCTGGTCCTTGCTCTCCTTGTCGGATGACGAGGGGAAGGCAGAGCCGGTGTCGCCGTCGTCGTCGTCTTCCCTGCGGAGATGGTGCCGTTTGCCATCGCCGATCTCCTGCGACTTGCGTTCTTCGAGCCGCGAATGCAAGAGGCAGCTGCGCCGTGACAACCAAAGGATAGGTTTTCTTCACTCGCCTACCGGTTCTGAGGCTGCTGTGCCAGGACCGTCGCCCAGCCGGAGCTCCAATGATAGGAGGACGCCGGCGCCTCCGAGGCTGCTGGTTCTGTCTCCTTCTACCTTCACGGAAGAAAGTTTTAATGCGAAAGAGTGGATCACGGTTTTCCGCCGCCGGGCAAGGGCTTTGCGTGCTGGACGCCGTCGCTGGAATCCGCCGGCACGCCGGCCATCTTCTCGAACTCCGGTCAACTTGGCTAAGGCTAAGCCGAAATTTCTGGATCGTGCTGACTGGGTCAGATTTCAAAAAAAATCAAAATTTCCCCAAATGGGCTGGAAAGGGCACACAAGGCCCAGTTAGATTCACACGTTCAGTTTGGGGTCTCAGAGAGTCACAAGGGCTCTTTGGGCCGAAGGCTGCGTGTTAGCCCAGCTCGAAAACTCTGTTGAGGGTTTTAGGTCGGGTCTGGCTCCGATCGAAGGAATTGATCGAATTATCACGTCTTCAGTCGTCTAGGTTTCCCTCGGGCGACTCAATGGCGGCTCGTGGCGGCGGCAACCCTAGGGGGGTGGCACCAACGCGGGTTTCAACTACGGTCGTGGTGGTGGTAATGGTCGGCCGGAGCAAGGTGGCCATCCGGCTGCTGGGGACGGCAGAGGTGCAGGCTTTGGTCGCACGTTTGAAAGAGGGGGTCCCTCGGGTGGTGCTGCTAGTAGAGGGAGCGACAATGGTCGCAACTTCGAGCGAGGAGGTCCTTCTGTATTTGCGGGTGGCCGTGGAGTGCCAGAACATGGACGTTTCAATGGTAGTGTCTATGGGGCTGCTAGTCGGGGAGCCTTCTTTGAACCGCAGCAGAGTCAGAACGGTCGTGGTTATGGTCCGCATCAGGGTGGCCAGAATTATGATCAGCAATGGAGCAATGGGAATTGGCAGGAACAAGGTAACGGTGGCTGGCAGGGTCAAAACGACGGATATTGGCAAGATAATGGGAATAATTGGGGCTATAATCAGAATGATCAGGGTTTCAATGGAGATTTTGGATCTTTTGGTGCCGGCGACTTTGAGGGAGATCGTGGGAGTGGTCATCACGGAAACTTTGGTAACAATACACAGCGAAACAAGCGGCTACGGGCGCCGCCTTTGGAGGTCGTGGTCATGGCGGGCGTTTGGTAGAGGCCGCTTCGTAGGTCGTGGTCAAGGTGGCCGGTCTACTCCCGTAGCGGAGGAGCCTCTGAAGATAGTTACTGAACAAGTTCATAAGCAGATTGCAGCAGTGGTCGCGGCCCTTCCTAACTTAGCAGCTCCATTGGTGAGTGATGGGACGTCACAAGGTGGTCAGCAGGTGGTGGCACCGGTGGCTCAGTCTCAAGCAGCTCAAGTTACCCAACCGGCCAAGGTGGCGAAGAAGAAGGATAAGGTCTTGTGCTTTTGGTGTATACAAACTGCCAAACTGGGCACTATGCTTCTGAGTGCACGGTGGTGTTGTGCTTGTACTGTCAAAGGGCAACACATGAGTCTAAGGACTGTCATCTTCTTTCTGCACCCAAGCCTGTGGTTGTTATGTACGGGCTGGCCAATGACAGTCTCCTTTTCTTTGATACACCTCAATCTGAAGGTCTTCGCATTAATAATGACAGTGGTAAAGTGGGTCGGATTAGAATTTTTGGTGGTACTATGACAACTCAAGAGGTAATCCACGAGCTAGAGTGGTTGGTGCAAGGAGAACACCAATGGGATATTTCTCCTTCTACTGATAATTCGTTTGTGTGGTCTACCCTACAAAACAAGATTTTGCAAGGCTTAAAAAATTGGGGCAATCCAGGTTGAAGGAAAAGAGGTTAATATGCACTTTGAGGAGTGGTTAACCGATGACATACAACCATACGATTTAGTGGACCTGTGGGTCAGAGTTAGAGGGTGCACAGATGACTTGCGGAAGGATTATCTTGCTCTCTTTGCGGTGGGTTCTCTGATAGGGAAAACGAAGGAGGTGGACATGGCTTTTACTCATGCACATGGTGTGGTGCGTATGAAGGTGGCATGTGTGGAGCCGTCCGCTATCCACCAAGGGTAGACCACACGTATGCTGGTGTTGGTTATATGTTACGTTTCCAAGTAGAAGGAGAGGACGAGGGTGATGCTCACATGGAGGACTTTGATCCTGATAATAAGCCGGGTGATGACGATGAGGGAAATGATAAAAAAGATGGTGTTGAGAAAAATTTAGATGATAAGCAGCCTCCAGTGGCGGAAAAAACAGAAGAAAAGAAGGATACTTCTGCAGCTTCAGGTCTTGCGGATGGCGGTCAACGAAATCAAAAGCAGGCACCGTTTATTCAGTTTGGGTCGATAAACTTTGATGCTTTGTCTTCCGGTGTATTAGAGAACAAGCTCTCTGTTTCTGTACCAAGGAGGCGGTGGGCGATCGGGTAGAGGATGACGAAGAAAGTCTCCCTTCACCGCTCGCCTGTTCAGCGCCACCAAAGCTGCAGCGCGCATCATCGCATGTGGTGATGGATGGGGTTCACTGGTGGCATCTGATCAGTACGACGCGACACAGGAGATGTCTGCGAGGGGCGCGATGACCGCTCCATGTACTCCAGAAGGGCGTACAGTTGGTGATTTCTCGCCGCGGGATCGCATACCCCACGGCAGGAGGCCATGGGATTGCTTTCGCCGGTGCTTTCTACCTCGTCGACATGCTCAGCCTATGCTCCAGGAGGGAGTGTACGCCGAGGTTCTCCATCGACGCCATTGCCAGGAACAGGCGTGTTTCTAGGTGGCAGGAATGCAATTGACGAGGTGATCGCTTATGGTGGTATTCCTGAAGCTCATGCCAAGGGTGTTCGGTCCAGTGCGCGGCTGCGTGCTCAGGACAATGCTGACGATACTCAGATGGAGAGGGCCCAGAAGAGGGCCTATGAGCGTGACCTCCCCGAATCTTCAGGTACCTGTTTATTTTCAAGTTTTCAGTTGCTTCTATTCCAAATGAAACTATAGTTGCTAGAGCTGCAACACTAGGGATATCTTTAGGTACTTCTCCTAGTCAAATTGAGTCCTCGGTTGAATTGTTAAAAGATCTAGATGATAAGCGTACCTTGGTTATGCTACAGAAAAATGAAAAGCTAGCTAACAATGAGGATGGGTCCTCCGGTAGTTTAGTTTTGAATAAAGCACTAGAACTTAGTACGGATTTATTAGGAGAAGAGCAAGCAGGCTCAGAAGATCACAAGGATCTTCAACTCCCGATTCCTAGACAAAAAAGAGCTTACAACAAGGAAAAAACGGATGCTACTGCGGTTAGACGTAGTATTAGGATCAAATTAATTTCTAATAAGAAATGAGAGGAACCATTTGGAATAGTGGGGGTTTTAGAGATTCGGCCAAACATGCAGTAGTTTCCGATACTATAAGAGAGTTTAAGTTGGATTTTTTTGCCGTCATAGAAACTGGCAGAGATAATTTCTCCACACCGTTTCTTAGGAACCTTGCTGGAGGCTTTGATTATAGCTGGTTCTGTTTACCACCTCAAGGTAGATCAGGTGGTATCTTGGTGGGTTTTAATTCCCAGACTTTAAGTGTTAAAAATGTGTTGCCTGGAGAGCGGTGTGTTAAGTTTCATCTCGCTTCAGTTGCAGACAATTTCCAGTGGTCTTTAGTAGTGGTTTATGGAGCGGCTCAAGATGCCCAAAAGGGGGAATTCTTGTCCGAACTTGTACGGATTTGTGAAGATGAACCTTTACCTTTATTGGTCGGGGGAGATTTCAACATAATTCGTCGACAAAGTGAGAAGAACAATGATAATTTTGTTGCACGTTGGCCATTTATTTTTAATGCAATAATTGAGAGTTTAGACCTTCGAGAATTAGATCTCGCGGGTAGACAATATACTTGGGCTAGTCACATGCCGACGCCAACTTATGAGAAGTTGGATAGGTTCTTAGCGAGTGTATCGTGGGAGCAGAAATTTCCTCTAGTAAATGATAGGGCTTTAACTAGAGCTGGTTCGGATCATACCCCCTTACTTATTGATTCGGGTGAACAAGCTTACTCGGGTAATAAAACGAAATTTTCTTTTGAACTATCTTGGCTACGCCAAGAGGGCTTTGCTGAGATGGTCATTAGATAATGGACACGTTATTCTCATGGTAACACTCCTATGGAGGTATGGCAAAACAAGATTCGCCACCTTCGCGCTTTCCTAAGAGGGTGGGCGAAAAATATTAGTAGTGTTTACAAAATAGAAAAAACACGTCTCCTAGAGTTAATTAATACTCTAGACATCAAAGCAGAATCATCTCCATTAAGCGCTTCTGAAAGGGAAGCAATGAGGGAGGCAAATGATAAGTTAGCCAAGCTAAGGCGGGATGAGGAGTCCAAATGGGCGCAACGAGCTAAAGTTAAACATATCCAAGAAGGGGGGAATAATACAAAATACTTTCATCTCATTGCTAATGGTAAGCATCGGAGAAAAAAGATTTTTCAGCTAGAGCAAGATGAAGGAACCATTATAGGGCAGGAGAATATCAAGAATTATATTACAACTTTCTACAAGGAATTGTTTGGGGCACCGGCCCAAAATAATTTTCTTTGGTAGAGACCGAAATCTCAGATATTCCACAGATATCGGCTGAGGAAAATGCTATCCTTGCAGCCTTTTTCTGAAAAAGAAGTGTATGAGGCTATTATGCAAATGGAAAAGAATAAAGCGCCGGGACCAGACGGATTCCCAGCCGAGTTTTATCAAAAGTTTTGGGATATTCTGAAACCTGATTTGATGAAATTGTTTGAAAGTTTCCAAAGAGGGGAGCTTCCACTTTTTCACTTAAATTACGGTAATATTATACTTCTGCCCAAAAAGGAAAACGCCGTTCAAATCCAACAATACCGACCTATTTGTCTTTTAAATGTTAGTTTCAAAATCTTTACTAAAGTGGGCACAAATAGAGTTATGGGGGTGGCACATAAGGTGATCCGGCCAACTCAATCTGCTTTCATGCCAGGGAGTCACATTCTAGAGGGAGTGCTGATTCTACACGAGACCATCCATGAACTTCATAGGAAAAAATTGGATGGTGTTCTATTAAAAATAGATTTTGAAAAAGCTTATGACAAGGTACAGTGGCCTTTTATGCAACAAGTTTTGCGTATGAAGGGTTTAGTCCTAAGTGGTGTACCTGGATCGAACAATTTGTCAGTCGGGTAGTGTTGGTATCAAGGTAAATGATGAACTAGGTCATTATTTTCAGACTAAAAAAGGCTTGAGACAAGGAGATCCGTTATCTCCTATCTTATTTAACATAGTAGCGGATATGCTGGCCATCTTAATTTCGAGAGCAAAAGAAGATGGTCAAGTAGATGGATTGATACCTCATCTGGTAGAGGGAGGGGTGTCTATATTACAGTACGCTGATGATACTATCCTTTTTTTGAGTCATGACCTGGAAAAGGCATTGAACATGAAGCTCATCTTGTGTATGTTTGAACAACTATCGGGGTTGAAAATAAACTTTCATAAGAGTGAGTTGTTCTGCTTTGGGAAAGCAAAAGAGGTGGAAGACCAGTACAGAAACATTTTTGGATGTGAATCTGGATCTTTCCCTTTTAGGTATTTGGGCATCCCCATTCATTTCAGAAAGTTGAAAAATGGGGAGTGGAAACCTATTGAGGATAGGTTCGAGAAAAAGTTAGCTAGCTGGGTTGGGAAATTATTGTCCTATGGGGACCGGTTGATTTTAATCAATTCAGTTCTAACTAGTTTGCCCATGTTTATGTTATCCTTCTTTGAGGTACCTAAAGGGGTACGTACAAGAATGGATTTTTTTAGATCAAGATTTTTCTGGCAAAGTGATGGCCATAAAAGGAAGTATAGATTAACTAGATGGAACATTATTTGTCGTCCAAAAGATCAAGAGGACTCGGGATAGAGGACTTAGAATCCAAGAACAAAAGTTTGTTATGCAAATGGCTTTTCAAACTTATGTCGGAAGATGGTGTTTGGCATGAGCTAATTCACAATAAATATTTACACTCTAAATCTCTATCCCAGGTTAAAGTGCAACCTAGTGACTCACCCTTCTGGAAGGGACTCATGAAAGTCAAAGATGATTTTTTTGTCCGGGGCTCGTTTAATATCGGAAACGGGGAAAGTATACGATTTTGGGAAGACACTTGGTTAGGGGACAAGCCCCTTTCGTGTCAATATCCATCCCTATATAATATAGTTCATCGCAAAGAAGTTTCGGTAGCTGCTGTCTTAAGAAATGCCCCCTCCTAATATAAGTTTTAGGAGAGCGCTCACTGGGGACAGATGGGACAGATGGTTGCATCTTGTCAACCGGTTAATGGTCATTCAGCTTACTGCTGATCCTGATACGTTTTCATGGGGTTTAACTACATCAGGAAAGTTTACGGTCAAATCAATGTATTTAGATTATTTAAGTGATCATACTAGGTTTCTCCGTAAACATATTTGGAAAATGAAAGTGCCACTTAAAATAAAGATTTTCATGTGGTTTCTTATGCGTAAGGAGATTTTAACTAAAGATAATCTTGCTAAGCGGAACTGGGATGGGTCAAAGAAATGTTGTTTCTGTGATCAAGAGGAGACGGTCCAACATTTGTTTATTTCCTGCCCATTAGCAAAGATGGTTTGGCGTATTGTTTTTATGGCTTTCAATTTGTACCCTCCTACTAGTATAAATAATCTTTTTGGCAACTGGCTAAGGGGCGTTGATAAAAAAGAGAAAGTGCAAATCCGAGTGGGTGTATGTGATTTACTCTGGGCCATTTGGAACATACGCAATGATTATATCTTTAACAGTGCAAAATCATCTTCCTTCATGCAGGTAATACCATTGGCTGCCCACTGGATCCGTACGTGGTCCTACCTACAGTCAACGGAAAAGCGAGGTGCTCTGGATTTTGGGTGCAACCGGCTGGAATTGGTTGCGCGGGATATGTACAACCAGTGCAGCTGGCGTTTTGATCTTAGGATTACATGTTGATGAATAGTCACTTCATGTTGTCCGTGTTTTTAGATGGTTGATACATGTATCAACCCTGTGTGAACCATGATGTATTTTTGTAAGACTTAACTTTCAATAAAATAAATAAAAGCCGCATGCATCAATCGATGCAGAGGTTGGGGACCCTTTTCGAAAAGAAAAAAATACTATCGCTCGAGCAGGAGCCTAGCTCGCTCGCTCCTACGATCCCTTGAGCAGCGCGGGCCATTTTCTATTTTCTGGTACGTTCGACTTGACAGCACAGCACAGTACATACACATAAGCAGACAAAAAGTAGGAAAATAATCCTGAATATATGCAAAAATATGAACCATTTAAAAAATATGAACATTTTCAAAAAGAAAACCAAAATGGATCCAAATTTGAAAATGGTTCCAAAATATTGAAAAATGGTTCAAAATTTAAAAATGGTTCCACTTTATGAAAATGGTTCCAATTTTAAAAATGGTTCCAAAATTGAAAATGGTTCATTTGAAAATGGTTCCAATTTTGAAAATGGTTCCAAAATTTAAATGGTTTCAAATTTAAAAATGGTTCTAAATTTGAAAAAAATCAATTTTAACATTTTAAAAATGGTTCAGATTTTGAAATTGCTCTTTTTGAAAATGCAGATTTTGAAAAAAAATGTACAAAAAATAATAAGAAAAAAGAAAGCGAAAAGAAAATAGAAAAGAAAATGAAAAACAAAATGCAGAAACAGAAAAGGAAACAAAAACGAAAAAGAAAAAGAAAAGTGGGCCGGCCCAGAAACGCATCGCAGTAGAAGTCCTTCAGGTGGCGCTCGCCTTATGCGGCGCTTACGAGCGATGTATAGGAATCACCTATTTTTTCTTACTTAACTATGTTTTGGGTCCCTATAAAAAAAACCTTATCTATGTTTTGTTGTTTCTTTGATCATTGCTTAAAATTGACTGCTTTGGTTAGAAGAAGCCGCTTACGAACACCAAGCAATTGAGCGGTAGAAAATACTAAATCCTGATTCCCATTATTTTCATGTAAATTTCGTATATACATGATATGGATACGGTCGTATCTTTCGCTGTATTGTTAATTGGTTCATTTCTACTCCCTCCGTCCCAAAATAAGTGTCTTAAATTTGTCCAAAAGTTGATGTATCTAGACATGAAACAAGTATAGATACATTCACTTTTGGACAACTTTGAGACACTTATTTTGGGACGGAGGGAGTAGTTAGTTCCTACGGCACTACTTTCCTGTTCGCTAAATATATACAACAGGTAATACTGTACAGCTCACTGCAAAAAATGCATACACGACTCCTGTGAAATTGAAGTTAAAGTATTGCATACATGATAATATGATATACTTTTCCAGAACACTGCCTACATGGAAGTATACTCGTTTCTAATGTTTCTCTTAGTTTTGATCTAGACCATCCTACCGTTCTGTGGATCAGAACCTAAACAGCCCCATGATTATTTTCTGAACCTAAACAGCTGTAGTTGTTAACATACTTCAGAGCTGCATTTCTTGCTGTTGCTCTTTGTCATCTTCAACAACTGCAAGATTGTGGTCCAGGTCCTCCTTACTGTTTCCAGACATGAGAACATACAGGCCACCTATCGCAGCAGGTACATATCCTAGTACGCTGCACATCGCAAAAATTGAGGTGTTAACATATGGGTACACGATTTCCTTCAGTGCCAAATCGTGGCAAATCCACTGTACATTCCATTCCATGTGTTTTGATGCACCACATCAGTGTACGCGGTACCAACCACACACTGAACCGCAAGTTTCTGTCCGACCACTGAAACAATTAAGAAGCACTGATGGTTAACCCATGCATTCTCACGGGCTAGTCTACATGTAATAAATATTAATAAAAACACTGAACAATTTGTCTACAGATTTTACTATTAATTGTACTAAAAAATATTCTTATTAACTTGTAGAGAACACATCTGCAAATGCAGGTATATGTCAAAAGTTTGTATTCCAGCTAAAAGAATTGTTGTCACACATGCCATTATTTTTTGTCAATAAAATTAATAACTGAGCATATATGATGCCTACAAAAACAAAATTGAACTTGCATTAATGTGGATGTAGCATACATTTTCATGAAATGCAAAACATCCCCAAAAAAAAAGTGCCTGGGAATTTTTTTATAAGAGAAGTATCAAAATTTCATTCACTAACATGGTTTTAGTAAGCGGCTGTGAAGAAACTGTGTTAATTTAACCTTCATAGAGATACAAGACTTTATGGTAATACAATATATTTGACCAATTTACTTTACTCACCGTAATTCTAGGTTTTCATATCAATTTGGATAGAAATATTTTCATGCCAACTTAGAGTTCTTTTTCTATTTATTTTAGCTCGAGGCAAAGGAACCAAAAATTCTCTATACATGAGCATAGAGAAGTAACCCTACTCACGGACGGAGACCCAGGGAGGAAGTGGCCGGGGCGAAGCGCACGGGGAGGCTTCGGCACAGCCGCCGCCAGCAGTAGGTTGCCGCGCTAACAATGCCGCCTGCCTTTTTGACGAGATGCATCAACCGCTTGCTTGTTCTCCTACAGGCTCTTTCTGCTCCCAGTATTGTGTTACTTGGTTGATTGGTCCCTTCTCTGCACCGTGGCATTGATCGTGGATAAATTGTGGCGGGAGCTTTGTAATCCTGCTCTCTTCTTGTGTCAGTTCAGCTCCACTTCTTGTCAGTATCAGCGTTGCATTCTGTATCTGAAGAATGTATTGTGTCGGAGACTTCGAGTATTCAATTCAGATTCTGAACCTAGTTTTGCTGTGCACCTGTAGCCCTGTCACCCTCTTTTTAAGCTCCCTGGGACGATGTTAAGAAATCTGCCAAGTCTACCCTGTCACTCGCTAATGGCTGCTGTTTGATTGTTTTCTGTCGAATTGTGTTGCCACCTACTCACTTGGCCGCTTGGACACGTTGGCATAGGAAATGGCCGGCGATGTGCATCAGAATAAGAGACAAACCGCTGAAAATACTATTGAACTCCAAAAAAAGAATATCAGAACCGAAACAATTGAAAACAATGGAAATGGATGTCCCTGTACAGTAGCCATGTTTATATGCCCAGTAAGTTTGGGATCAATCAGCTAGAGTTGGAAGTATACTCACAAAAAAACTAGAGCTCATAGCAGCAAGGTAGGAAACTTGTAGGATTGGACTGTCATGTCCACTTGAATCCTATGGGAAGAGTAAATATAGGATTCGAATTTTGTGTTGGGGAACTTGCACCACAATCATACAACACCCCCAAGAACTCTGAACTAATTTAGACATCCACTTTATTGACGATAACATGAAACAATTCTCAAGTATCACTGACAATGAATCTGAAACAATTACATTTGGAGCTTACATAAAACACACAACCAATGCTCATTTGTAATGGTCTTCTCTCACTCCCTCTCTCCTAGTTCCATCAACATTCAGAACTGTGTATTCTATTCACGTATGCTTAATTTTATGAAGTACACAGGTTGACGACTAATATGATACCATGCTGAAAGAATAAGTCAGCCTCACTTGGTGTAGAGGACATCCTCCCACGGGTGTCGGTAGAGTGGTTGCTTGAGCCTCTTCTGGTCAAAGGTGTGCCTGTGAATCCAAGCAGCAGGTTGAATATATTATAAATATGTAACTAGAATAACAATAATGAAGATATAATTATCTAAATGTTGGTCGCAACAGCATGAGAAAATACTAATGAAATATCAATATTGCAGAACAAGACTCACCCAATTAGGCCAATTGAACGTGCAAGGACAAAGAGTCCATTAAGATACCCGATCTCGACAATCTCGTCGATCTCTTGCTTGCTGAACATTCCACTCCCAGAAAGAAGATCCAAGAAAAGTGACCCGATTGCACCGTCAACATTCATAACCAAATTGTTTGCCTTTGACAGAGTGTAGGTCTCCACCTGAACAGCGTATTCCATATACTTGACTGAAGGGAAGTGTGTGTGAGCATATTTCTGTAACAGCTGCACTCTCTTGTCCCTGTTGTCTCTGCTCTTGATCCTAATAAGGATATGCAAGTGAAATTTGAGAAAATACATCACAACTCACTGTACATTGAAGCAATGAATTTATGTCTCAAATTCATTTTCAGCTGCAAGATTATTATAATGTCAGGGATGTATTATACCTGTGACCAATCCCAGGGACACGGATTCCCTTTTTTTTCATGCCCTCAACAAATTCATAAGGTGTAAGACCCTGGAAGCAATTGATGCATTTTATTAGAGCAATCAAAAATGCATAAATATGGAGCTGGAGAAAAAAATAAAGGGACAGAAAATAAGTTGACCCACCCTATCATATGCATCTTTGAAGTACCGAGCAGCATCATCAATTGCACCACCAAATCGGGGGCCAATTGTCAACAATCCTGTGATATTTCAACCATAAGACTTAGTAATATATGCTGTTGCTTACACACCAGTACAATTTTGCATGTATGAATTAAACAAGCTTACCAGATACCAAGCTGGAAACAAGGTCCTTTCCAGCCCTAGCAGTAACTATAGAATTGTGAGCACCGGATACACAAGGACCATGATCAGCGCAAAGCATGATGCATATCTGTCAGACATATGAAGAAAACCTTTTATGATCAAATGAACTCTAGATTTAGAAAGGAAAAAAGGTTTAAAAAAACATCAGGATAGAGCTTGAACTTTTGTAAATTATCCTACATTTTACCCATGGATTACCTCAATAAATTGAGTGCAATAACGAGGAAGGCTGCGCTTGAACCACAAAAGGGAAATAACATCACCAACTCCATAACCCCGTTCAATAATTGTAGACATGGGTACACCAGCATAGCATGGTTCCTCACCTGCATCACACACGCACCTTTATAATTTGGGAAAGGATAGCAGGGCAAAGAAGAATTATAGAGCATATGTAGGATAACATGTTGCCACCAATCTAACCTCTATCATCAGAGATGGTGGAGATAATGTGTGTTGGAGCTCGGACCTTCCCACTTTTAATTGCAGTTTTAAGATCCTCGGGTATGGTAGGAGGTGTAATCTCAGGGACAACAGGAACTTTTCCTTCCTCAACCTACAAACAAATGTAAACTCAAGCTCTGATTCCACAACACACATTTTTAAAACATTATACTTAGAAAAGACATCAGTCATGATGTCGAAATGTATTATCACTATACCAGCTTCTCAAATGTCTCCTTGATCACACTTTCGAGAGCTTCAAATGAAGTAGGGACAACTGCCCCAGCATCCCTTAGTGCCTGATTCTTACCTTGTGCTGATTCTAACTCACCACCGCTCTTGGCACCCTGTTATACCAATAAATTAATAAACCAGATCTTTGCATACAGAGTGTACTGTTAAGCTCACTGGAACTCCAGGAAAAGAGGACACCAATTTGTTTAGAACTTACAGCATGGCCAAACTGGACCTCAGATTTGAATAGACGTGCACATGTCCCGCTAACCCAAGCAACAATAGGTTTCTGAACCTTTCCTTGTTTCAAGGCTTCAACAAGTGAATACTCGTCGCTTCCTCCAAGCTCCCCAAGAACAACCATCATTTTAACCTAAAGCCAACAAATAACAATGTGATTGATACACAATTGCTCCAGAGTCAAAATGTGGGTTACAATTAATGCAGGGATAGCACTATCGTGAAAGCATATTTGTATGCCAAACAACCTTCATGTCCTAAAATATCTATGGGGAGTGGAGCCAAAGATGATAGGCCAAGATTATGGTAAAGGAGTTGCCTTCTGAAAATTAGAAGGCAAAAAGGATGTGACCAAGGAACATGTTACAGTGATGTCCTATGGATGTCCAAATATGCCAGAAAAGAAATAATTGAATATTCGCAGGACACTTGTGCGACAAAGATTATGAATATTAAAGTACTACAGGAAGAAGGTTAACACTATCTATTTAGAGATGTTATTCGAACCTGAGGTATGTTATTAAAACGCAGAATGTGATCTGAAAGAGTTGAACCAGGGAAAACATCTCCTCCAATCGCGATTCCTGAATATGTTAAGCAAATGTTAGCGTGGGCACATTATTCATGTGAATCAGTAAATGTGACACTTTACACTTATCCAAAAAAGTTACCTTCATAAATACCATCTGTCACTCTTGCAATGGTGTTGTACAGCTCATTCGACATGCCACCCTATTGAAGTAATGGAAGATCAGTTTATAATTAGCAATAACTAATGAAAAAGTTCAGTTGAGTATGTACTAATCAGTCGTCAAATTCAAATTAAATAAGTGGAGTTCAAGAAAGTAAGCAAATCAATAGTCGGGAGCTCTACACATCTATTTACATTTTAAGTATTTCCATAATGAAAAGGATGAACCCCAAGCATCGTATTCAGGTTCTAAAGTTCTAAAAAACAGAATTCCGCATGTAAACAACGAAGATATCTTTGCAGACACAATGGGTCTACAAGAGAGTTTCTTTTTTATTCCATTAACTTCTTCTATGGATGCGAATTATACGGACATACATACGGTGAAGTATCTTTTTGAGTAATTTTATGATTTAAAGCATACCGATTTAGACACAAAACCAACAGATCCAGGCCTGTAGAGCTTGCATTGAATTATGTTATCAATGGTTCCAGCAGTATCACCAATCTTGAAAGCACCAGCTTGAACTCCTCCGACTGTGGCAGGTCCAATGATGACCTACATATATCACTAAATCACTTCGCAAACATAAACAATAAATATGCAGGCTACTGTCAGCCTGCATCGTATAACATGCCAACACCCATATCAGAAAGGAGCAAAAGAAGTTTCATATTGCTCAAGCTCACAAGCCATCATTTTGTTCACAAAGTTGCCTATAAGGATATGCTCCTTTATTTTATTTCTTATTCTAAGTGCTTTATGATGAGAACCGGCAATGAACACACAAATTTAGAAGCAGTAACTCATGTAACATGTGGTCCCTACCTTGTTGTTAGCACGTGCATAGCTAATTAGCTGCTTTGCATCTGATTCAGGAACTCCTTCTGCAATAATGGCTACAACTCGGATAGTTGCCTGCTTCAAAGCTGACATTGAAGAAGCAGACGCACTGCAGATTTCACAAATAAAGCAAAAATTGTAGTCACTTGATCATGAAGTATTTACGAGACAGATAAGCAAAACAATAACTAACCTCCGGTAGGATGCAAAGTTGATAAATACATCTGCAGTTGGGTGTGCGTTGCAAGCAGCTTCAATTCTACAAAAGATACATGAATAGATAAGTTTTCCGCACATGAAAGTTGTGCTGGCATTCTGCTAGTGTACTAATCTCTGCACCCAAAAAAATAACTGTATTCTTGTTCAATCAGACAATATAAATGAAGGATCAGAGAACTCACGTAGGATGAACGGGAATAGCAATTTCTTCTTGTCCAAAGAAAAGTTTCTGGAACCCATCAGAACCAGGATTGATTATTCCAGCAACAGAAGGCGTTTCTCTCCCTATCAAGCAGTGCAAAGTCAATAAGGATGAAGAAAAACAGAAACGCTATGTAATGTTTTTTAACCAATGATATGATAGGGAGAATATATACCACAGAGGAAGTCAAAATCAAGCATTCGTTGGATAGGGAGTTGCTTATAATTGTAGAATAATGCTTGTGTGGTTTTTGAGAAAATTTGACCTGTCGCCATGATGTACTTCCCCTGAAACTTAAGCAGTATTAGCCAATGGTACCACAGTAACGCAAAAGTTAGCACAATGACGCAAAAGTTGATATGATGACGCTTCACTAGAAGGCAAACATACTCCTTCACATTATTTCACATGCATGGACAATCCCATATGTCAAGCATAAGCACAACATAAAACGACAACTGGAAAGTACTTTTTATTAAGATGGTATTACGCGAGAACTTTTTTGATGATTCCAAACATTTGCCTACTAACATACCCTATAGCAGATGAAAGAAAAAACATCTGCAATGTACGTCTGGGCACAGGGAAGATTCATGTATCATAGCCTCGTACGCAATGAAAAATATAACTGCAGACAAAGACAAGCCATGCTTGTTTGAAATACGACACCCGGAGAATCTACAAAATTAAATGTCCTGATCCACAAAAGTACACCATACAAAGGAGCTGACATCTGCGCAGAACACCAGATCCCATTGTTCAAGATATCTTCCGATATGCCGATTAATCGGCCGATTTATCTCTTATCGATGTCTGACCGATAAGATAAATTGGCCGATAAGTCAGCCGATATGCCGATAAACCGTCCGATTTGCCGATAAATCGGCCGATTTACCCCTTATCTTGAGTCGACCGATAAGTTACTGATAAGCGATATCCCCAACATTGCCAGATCCCAGATAAAATGACCAGCATTTTCAATTTGTGTCATTGCTCAGGTGACTAAATTGAGCAATACTCAAACACAATCTCGCACTTCTACCTCCAAGTAAAATCGACAGTAAATATAACATGTACGCTAAGTTCCCACCAAGCTCAGAGTTTTCTACCCGCCATCATTCATAGACAAGCTATAATGAATACAAAGGAACATTAACAACTGATTCACTGAGCCAACCAAATAGACTCAGGAATAAGTGATCAAATACTTAGTCCAAGCGTGATTTTGTTTCTAAAACCTGCTGTACCTGTCACCGAGAAATCCTACTAAAATAGAACAAACGAGAACGCACAGAATCTGATTGCTCAATCCACATTAGTAATAAGGAGTTAGTGATAGAGCATAAAAGGAGTTGAAATCTAAGCAGAACACCGGATCTCAAATATGATGCGTGAGCACATGTTATTCCATAATTGCGCAACTACTTCCGATGCTTAAATCATGTTTGCCTCCAAGATTCAAATCCAGAGCAATACTAAGTTTGCACCAGGATCAGAATTTTCTTCCAGCCGTCACTTCAGACAATTTTATATAACGCCTAAAATAGACCACTAAGAGTTGAGCTAGCCAAGTGGACTCCCAAGTGAGTCCACTGCTACAATCAACTCGCACAGTTCTAAGGCACGGGATCTTTTCAGATCCACACAAAAGGCGAGCGCCAGAGTACAACCCGGACAAAACGCAGCAAAGGCTCTCGCGACTCCCCACGCGAAAACGCATCGATCCGACAAAAATAAAACAACACTCGCGCCAAAGGGGGGCATTTCTCGGTCAAATTCAGATCAGACGGTGCAAGCGGGGCATCTCATTCCCACCAGAAAACCCAAAACCCCATAGAATCGAACACGAGGAGTGAGATCCCAAGGATACACCGCGGGACCGCGCGGCCAGGGCGAAGAGATCCGCAGATCCGCGGCGTCGGGAGCACACCCCACCAACTGTTCGACCAAACGCCGGAGGGAGCAGTAACAGCAGGAGAAGACTAGAGAAAGTGCGAGGGAGTGGATGCGTGCATGTGGGAGCATGGTTTGCAGCTACGGACCTTCCGAGGCGACGCGAAGCGGAGGAATTGCTCGGGGACGGAATTTGGTTTGGGTCTCGCTCGGGGAGGACGCAGCCGAGAGGCAAGACGAGCACGAGGATTTATAGTGGCAGGTAGGGGATGGGCCGGTATGAAGTAGGAGACGCACGCCCCAGCTACCCAGCTCCCGACGCCGTGAGGACTGTTTGGACTGGGTGTATGAGCCGTAGGGGACGATTGAAGTTTCCATTCCTCGATTTAAATTTCTGAAATTTATAAGCGATATTGGCAGCTACTCCCTCCGTTTCAAAATAGATGACTTCCATTTGTCTAAAAGTAGATGTATCTAGACATGTTACGTGTATAGATACATCCACTTTTAAATAAATGGATGTCATCTATTTTGAAATGGAGGGAGTAAAATCTTATTTGTAGTGTGCGGTTGAAGGGCTACCGCATCTCATCCGGTGGCTAATCTTATTTGTACTTCAAAGGCACATAGTTTATTTACTAAATATTAAACAATATTTTTAGAGTTCAACTAGTATGATTTAGGTTGATATGACGATGAATAACGTAAAACCTACGACTATAAATACCAAAACATTTTTTTCCCACGAGCAATGGATCAATCCAAATGGATATGTGTAGAACATTCATATAGCTTTAAATGTGTTTCTTCTTCGTATTCCGCCCATGCATTAGAGCCTGTTATAGAATATATATTATCAAATATGAAATAACTAGTCATGAAATTTTCCATAAACTTTTGGCACCTAGTAAATTTTTGGGATGACAATATGAAGGAGACCATTCCAAACATAATGCTCGTCTCCATGTTCCATTACAAACCATTTTTAAAAAATCAATCCTAAGATGTTACCCAGCTAGGATAGAAACCACAAAGACATTTTTATCCAACAAAGTAAATAGAAATCAAAAATATTTTTTTATTCAATAACTTTTGAGATATTATTCCCCACTGTCATGGTAAGCAATAGTAGAAGTACACAGGAAATTCACAAAACAAAATGAAACTGAGTAATCTAACAAATAGAGTTTGCTGAAGATGTGAAGAAACCTCCATGCATAATCCTCTTATCAATAAAAAAATTCAAATGTTAACCCGCTCATCATGGCTGTATGCTTCATGTTGCTCTCATATTGAAGTTGGCACATCAAGCAGCATTCTTTTCAGCGCCCTTGGCATTGTTTGTCTTTATGGGCAGTCGAGTAGAGTGTTTTAATTACTAAGGAGTAATTGCGTTCTCACAAAGGGGCTCATTACCATCTACCAAAAACTCATATTAATTGTTGAGTATAGAGAAAACAACAAATACATAAACACATGCTAAGAATATCGTAACAAATAAGTACGAGATCTAGAAAGAAGGGAAAGTAGGTGATGCTGCCTATCATCTATTCGTTGTACAGGAAACATAAATAAGCACTAGGTCCCCATGGATTCCTTGCTGAGTTTTACCAAAACTTATGGAATGACATCAAGCTAGGTTTACCTTGTGGATTTGTGTGGTTTTCTTCATATTAGAAACCTAGACTTGTTTAAGCTAAAATTTTGAGAGATCATTTTGTTGCCCAAAACTAATGAGGAAGAACAAATTAAACAATGTAATTGAAATTTATTCTTAATGTCAGCTCCAAAATAATCACTAAAACTATGACAATTAGCATCAACCAGTGGCTGACCACGTAGTTTGACACTGCAGTCAACCTTTCTGCAAGGTATAAGCATCCTAGATGGACTAATTGTCCTTCACGAGGCGATCCATGAATTACACCCGAAAAACTGAGTGATGTAATATTTAAGATCGACTTTAAGAAGGCGTAAGACAAAGTCAACAAGGATTTTCTCCAACTGACTTTGCAAATGAAGGTCTTCACTTGAATGTAGCGCTCATGGGTACAAAAATTCGTCTTTAGAGTAGCACAACCATAAACGTTTAGTGGTGACATACATCATTACTTGAAAACAAAAAAAGGTCTGTCAAGGATCCCTATCACCCATGCCATTTAAAACCGTGACCGATGTTTTGACCATCATGATTGAGCGCTCCAAAACAATAGATCGAAAATGCGGGAGTAGTGCCACACTTACTTGATCGTGGACTATCGATCCTATAATAAGTAGATGAACAATTCTCTTTATGGAAATGACTTTGAGAAAGCTAAGAATCTAAACCTAATTCTTTGAGCCTTCGAGCAACAGTCGGGTTTAAAATTTATTTTCACAAGACTGAATTATTATATTTTTGGTGAAGCTCATGAGTTGGCCCCTCGGTACGCCAAATTATTTTGTTGTTAGAATGGTCAACTTACAATTTGGTATTAAGGAATTCTGATTCACCCTCGAAGACTCATAAATACCTAGTGAAAACATGGTGAGGAACCCCTTGAAAATAGGTCGAGCAGCAGAAAAGTCGGGCTCATATTTCTTACAATTTTTGTACTAAGTATTATGGTAATTTATATGCTATCATCCAGATTCTAGGTTATTCCTCATCCAGATTCTTTTGGTAGTGAGCTAGTGAAAAAATGGAATATAGACTAACCAGATGGAATGTGGTTTGTCGTTCAAAAGATTAGGGTGGTCTTGACATTCATGACCTTCAGGTTAAAAACATAGACCTCCTTAGTAAATGGTTTTGTAAGTTTCTTACAAAGAATGAGCTATGGCAAACGTCATGAGAAGAAAATATCTAGATTCAAAACATCTATCCCAATTTTTTGGGTCCGCCTGATGGCGATGAAGAAACACTTCTTCTCTTTGCATCTTTCGTCATCAAGGGGCTCAAAGATTTGGTCCTCGGAGGATAAGTGGGTAGGTAATACCACCCTCTGAGGACCAAAATGAAGGTATATACAATATCGCTTGTCACATAAGTGATACTATATCTAAGGTAATGAAAAATTCTCGCATACCGTGCTGTTCATATGGGATTTAGTCAGGCCTCGGCTTGCAGTATGTACTGCCCCTCAAGGACAGTTGGCGATGGTACAATTGTCTTAAGGGCGCGACGAATCTCGTTGAAATTCCTTGAGAATGGCATATTTTCGGTGAATTCATGTTTAGAGCACTAGTACATTCTGAGGTGTAGGTTATTATATCTAGAAAATGAAGATACATCTCAAAATTAAAAAAAAAGTGTGGTACTTTCAAAAGGGTGTTGCCGTGACCAAGCATAACCTTGCAAAGTGTAATTGGCACAAAACATTTTTGCTTTTATCATCATCATCAGACCATTAAACGCTTGTTCTTTTAGTGCGACTTTTCCATTATATATAGTCATCCGTTCATGTATCTTTGCACCGTTATGTAGTGGTGCAAACATTTTTGGCAACTAATTGCGTGGCATTGATCATAAGTTCTAAATCTTCATTAGGGAGTGATCGGTTGCCATTAAATGGTTGATATGGTTATGGAGAAATAATATAGTATTTAATACTAAAAATTCATTTCCTTTCAGGCTAATTACCGATGTACCTACGAGCTCCATTTGTGGTTTTTTCTTAGAGAACATCGACCTATTTTATAGTGGTATGTACAAGATTGGAGTAGGCGGTGAGAGATTATTTACCCAATATGGATGGTGACATAGTCTTCAGATGGGTCCTCCACCATCTTAAACGTCATATGAGTCAGACATACTTAACCGACTAGTCGTCCCCTAGGAGTTCTAGTCATGTGACAGAAACAACCCACCCTAGAAGGAAGTAAACCACCATCTTCCTACGGCTATAAAAGGAGGACCCAACACCTTTCGAAGACTGAGGGTTCTTTCATATCCATTGAAGCTCAATCCATAGAAACCTACAAAAGCCATATCGATCTAGAGCACTTTGCTTAGTTTCGACTAATACCCAGATTATCAATAGTGACAATGGGCCAAATTTAAAGTCCAACTTGCATTTCGGTGTTATTCATTGTCAGATTTATCTATTTTGTTTCTTGATATGTGATATGAATTTTGATTTGAAATTATGTGACATGTCATATATGAGTATAATCAATGTCCAAACTTTTTTCTGGATTTTTTGAAAACATTTTTGGTGGTTAAAAAAAGGGTGCACTCGGTGCACCAATTCGTCGGTGTCACATGACACGTTCTCCTGGGAAGTTAACTCCCCTACTATTCTATCCCCCAACTTCGTTTTGTCTTTGTTCTTATAATTTTCCCGAGCTTTTTTTTAGATAAAGAGCATATATTGATATCGTGATGATACCAATTACACCCAGCCTCTGCAACAACGCGTGCCCTAGCGGCCCCACGGATGCACACAGCCCAGAATAAAAAGAAGAATTACAAAAAAAAATCCCGCTACAGTGATATATTTCTTGTTACAGCAGACCTAACCCCATCAAAACAGTACCAGAAGTCCAACTACTCCAAAAGCGACGCATCCAAGAAGGGAACAGTGCTCAAGCGTCGTCGTCGCCCTGATCATAGATCATAGGTTTTCCCCAGAAGACAGTCCACACTCGCAAAAACAATGCCTTCACCAAGGCAATTGACAGGAACAACCAATTAAGGCCAGATCTTGGGTTTTCACCCTGAAAGTTCAGACTTTGAACTTCTCCTGCGCTGTCGCCCCCTCTTGCCGTTGCTGCTGTTCCAAGTTATAAATCACCTAGCCAATCCCTCATCCCATCAGGACTGGAACCACCATTGCAAGTCCTCAAATCTCAACTTCCATGTCATTCTACGCACTCTGACTTCATCATAGAACAAAAGACAAATCCATGATGGCAACAGACTGCAGAGTTTCGCAACGCAACCTCTGAAACCAAACGGTCAGAAAAAACATGGCTGCGCGCGACCGAATCCCACCCGATCTGTCAATCTCAATTTTCCCGAGCTTAGTGTCTACAAGAGCTGAATAATAAAGAGAAGGACACTACCGTGCATCTTGTATCTATTTCCCATTTTATTTTCGGTGGTTTATGCAGAATTTCAACGGTTACAGTCATTGACCAAAACGAAGACAATAGTGATTTTTTTTACAACAACCAGACATGCACGATATCGCGACCAAGAGTGCTCGGTTCGAACTTATATATTTTAATAATGTGTCCCTCAAAAAGGAGTCTCTGCTCCGTAGTCATGGTCCATACATGTGTTTGCGTGGGTTAGACTTCGATCGGATCGGATCGGATCGGAGCGGCTGAACTGATGAGTGATGATGAGGTCCACTTGCGCTCTCCCTGAACGCTGGGCTAACAATTCACCAGGAGACCAGCACTGGAGGTAGATCAACGACACGTGTTTGACTGAATCGTTTGTGTTCCACAGTAGTGTGGGAGAGGGCTACAGCCTCACATCGCTCCTGGTTAGCTGAACAAAAGGTGATTTTATCTTGAGTTCTTTTACATTGCAATTTACTAGTCCTATGGGGCTGTAGCATCGATTTATATCCACCACTAATTGCAGCAGTATTCTGGGTAACTAACATCTTGGTATTTCGGTTTTATCTTTACTTTTGGAGTCTGGATAGAGATTTGATTTGTCCAAATGCTTAAACGTGTTCGTGTGCTTTCTCCATTTTCTAGCGCTCGCGGCTGTCGTAATTGACTGGAGCGAGCAACTCGTCATGTTTTGTTGACACTAGATGACCCGTTGCGCGATTGCGCAACCGCCGGATGCAACTACCACACTATTTCAACATCATTCGATTTTGAAAGTTTTGGGCCTAAATTTATTTCCATGTATGAATTAATAGTGGAAATTTGAACACTGCACTTGCACTACGCAACAGCTGAAAGCAAGAATTATTGTCTCCACTTTAATTCGATGGTGTCCTTGATGCTGTGCCAGAGCCAAACAGTCTGGTCGAGTAAAACCCAAAAAGAAAACCTAAAATATAGCCATCTTTACTGAACCTAGGGAGGAGACAAATTCAATCAGCATCAGGTAAATTCAGGTAACATGGTGTACTAAGTGTCAAATATCAGAGAAATAAGGAGCCGTTATATGCCTATAACCTAATAAGCTGATAAAAGAGCTATGCAACAGATGGAACAACAATTAAAGCAGGTAGGTAGCAAGGAAAAGCAATTACTAAGAGCAGGATAAAGAATGTGACAAAGAAAGCATTTACTCTACGTTTTGAGATAGAAATCGTCTTTTCGTCTGACAAGAACTTTGTGATATAATGTGGCGCAATTGGCGGAAGCAAGACACCAAACTACTTGTATTTACAGATTGAATAATCCACTTGAAATAGATTAAGCTTATGAAAGAGTAAATTGTTTGTGCAGTCTTAAATTGGTTGGCTACTTGATCTTAATGGGCCTCTTATTATACTGGGGCTTGCCCAGCCTGTCTTCAGCCTTATTCTCTCTATCTCTGAAGCTGACCAAATTTACACCAAACTACAATCAAAGATCAGATGCAGAGTTGTATGTTTTAGAGGAAAAGGAAGTAGTGTAGTTTGCTATTTTCATGGGATCGAAGGACTTGCTCAATGGGAGACAATGGTCAACGATATCCACACATGCGAAAACTATTGTCACGAGGCAGTAACAGAGCTTGTCGAGGAGAAAACCCATCTAATTACATACACAATGTGAAATGCAACAGCGCCATGGCTGTTGCTGGTGTGCAGGAAACTTGTGCATGTGACCAGTAGAACTAAAATTAACTGTTGGAAGTTTATTTCTATCAATTATATGTTATCTGAAAAACTGTAGTACGTGGTATATCCATGTGCAGGATGAAACAGTCGATGACTTATATTGGTGCTAGCCTACAAATTATGAACGTGTAATGAAAACTATGACCGTGGAAGCTAGGTTAAATAAGAGTTCGTAATTCTCTACTACTGCCCCTAATGCTAGGTTAAATAAGACACGTTAGATTTCTTTATAGAGATTAGTCTGCTGAAAGTAAAAATCGATGCTGCAATTGGTTACATGCCTGTGACTTGTTGCGCATGTTCATGTGACTGACTATTGACAATATGGGAGAACTGTAATTTTTCAAGTGCAACAGACTCCAGACCCGCTTGGAGCTAGTCAGCACATGTGCTATTGACAATTTAAGGGAGCTAAAAATTAGTACTCACCTAATACTATAGTGACGGAAGAAGCAGAGTAAACAGAGGCCGCTGGTCGCTAGGCGGCCACCTTAGTCCACCCACTGCCGTTCCAGGCAATCGCCGCCATCCATTAAGAAAGTAGAGCAACAACCCACCAATAAAAAAGTAGGCGTTCATGATCATCTGCAGTGCCCATAGAATAAAAATAATCCTTTCATGGCTGAACTGGGGAACCCAACTTGACCAGATGGCTTACAGGAAAGAAGATGTGGCGACGCTCATCATGGATATCAGCACCTCATGCAACAGTGCAACAAAGAATGCAATGACCGTTCCTTATAACCCATAGCAGGAGCACCCTCGACTTCAAACTCAGCTCCATGATCATCCCAAATAACCACTTTGATCTCATGGCCACTACATATTTAGAAAAGTTGAAGAAACATAAACTTCAGTCACATTTCTAATTCTAAAAGGCATTAGTTTCAGTCACATATCAACAAGCATCACGTGAAAAAACAGGGAAACAAAATAATTTGAAAAACAAATGCATATTATTATAATATCTAGGACTTCTTCCTGAGAGTAGCTAGAAATAATTAGCATCAATTGACAGTAGACAGAATGAACAGAGCAGATCTTGAGAAAAATAGGAGAGGGCTCAAATATTATGCTCAAGCATATACATAATTGCTTCTTTGCAATACCTATCAAGTATCTCAAAGCTCTCATCACCGCTCCTCTCCATCTCTTCAGAAGCGGCAACAGCAGCCTGATGAAAGGCATATCAATCTAAGAAAAATAAACTGTAGAATATTCTTCTAGGAAAGAGACCTGGATATCATGTGGGAGTGTAGAAGAGAGAGGTGGGAAGGATGAATACCTGCAGTAGGGCACCACAAAAACAAATGCTTGTCGCTGCCGGTGTAAAATCTCCTGTGCACCCAAATTAAACTGTGAAACAAAAATTAAATTAGTGAGTAGGGAAGGAATAAGAAAGAGGGGCTGAACGGGAAAGGTGCAACCAGAAGGCACGGTGTATGAGACGGCGTGTGGTCGTGTGCTATGGCGTGCATTGTAACAAATATTGTTAGGTACCTTTTGCTGCAGAAATATCATTTCATTCAACTAAGGTATGATCCAACTTAGGAACCCTGTCGTAAATACTCCATGAATAAATATAAGACAGTTTTGGGTGCCTTGTGGCAGCAATGATGTACTGGAACTCCTGCGAGACAGGCAAGATAGAAACAAGCAATGGGTAAAACCAAAGCAGCGATCAAATCATTTCTTTCTTTCAATGGTTTTAACACATTGTCCCTCCACCCACTGATTCAAAATAAAAGTCCAGTACCCCGCAACAGCAGTATGAAAAAAGAGCTTTGACCATTTCCCAAAAGCAATTTGCTCTGTCTATGTTGTTGTATATTGATCATTGAAGCAAACAAGAGACAAATTAAAATCCATATCAAGCAACGAATTAACATGAATCGATAAAGCTTGCAGGCTAGTTCAGACTGAAGCTTGCAAGTTCTCAGGCCTGCTGCTAGCATGGTCAATTAGCTCACCACCCTCATGCCTGCAACATCAACAAGAAAAATCAGAAATGAACCCAGTTTTGATTCTATAGAAACAATCAGGCCTGATCTACTTTCTCACCTCAACTAATCCCGTGACAAATATACTAAACAAACAAAACTAATCCGGGACAAATATGACCATATTTAGATTGGGTTCTACAATCATTCAATTTTAATCTAAAATCAGCTAATAGAGACCCGTAAGATCGAGAACCAGAACTGCACTATAAGCTGGTCCAAAAGCTATCCTAACCCGAGTTTAAGTATGTATTTAAATACTTGACAACTCTGGAAAACCATAGGCATTTGGAAAGACAAACAGACATAATGTTTTGTACCATTTGGTAAACAGATGCTTCACCGGGTCACCAAAAACATAAACTGCAATTACTATGAGCTCCAAGATACCATGATAGTTAACAAACATAATGTAGCAAGAACAAAATAGCACTACTAACAGAAAATAGTAAAATTAAAATTAAACATTCAACTTCCAAAGAACAGAGGTAACTGATCTTAAATGCATAAACCAAGGTGGTTTATTGTGCACCAACACGAAGCTTTTGACCATAGTTATCCTATATCTTTATTGTGCACCAACACGATCAAGATGTCAAGGAAGACCGTCAAGTTTCATTAACAATTATATAGCTAACACAAAATGTGTGATTTGCAATTCAACCAAAGAAATCAGAATCACAATTTAACAATGCTAATTAGGATTTGGCCGAAAATAGCTTGTGGCCAATATCTTCTGATACTATGCTTTCGACATGCCTAGGACTATCCTGACGCTAGTTTTTTGATTTTTGAAACCTCAAAAGCACAAATTCTATAGCAAATTGTCTGTGTGCCGCTGCCCTCTACCTTGGTGTACCTTGGGCAGATGCTGGCATCCATCCACCGCCCTCGCTTGGTTGCTCTATGCCACCACCGTGATCATTTCATCAAGAAGACTAAAAATGGTAAAATTAAAATTAAACATTCAACTTCCAAAGAACAGAGGTAACTGATCTTAAATGCATTAAGAAAATATTACCAGAAAACTGATCTTACTTAAAGTAACTGATCCCATGAACACATAAATGTTTTCTAGGAGGTACGAAATTGGCATTGGTACACGAATATTTGCATGGTCATAATATAAAAGCGAACATGTACCTTGAAGTCATAAATTTTTTCGAGGAGCAGGAGCGCAACAACAACACGGACAACTCAGTATGAACCGCAATAATTCTTCAGACCTGCATAAAGACAAACGAGAACGAATAGCTATAAATATCGAAGGTAAATCCCACACCCAAAAAGCTATTACTTATATTAAATCATACGCAGCAACATAAAATGAAGCTAAAACATGTAGCTTTTGATGATAGACAGACCAAAAGCACCCCATGCTCTAAACAGACCAAAAACGACAGCTAGGTCACTGCAATAGCCCAAATGGGCATATTGTAATTTGCAAATTGAGAATATCCACATACGTTATTCATATAACATGAAAGAATATGGTAGAAATTGTTAAATGAAAAAATACCTTTGCCCTGGAATCTATAGCCCGAAGAAAGCAAAGAAGTTGGCATTAAAAATATTAAGCTTTCCAAGCATCTGAATAGTGTCTGTGTAAAGGGAAAACCTAGTCTATAGTTCCCAAATATATAATGACATGTGAAACTGAAAGGAAAGTTGCTCATTATGATAATCACGGTATTATGTTCTTAAATAGATTGGGAAATACTATGCCATGATGAATGAGAAATCAAAACTGTGAATGACAAACCAAAAAACCATAAATGGCACCAAATAGCTAAAACCCTACGCTGGAAGTTAATTTTTACCAAATATTTACTCACCTCTAGAGTAAACATACAACAACTAATCACACAATCCTTCATGGCGACTCATAGGTAGGGATAACCGGCGCAACTACGAGCAAATTCATATCCTCAGTTTGCATTGAAAATAAAGTTAACTCCCCTTTGAGTAAATTCAAGTTCAGATACCTCTTATCATAAGGAACAAATCGAGTGGAAAAACTACTTCAGTGAACTCTTTTTTCTATTATCTTCTTAACGGGTATATGCAAAACAAAACAACCACATCATGTTCAAGTAAATAAATAAATTGAAACACCTTGCCTAAACAGTCTACAACAGGTCCACTTATTTACAAAGGGGTGGGGGGATAATCAGATAAGCCTATTGCATAAACCAAAGTGGATTAAAGCTTTTGACCATAGTTCTCCTATATCTTTATTGTGCACCAACACGATCAAGATGTCAAGGAAGACCATCAAGTTTCATTAACAATTATATAGCTAACACAAAATGTGTGATTTGCAGTTCAACCAAAGAAATCAGAATCACAATTTAACTATGCTAATTAGGATTTGGCCGAAAATAGCTTGTGGCCAATATCTTCTGATACTATGCTTTCGACATGCCTAGGACTATCCTGACGCTAGTTTCTTGATTTTTCAAACCTCAAAAGCAATACCCTTAAAAATTGAATCTTGTAATAAAACATATAAAACAATACTAGCAATTAAACATGTACAACAAATCTAAGCCAAAAACGAATGTCAACAAGCATTTTAGTTTTTGCATCAAACCAGCTTAGCTTTGCACTGAAATTATTAAGCAGCCAGCCAAACAAACTACTAACCACATCTACCATGGTCTTCATCAAGGGAACAAACACATTCACTAAATTATGTAGCGTCTTAGAATATACTTTCAGAAAGGCCCAAAGTCTGTAAGTGGCAGTAAAAGACCATTATTATCTAAACACAAGGGACGATCCGATAATTTAGGAACAGCTACCGAAAGGTTTACATAGTAGGGCATGGAGTGCTTCAGAACCAAATCAGGACCATCCTCAAGATCTGCAACATATAATCCAGTGTCCACATCACACAACCACTGAACATTCAAATCAGGAGAAGAAAGATAGAAAGAAACTCACGTCACCGCTGGGTCGTCTCCCCTGGCCGTGTGCAAAGCACAAACCATCTGCTAGCAATGCAACATTTGAGTTTGACAACCAAATCTGGAAAAATAAATCAATAAACAAAATAAAACATCTGCCGCGACCAAGCAACAGATTGACTAAAATGCTTCATCCCATGCTGCAATTAAGGGAGAGTAACATCTTCTATATCATAAAACTTTCATGGTTTAACTGAAAGGTAGTAGCACATAATGCATATTACAGATTCTAGAGAGCAACATACATGCAGCGGCTAACCTATCTCCCAAAACCTGCTTCATCAACCGATACATCGCCTCTTTCTAGGCAGCAGCCATCCTCACCATGTAATCAGGTCCCTGGGTGGAGAAAGAATAAGATTAAGGGCCAGGGAATATTATATGATTAAAGGTCAGCAAAATGATAGAAAGCACCCTTAATTTTGCTGGTAATTTGAAAGATACATATGAGTGTTCAAAACATCTCAAATGACTCAACAAAAAAACTACACTTTCAATCTCATTTAGATCTGAAACTCAGGACTATGCCAGGAAAGAACATTCTAGAAAAATTATCAAGCTTGAGACATTTGAACTTTAAATCATTACCTTAGGGATGAGATAGATGATGTCCATTTCCAAATCTATGAGCATATCCAACAGATGCTCTCCATGAACCTGCAAGAATACAATAAGTACATGTTATCTGTGAACCAAATGAAGCAAATGTCTCATATCATACCTGGCAGTATTTAAGTGCCAAAACACTATGTGTTGAAGGTAATTATATCATAAGTGAATTTGAAAGGCGAGAAAAAAAATCATATCCTTCGTTCTCCCAAATAGGAATTAACAACCATGTATCAAATTATTTTTAATACTGAAATGTGTTGTATCACAAGATAACTATAAAATAGATGCATGGGCATAAAACAATAACCATTTTGAACCTAGAACAAATGAGAAGGTTTAGACGGTGAGCTACAAAGAGCATAAGCATATAAGAGAGAAAACTCCTATACAAACACAAATAAAGCACCAGTCCACGATACGACAACAAGAGACAAGGAGGAACAAACAAATCATACAGAAAGATCACATATATGTTGAATTGGCCTGAAATAAGCAACTTACAAAACGAAGATAAGAGCCAATAAGGCAACCGCGCTGGAATAGTGACCGCTCAAGCTCAAACAAGTAGAGAGAAGGTGCATATAAAGGAAAAGAGAGCAGGTCACACAGTCTGAAATAGAAGAACTAATGATTTCTTTGACAGCAAAGGGGCGCATACACAAAACTTAAATAATTGCTCGCTCGCACCTAGTAAGAGGAATGAAATTTGGCAATCAAAACTATCAGTTAGTTGACCTGAAAATTAATTGCTTGCGTTAAAACCTTGGTCTACTGTGACACCAGATGGTCAAGCATCATGCAGTCCAACCCATCAAAATCATGTATATCTGAAAAAGAGGCAAAAGAGATAATTAGAAATTCTATATAGAAAAGAGTATTGATTGTCTTAAATTGAAGCACCGCCAACAAAAAGCTAAGTATAAATTATATGTCATAGCTCGATCTAATAATAAATAAAAAGCTATTGTAAAGAGAGGCAGACACTAGTAGAGAAAAGCTTATAGGTAGAAATGATTCTGTGGCGCACCCCTAATCGGTACGGCACAGAAATAAATTTTGTGGCACACTATTTTGCGTGCGCCACAGAATAGTCCAATTCTGTGGCGCACGAAACCATGTGCGCCACAGAAATGTGACTTTCTGTGGCGCACCAAGCCACATGAAATTCATCTGGGGGGCGGGTGGAATTTGAGAAAAAATATTCTGTGGCGCACCTGGCCAGTGACATTCTGTGGCGCACCGGGCTTGGTGCGCTCCCCCCCCGGTGCGCCACAGAAATGTGACTTTCTGTGGCGCGCCAAAATTGTTTTCTTCAAATCCCACCCACCCCCCCCCTCCCCGTGGATCGCCTTTTTATTCTTGCAGGAAGTAAAAGAAAATGATAAAAAAATCAATAAATAAAATCCTTCGACATGTAGTTTTTTCTGCAAAAAACAGAGAAAAAAATTGTAACGGCCATAACTTTTGCATATGATGTCGAAAAAATGCGTTTAATATGTAAAAAAAAACTAGAGAAAAATCCGAGTTCGATATCACCCGGGTTTACCCGGTCAGCAATTCATAGATTCCTCAAATTCCAAAAGAAGAAAAAAGTTGTTTCAAACAGACGATTTTGTGCAGCAAAATCAAAAAAAAGAAAAAAAGAAGAAAAAAATATGTGGCGCATGGGCCAAGGATGCGCCACAGAATTGTTGGCGGGATTCGAAATTTGAATCCCGCCGGCCGGGCCCCTTCTTCTCCCTCTCTTTTCCCCTTCTTCTCCCTCTCTTTTCCCCTTCTCTCCTCCACTTCTCCTCTCCTTCTCCTCCACTTCATCTCCCATTTTCCTCCATCCTCCACTTATCCTCTCCTTCTTCTCCACTTCTTCTCTCCTCCTCCTCCTCCACCTTCTCCTCCACCTCCTCCACCACCCGGCGACCTTCTCCACCTCCGACGACCTCCTCCACCACCTCTGGCGACCTCCGGCGACCTTCTCCACCTCCGGCGACCTCCTCCAGCACCTCCGGCGACCTCCGGCGACCTCCAGCTCCACCTCCGGCGACCTCCTCCTCCACCCCGGCGACATCCTACTCCAACATCGGCGAACTCCGGCGACCTTCGGTGACCACCATCCTCCATCAACCTCCGACGACTCCCTCCTCCACCCACCTACGGCCTCCGACGAGCTCCGACGAAACGAAATTCCGGTGAAATTGGGCGGCCAGATCTAGATCTGGCCGCCCTTTTTTTTGAAATTCAAAAAAAATCGGTGGCGCACGGTGGGGGGGTGCGCCACAGAAATATTTCGGTGGCGCACGGTGGAGGGTGCGCCACAGAAATATTTTTGTGGCGCACGGAGGGGGTGCGCCACAGAATAAATTTTAGTGGCGACAATTCTGTGGCGCACCCAGCAAATTTGCGGGTGCGCCACAGAATGTCAAAAAGGTGCGCCACTAAAAGCCCTTTTCCTACTAGTGAGAGGTCTAGTCTGAGCCACGAAGCAAAGCAAGTTGAGTTACATCAAGCTTGTATTTCTATAGTTTCTACCTCAGTTTAGTCCACACTCCACACGAAAAATTAAACATGAATTAGTTGTGTCACTGCAATTCTCACAGAACATTGGTAGACAAAATAAGCCAAATTCTCTAGGAACTTAATACTTATTTAGGAGCGGATGGAGACTAATCAATATTTAACTCAGAAAACTCAATTGCTTGCATGAACACTTTATCTGCTATATAGTATTGGTGTACAAAGCAACTTAATGACTACCCACACATAACATTTTAAGTGGTTCGGGAACCTTTGTAATGTCAGCAGAAGAACAATGGTATGGGAAAACTCATAAAAATTGCCTTGATCTTCTTCTTCTTCAGAAAACACCCACAAAGAAACAAAACATGAAATTACTCCAGCACACTAAACACATGTAGAACCACATCTAGCAGCACAAGTAGTAGCTGTAGCCCACAAAGAAACAAAAGAACACCGCACAATACCAGCACAAAATCGAGGAGGGGAGACCGAGAGAGGAAGTAGGAGCTGACCTGCCAGACGGAGGAGAACAAGCACGAATAGTATTACATAAGCGCCCACCAAGCACTCCACAAAACCAGTTCAGAGCCGCCCTTCCTAGAGAAAAGAAAAAGAAGGCACGAATAAGCTCTAATTCCTCTCTCAGGATATGACAATTACGAAATACACTACCAAATACATCCCTATTTATACAGCGAGAGCTAGTTCACTCCCTTGTTTTTTCGTGCAAAGTACTATGTCTACTGATCCAGACTAAACAATAAAATTAACATTCATGAGATGTCTATGTGCCACCACACCTACAGTTTGCCTGCACACCACAAACATTATATATACAGCTCAAACCCAAACAGAATGCATATGGACAAAGATAAATGCAGCGAGTAGCTCACATCCACCACAGTGAGAAGAAGCCACGATTTACAATTCGTCATGGTAGCTATTTTGGGATTCACCAACCTAGCCACGAAGATGCCACATATGTTGGGTTGAATTCTGCGTGAACCTGGTACAATGGAGTACAAAATACACACATCATGTTGGACATGAAAGCTGGATCGAAATACACATCATCAACAACATCTTGTTAATGCACAAATCAAATAAAATATCATAGATGCAGGAATTCTGAACAAATCAAACAAAAGCTTGTTAATACACCAACCATTTAATCCAACATGAAGTTCATCACTCCAGCTCTGTTCTATCTACTGTGCGCTTCATATACTTGTAGATCGGTGAAGCAAGAAAGAAATAAAGAAAGAGAGGAGATGAGATGAGATGAGATGAGATGAGATGAGGGAATCACCTGGCAGAGTTGAGGTGGGATGGCGGAGGCGGAGGCGCTGCCACTACCGGGTCCAACCCTCCTTCCGTGGAGGCAACGGCCCGCTGCGGCCTCTGGGCAGCAGCCGCACTCCACCTCCTCCTCTCGCCGAGGATGGGCCAGCGGGCCACCTCCCCCACCGGGACCGCTTCTCCTCTGTCCTCCATTGACGCGAGCCGCCCAGCGACCCGGCCCTCCTCCACCTCGTCGCCACCACTCGTCCTTGCCGGCAAGGGCACGTCCAGCAGCCACCATCTTCGTTCCTCGGGCGCGAGCTCCCTGCCGCGTCCAGCCGCCGCTGAGGGATGAGATCGGGGGAGGAACGAGGAGCGGGAACGGGAGTGGAGGAGGAGAGCGGCGACAGACAAGCTGGGAGGTGCAGCGGCGGAGGATGAGCTAGAGGAGGAGAGCAGGCATGGGAGTGGAGGAGGAGAGCACAGCACGGGATTGGAGAGACGCCACCGAGCGCGATTGGTCCTAGGGTTTCACCACGGGGTTGCTTCCGCTCGTCCTTCGACGCGCGCCCACGCAAGTGAGCCTGACCAACGGGCCCGAGCGAAAACTGGCCCCTGCTGTCAGCGCCTGTGTCCCTCAGTCTTTTAGTGCAAAACTGTTTTCACCCGATCCAACGGTAAAGAATAGTGACAGCGCGATTTTGAGGCCGATCCAACGGCCAGAAATGAACGATCGGGGCAGGAGGCGGGTAGACTTTGGGCTTTTATGGAAGTAATGCTGGTTCAAGCTATATTCTGTGCCGTTTTCTGCATGCAGCCCCAACTCTAGTTACATTTTCCTCTGCACATGTGAGAGGTGTTACATGCTTACAATTTCCAAACTGCATGTGGAAAATTGTACCGAGAATAAAAAAGTGACATTGCTACTTTGTACTCCCTCCGTTTCCAAACGTAAGATGTTTTAGATGTTACATATTCAATTTTCCAAACTGCATGTGGAAAATTAGAATGTGCCAAGTAATAAAAAAAAGTCGCATTGCTCCTTTGCTGTGGAACTACAAACTGCCTAAGATTTCATATGAATATATTCCGATGAATAGTTAACAAGTTCTAGGACAAAAAAGTGAGTTTGTAATATAAACATGCTTTTCTCTCACCTACACGGACAAGTTTTCCGATGAACATTTTTTTCCGTAAGCAAACTTGTTTTCCTATGAATAGTTTTCTTTTTACAGAAGTTGCTTTTCGGAAATACTTTTGAGAATATGCCGTGTGGGAGATTTGAAAGCCCTGTTTGAAAGTAATTTATTTTTAAAATCAGAATAAATTTACATTTCACCGACATCACCTGACTTGGACGTATACAACCATGTTCGGGCCGCTCCCCACTGAATTTTTTTATTTCTTACGGGAAAGGGGGCCGTGGTATTTTGATGGAAGAGGGGTGCAACATCACCGAAATTGCGAGCATGAGGACTCGAACTCGGGTCTATGGGAAGACATCAGCCCCTCCCACCACTAGTGCATGCCTTAGTCTACGAGCGGCTCCCCAGTGAAAACCAAGAATCATCAACTCCGTTCGTCAGAATTGCTCCATATCCCGAAGTGCCCCTGGCATGGGCCGACAACCTCGACACCAAGAGATGGCAAACGTGTCCTCCAACGCACGCGCCTCCAACTCGGCCATAAGTGGCAGAGCGGGTGGCCTCACCTCGTATGCATGCCTAGAGCGCCTAGAGAGGAGACGTTGCAGAACGACGACATTGGGCAGCGGCGTGCATGGAAAAGGTGGAGCAGGGTAGAGGAGGTGGCGGCAGCAAGGTAGGGCTGCTGGGCTGGCAGATCGATGCGGAAAGAGGTGAAACGATGCAGGAGATATGCATCGGCCCTTGTGAATGGCCGACGACGGCGTAGGTTAGGCGGTGAGGATCGTGTGCTTGCGTACAGGGCGAGGTTGGACACATGCCGAATCGACGGAGAGGTGTTGTGAATCATTTTTAACTTAGCAAAAGACAATTCCTCCGTAAATAGTTAAGGTACGCATTTTCAGATCCTGAAACTCCCAGGTCTATTTTTTGTACCACAAGGCACTTACCCCGAATTCTGGCTCCACGGGTTTGCCTTGTTCAGCCCAATTCCATCCGTGGAGTCGGGGGAGCCTGGAACCGGAGAGTTTCCGAACAAGCCTTGACTCCAAGCCCTCAGGCTCCCAGGAGGCCAGGAGAATCACCGTTCGGTTACTTTGGTATCTATGTCTGTGCAAATATGGGATCTTGATGAGATCACTCACTACAAGAAATATGCTAATTAGTGACTCTCCATATTGGTCACCGAATGGCCACGTATTTTCATCTGTGACCTTTTTGTGACCAAAAACAGTTGGTCAAAAGCTGGCTGTCACTAACGGAACTACGTGACCTTTTGTGTGCAATGGTCATAGACGCTTATGACTAAAATAAAAGGTCATAGGTGTTATGACCAATTGTTTTGGTCACTGGCAATCTGGCATGTCCACGTCAGATTCGACGTGGTATGGCTGACGTGGCAAAATTGCCACAAGATAATGGTGTCTTCATTACTATCTGATGGCATTAGCAGGAGCAACTTCGGTTTAGGTGTCACAAAGTAAAAACTGTAGTTCAGGTTCAAGATGCAGGGCAAATCGATGATTAGTAATGTCACATCCCAAATTTAGAAACTAAGAAAACTTAGTTTCACAAGACCCAAAATTCAGAACCAACAAAAACTTTTGGAAATGTTTCACTGATGATTGTGTTTTACTTCCCATTGCTGTGTTTGACCTTGTGTGGACTTGGTTGTGATGTTGATTTTGTTGTGTCTGTTGCTTGTGAGGATAATTCCTCAGCTGTGCCTAACACTAAAATAAAAACCACTGGTCACAAATTTGGAATGTGACTTGAATGTAAGCAAAACCTCTAAAGGTATTCAAGAACTTGAATTAAAGATTCCAATTCAAATAAAATGACTTTAATAAGTTATTCTCTCTACCTAACTCTCTATTTCCTTCAAACAAATATTTTCACTATGAAAATGAAAATTATATAAAGTTAAAATATTTGTCAAGGAAGTTCCAAGAGTTCAAAAATAATATTTTGAACTTGCTTCAAAATTTCAAAGGATTATACATTTGTATTTAAGAAAAATGCCATTTTTGAACACTATGAACAAAAGTTGTGCAAAACATTTTATTTTACAAAACCAATTTTTGTGTAACTTCTACATGTATTGGGGAGGCTACATGAATATTTTCAATTTTTTATAAAATGTTTTACTGTCTCAATTAAATTCCTAATATGCTTTTGGTTTTAGGAAGAAAATGGAACAGAGGAATTTTAGAAAAAGGCAGGGGGTTTTCTGTCAATCGGTCATCTCCTTCATGTAGCTCCAGTGGGCACACATGGCGCCAGGCCGCCGTGTCCCTCGCTCCTTGCGTGACGCCCAGGCCCCCCTCGCTCCTCCTGCAGTGTCGAAGAGGATAAGGATGCCACCGAGGAAGCTCTGCTCCTCCCACCCCGCACTTATCCCCTCACTTCCTCGCCTCCGCCCTCTCCTTTTTCCTCTGCCATGGCCGAGCCATGGCCGAGCTCGCCGTCGCACGCCGCCGTTGTTTGAAGCAGCCCGAGCACATCTAGGACCACCAGGAGCACCGCCTAGTCCTCCTCCACCGTCACGTACAAGGAATCGGACCGGGGAGCTGGGGATTGCCGCCATCGACGCCGTCTTCTTCCTCACGGGCCGCCGCGCTCCGAGCTTGATTCCGACGTCATCACCGCACCTCTGCACCAACGGATCGCACCCTCGCGTCGAGGGTGAGGACGCCAACCTCCTAGACATCCCCTCCCTCCCTCTCGCTCTGTAGTTCGTTGTTCCCTGTAGCCAGGGCGTGGTCGCCGCCGGCGCCGTCCGCGGTCACTACAACACTGAACCTCTCGTGTGAGCTTCAGTTTCGTCAGTATATCTCATGTGTTAACCTCAATTAGTGTTAGATCCGTAGACTAGCAACAACCCAGCAGCACCCCAGTGGCTAGCCCGCTGCTGCTCCACGCGGAAGCCCGAGTTCGATCCCCCGCACGGCAGCTTCGGCCCTTTTTTCCTTTTTTTTTCCTCGTCCTGACAGGGTGGCCCCACCGGTCGGTGAACGTGGCGGCCAGCGCAGCCACACCCAGCCCAGTCAGCGCCTGCGTGGACGCAGGCCCACTGGCCAGTGGCCGTGTGTAGGCGTTGCCTCGGTGAAAAACGTTTGCACGAATTACTGGATTTAATTAAAAGAAACAGATCCAAATACAAACTTGGAAATTACATATCTTTTTAAATACTTATCCAAAAATTGTAAACAATATATTAAAATGATCAGAAAAATCAGATCTGTTTGTTGAGATAACTTACACATCCACGTATTTTAGTCTAATTGATGTTTTATTAAAATTAAGAAAAATGGCAGAATAGAGAACAGATTTGGAAAATTCATATCTTTAAAAATAATGATCCAAAAATTAAGTTTGACCTATCAAAATGTTCAGCAAGTGATGTACTTCATGTTCCACCTTGTTTCCAAACATAAACAATTATTTTGTAATGTGTTTAAAATAAATTAACAAAAGGGGCAGATTGAAAAAGGATTTTATAAATTAATCTGTAATAAATCGTGGAGTAAATCCAATTGGTTGTCCTTAAGTTAAGCACTATCATGGGTATCTTGTTAATGTCTCTACCGTAGCTTGGTGAACTATTTTGAATTACCGAGACTAAGTGGTGGCCTAACTTTTGTCTGGAGTATTTCCTGTTTAAAGGAAGGTGCTTGATGTTAATCTTTACCTGAGATAGTTTTTGGATCGATGAGCCTAGCCTGTGTATAGGTGTTAGACTACTAACTAGTATAATGCCCTCGTAAGTGTAGATCCTAGTTTGTTGCTCAAACGATTAGTTTGATGCTTGTGGTTTGTTACTTGTTTGTATGCCACTTGTGGTTTGGTTGCTTATTGATTGTTGTGTTACTTTCATGTTTGCGACGCTAGAAATAAACGCTACCGGAGTGGTCTTTGGAAAGGATTTATTGAAGAAGAATCAGAGTCTATTTCTTTGATCAGTGAGGAGAAGTACAGGAACATTATGCTGGAATCAGGCAAGCTACTCTCTGAGCTTGCATTTATATACATCTATTTTTGGTTGACATGTTTTACATATAACGATCATAAGTGATTTATGTGGTGTTCGCCACAAAAGCTATGATTTTAAAACCCTTTTCAAAATATAAGTATATTATTTTGACACCCTATATGAAGATATTAGCTGGAATTCTTTTCCAAACTATAGGATGGGAAAAAAAACATTGTTTACTCAAAACTCCTTTGAAAATCCTCGTGTGGTTGTGGAATACCGAGATGTCGGTGTGGAAATGGAGAAATGGTGAATGAAGGTGTTTATGAAAAATACACAGTGTGTCCCTGTACTTACGTCGACTAGCCGATAATCTGTGCGACCACATTTACCCACATATGGGAAAGGGCGTAGTCATATAGTTTGCTCGTGTTAGTACTGGATGCCTCAACAACGGGGCCATGAGGGGATGGTCTGAGGACCTACCCCCTGACCTGGGTCCTCTTAAGAGAAGTCTGCCAACAGAGTTGGTATGAGTGTATTGGAGAAAGAGGATTGAAGGTTCCACCATAAATCGCCGGGCAGAACTACGAGTCCTCACACTTAGATTCCGACGGGCTGGGTTAAGTGTTGATGGAAAGTTTCGTAGCGGTAGGGTCCTATACTAGCATGAGCAAAGGACAGGCTATGGTCGGTGACTCAACTTCGCATACACCTTGTATGGCGGGACGTGGCTGACACGATGAGTTGCCGGATGGATGTGGGAAAAGCGTGCTACCTCTGCAGAGGGTAATAAAACTATTCGAATAGCCGAGTCCTCGGATATGGACAGTTGGGAGGCCCTACTCTGACCATGTGCAAGTTTTGTCAAGTTTTGAGATTTGAAAATAAAATGGAGATGTGTTGTATCTGCAACTATACCGAAGGGCTGGTATGAGGTTGCTGGAGAATGATTTGACCATGAAGGGCTATGGTCGAGAAGTGAAGAGTTTTGTGATTTAAAAGGAGAAAATGTTTTAGGCAACTATACCGAAGGGCTGGTATAAGGTTGTTGGAAAATGATTTAACCATGAAGGGCTATGGTCGGAAAAGGAGGAGTTTTGGAGAAATAAACAAAATGGTGAATTTCGAGGAAAATGTTTTAAAAATAGACTGCTTACCTTTTTAACAAAGATGTATTTTCGGGAAAATGTTTTAAAAGGGAATTCTTACAAAGACAGATTTATGGAAAAAGTTCTCACGGCCTTCTTTCCTTTTTCAATAAAGATATAGCGATTTCAAAACAAAGTTTTATTAAACAAAAGTCTATCCTTCTCTTTTTCAACAAGGATACAGAGTTTTCAAAGCAACGAAGATTTATTTAAACTATAAAAAAGGGTAGTGCATGCTCATTCCGGGGGTAGTTTGCGAGTACATTCAAATGTACTCATATTGGTTTCGTCCCTGGCTATTGTCTTAGCCAGATTCTGAAGAGGAGCAGTTCGGAGGAGAAGTTGTCAATGACCTCAATGCAAACTAGGGCGCTTCCCAGTCAGCTGCCTGTAGGGTTAAGGCGAATGACTTGCGCTCCATGTTGTTTGGTGATTTCCGCTGCAAGTACCTGTTGAAGTTATGGCTTCAACCAAGTAAGTAAGTTCATTCGGTATTTATGGGGTTCTGTGATGCCAATTCGAGTTATGTGCAACAACAGACTGATCACGGGATTGTTGCAGGAAACATAACGAGTATCTCAGATAGCTAATCCGGGGTCCTCACAGACTTGGTATCAGAGCCATCCTGACTATAGGAGACCTTAGTTAGCATGGACGTTAGTTAGAAAAGAAATATTTTGTTAAAAATATATTACTACCAAAATATATTTTTATCTTGGGAAGTCCAAATATAGCTTCCACTCTTCTCACCTTCTCAAATATTTCTGAATCGTATTCCTCTATTTAAGATTTTCCAAGGATTTCTCTACTCCCTCTTACCCGTTCAAAATACTTGATGATAAACCCAAGTGATACCTGATTAGCTAGCACCTACAAGAAGAAACTTCCATCTCAAATGTTTAACATTCAACATCAAGGTGATTGATCTGCAAATACCAAGATCGTCAATGTCAACCAAGCAAGAGACCTTGAAGACCTCAACTCAATATCAACAATCCCGCTCGGTTACTACCTCGACAATTTCAAAAAAAATCCCGCTGAAGCCTAGGGCGACAAAGTGAAGACTTCGCCAACCATGTTTAACCGAGACCATAGGATAAACCTGATAGGAACCTTGGTTATACCACCCGACTACCACGAGTATTAGACGTCTTTGGTACAAAATGTACCTTGTGTGCTTTTTGCTTGGGTGTACTCTGCTTGTGTGTTGTTGTTTGTGAGTCCTCTACTGGTGTGTTGTTTTTCCTGTGTGATTCACAATCACACCTTGTCGGCAACACAAGTAACCTCAAAATTCTCTTTTTATAAAATTCCTTTTGCCACCTATCAAAACCATTTTTGACCTTTTCGCCATAGTTGCACTTTATTGCAAATGTAAACCCGCCTAGGAAAATCTTTCTGAAAATATTTTTCCTCTCATTTAAACCATCTCCCGATAAGAACTGACAGTTTCGCAAGATACAAAAGACCCCCGATCTTTAATCAAATGGCCTAAGATTTTTGCAACCTAACCGGCAAGTCAGACAATGACCTTCATGCTCCATCTCGAACAAGTGCGTCAAGATCTCGAAGGAAACTGCAATTTTATGCCAACTTCGTGAAGACACGAGCCTTACCACGCAAAAATTAACTTGTGAAGTTACAAGAATACTACACTAACTTATCGTATCTAACTTTAGGTTGAACATCTGAATCAATTCCACGATAGTACTAACTAATCTTCTAGGACTGCAAGCCTGGACAAGAAACGAGGACATAAGGAGACCCATTTAGAATCGGTAACTAGGAGAACTCAAGGAGTGTAGGAGAGTTGCTATGAAGATTCGAGCTCAGAGACCGCAAGAAGGAGGAACTGCGACAAAGAGACTTTGAAGAGAGATTTCTGAAGTTGGCGAAGAAGTAATAATATACCAGACTATCCTTGAGTATGTGGAAACTCATATATCGAATCTACTATTATAAATCTCTGTATAAATAGTGTGATATTTAATGTTCGTGTTATATAGAAGTAGTTTGGTAACAAGCCTCATGAACTTGTTTACAAATCGCTTTTGTATACTCAAACAATTGAGTGTCATACACAAATAAACGGAACGTCATATAATCAGTACATCTCAGCCTCTGCAATATGAAAAGTAGTTTGATGACAAGACTAGCTACCTTGTTAACAAATTCTTCTCGTGTGACTAAGGCAATTGATGTTATAAAAGACCTCCACAATTTTATACAACTAACTAATAGAAAGCTTCGCTCGGACTAGTGGAAGTCGTCACCACAAGAATGAGGCAATTGGTGTTAGAACACAAATCAAGGACAATAATAATTTTCTTAAATCGAGTGTATACCGTAGGAATTACTCAAGTTCTAAGTAAGAAAATCACATGAAGATTTATAGTGTTTCCTCAAGGATATGATTTCCGAAAACAAGAAAAGAAAAAGGTACCCTTTTGAAAAACAACTGGTGCGAAGGTTCCTCACTAACTTTTTCTAGGGACCATTAAGAGGTGCCAGAGACCGACTCAAAACTAGTTGTTGGAAAGGAGGCTTTAGGAAGATATAAGGGTGTTGAATTGAAAGTTGTTAGCCAAAAGTATCTTGACGAGATCAAAATTTGGTGGATGCTGTTGGTAATATAAAAAATTTGGGGTTTAGAATAGAAGATAAAACTTGGAGTAGATCTATAAATTAATTGGGTTTGGATAGATGATATATTTGATTAATACTCTGGGGCTAACCAGTTGTGGTCCCCAACCATTGGTGGTTATCTGGAGCTAGAAGACGTGACCCTTGATTTAAGGTTTAGAATAAAGGTGAAAGTTATTGGATTTTTAGGAAGCACTTGCTGATAAAATGATGTTTGGATTGGTTAGAAGCAAGTAAATTAAGAAGAATACTCCGGTGTTGGAATGTTTAGGTGATTCTTAGCGCAAGTGACCTTGTACTAAATTCTTATGGAATTATAGGAAGTGCTCAAAGATGAGTTAGCAAATGAATAGATCGTTGTATGCAAGAAATAATTGGTGGAGGATAAGTGAATGTTTATCGGATTCTAGGAATCAATATGACTTGGTCTAGTAGCAAGACATTCTAGGTGACAGTAGTTTTCAGAGCTTGTCACGCTCTGTTTGGATTATTCTTAGAAAGATCTTTTATCTTTGATTATGAGATCAAGGCCCAAAAGTGTTGAGATAAAATCTGAATTTGGTTAGAAAGTGGGGCAACTCTTGATGGAATGATCACATGACTGCTGGATGCTTTATTTAGCTTTGATGATATGGTCGTAGGAAAACAACCACCTGAAGGAGTAGATAATTTGAGATATGCCTATCTGGGAGAAAAATCAATCAAGAAATAATTGGTGGACCACTACGATTTTTGTGATAGGATGTAATGGGAGGCTATGCCTGAAAGGTTTGATGGGTATCAGATAGATTGAAATATGTTATGATAAAGAGTTTATGCCAAGGAAGATGATGGTGGACTCAGTTAACTAGTTAATAGTAGTGGCCTTACCAGAGATGTTGGAATGGTATTTTGAAGACTCAAAATTAGAGGCCTATGTAAAGTTGGTTGTTTTGGATCTTAGGTATAATAAGTTTGGTGTTCACAGTATAACACCCAACTCCCTTGAAAACTAACTTAAGCCCCTCAACCATAAAGTTTTCCCGGAAACCCTCACTATTCTGGTGCACTCTAACTTACTTGTGAAGACCACTGCGAAGCTCCGTAAAGACCCAGAGCCAAAGAAGTCTTTCAGGGTAGCGTAAAGAAGATCTACCGGAAGTCAGTAAGAAGAATCAAACAACGGAAGCACTTACTGTTAGCAACATTAACCACCAAGCAAGTCCAGACGCCTTAGAAGTTTATAACATCCCTCTACTAACTAGAAACAAGAGAGAGTCGAGTGCTCAGACTTGTTGCACCCTGAGCACAACGCGTCTCTACCTGCGACCCTCATAAGGCGACAATATCAGGAAGTGATATCTGCATCAACCCCAAGCACCGAGGAGTGACACCAAGACGAAGATCATCAAGCTACCCAAGAAGAACGGTGCCTCCAAGTCTACTCCAGATGCAACCCTCATCTTGACCGTTCAAAAACCCCTTTTTAAGGGGGGAGACCTGCAGTAGGTATACAAGAACATATTAATAATTAGATCCTTGCGCCTTAGCCTTGTAGTATCTGGAAGCAACCAACCAAGACTATCCATTCGAGTCAATCGTCAGGACAACCCCATCATCAAGGATCTGAACTCAGCACAGAAGCTTATCGACAAAAAAACCTCGCATCATCAAGTTTGTCAAGATCTAACATGGCGACCCCATTAAAGAAGCAACGACCTCGGAAGTATAGCCAGCCAAAACCCGTGCCCTCGTACTCCCCTGTTACCATCGGGCAAATCTCGAGGACGAGATTTATTTTTAAGGGGGGAAGAGCTGTCACATCCCAAATTTGGAACTAAGAAAACTTAGTTTCACAAGACCCAAAATTCAGAAACAACAAAAACTTTTTGAAATGTTTCACTGATGATTGCGTTTTACTTCCCATTGCTGTGTTTGACCTTTTGTGGACTTGGTTGTGATGTTGATTTTGTTGTGTCTGTTGCTTGTGAGAATAATTCCTCAGCTGTGCCTAACACTAAAATAAAAACCACTGGTCACAAATTTGGAATGTGACTTGAATGTAAGCAAAACCTCTAAAGGTATTCAAGAACTTGAATTAAAGATTCCAATTCAAATAAAATGACTTTAATAAGTTATTCTATCTACCTAACTCTCTATTTCCTTCAAACAAATATTTTCACTATGAAAATGAAAATTATATAAAGTTAAAATATTTGTCAAGGAAGTTCCAAGAGTTCAAAAATAATATTTTGAACTTGCTTCAAAATTTCAAAGGATTATAAATTTGTATTTAAGAAAAATGCCATTTTTGAACACTATGGACAAAAGTTGTGCAAAACATTTTATTTTACAACACCAATTTTTGTGTAACTTCTACATGTATTGGGGAGGCTACATGAATATTTTCAAATTTTTATAAAATGTTTTACTGCCTCAATTAAATTCCTAATATGCTTCTGGTTTTAAGAGGAAAATGGAACAGAGGAATTTTAGAAAAAGGCAGGGGGTTTTCTGTCAATCGGTCATCTCCTTCCTGTAGCTCCAGTGGGCACACATGGCGCCAGGCCGCCGTGTGCCTCGCTCCTTGCGCGACGCCCAGGCCCCCCTCGCTCCTCCTGCAGTGTCGAAGAGGATAAGGAGGCCACCGAGGAAGCTCTGCTCCTCCCACCCCGCACTTATCCCCTCACTTCCTCGCCCCCCCTCTCCTTTTCATCTGCCATGGCCGAGCCATGGCCGAGCTCGCTGTCGCATGCCGCCGTAGTTTGAAGCAGCCCCGAGCACATCTAGGACCGCCAGGAGCTCCGCCTAGTCCTCCTCCACCGTCACGTACAAGGAATCGGACCGGGGAGCTGGGGATTGCCGCCATCGACGACGTCTTCTTCCTCACGGGCCGCCGCGCTCCGAGCTTGATTCCGACGTCGTCACCGCACCTCTGCACCAACGGATCACACCCTCGCGTCGAGGGTGAGGACGCCAACCTCCTAGACATCCCCTCCCTCCCTCTCGCACTGTAGTTCGTTGTTCCCTATAGCCAGGGCGTGGTCGCCGCCGGCGCCGTCCGCGGTCACTACAACACTGAACCTCTCGCGTGAGCTTCAGTTTCGTCAGTATATCTCACGTGTTAACCTCAATTACTGTTAGATCCGTAGACTAGCAACAACCCAGCAGCACCCCAGTGGCTAGCCCGCTGCTGCTCCACGCGGGAGACCCGAGTTCGATCCCCCGCACGGCCGCTTCGGCCCTTTTTTCCCTCGTCCTGACAGGGTGGCCCCACCGGTCGGTGACCGTGGCGGCCAGCGCAGCCACACCCAGCCCAGTCAGCGCCTGCGTGGCCGCAAGCCCACTGGCCAGTGGCCGTGTGTAGGCGTTGCCTCGGTGAAAAATGTTTGCACGAATTACTGGATTTAATTAAAAGAAACAGATCCAAATACAAACTTGGAAATTACATATCTTTTTAAATACTTATCCAAAAATTGTAAACAATATATTAAAATGATCAGAAAAATCAGATCTGTTTGTTGAGATAACTTACACATCCAACTATTTTAGTCTAATTGATGTTTTATTAAAATTAAGAAAAATGGCAGAATAGAGAACAAATTTGGAAAATTCATATCTTTAAAAATAATGATCCAAAAATTAAGTTTGACCTATCAAAATGTTCAGCAAGTGATGTACTTCATGTTCCACCTTGTTTCCAAACATAAACAATTATTTTGTAATGTGTTTAAAATAAATTAACAAAAGGGGCAGATTGAAAAAGGATTTTATAAATTAATCTGTAATAAATCGTGGAGTAAATCCAATTGGTTGTCCTTAAGTTAAGCACTATCATGGGTATCTTGTTAATGTCTCTACCGTAGCTTGGTGAACTATTTTGAATTACCGAGACTAAGTGGTGGCCTAACTTTTGTCTGAAGTATTTCCTGTTTAAAGGAAGGTGCTTGTTGTTAATCTTTACCTGAGATAGTTTTTGGATCGATGGGCCTAGCCTGTGTATAGGTGTTAGAGTACTAACTAATATAATGCCCTCGTAAGTGTAGATCCTAGTTTGTTGCTCAAATGATTAGTTTGATGCTTGTGGTTTGTTACTTGTTTGTATGCCACTTGTGGTTTGGTTGCTTATTGATTGTTGTGTTACTTTCATGTTTCCGACGCTAGAAATAAACGCTACCGGAGTGGTCTTTGGAAAGGATTTATTGAAGAAGAATCGGAGTCTATTTCTTTGATCAGTGAGGAGAAGTACAGGAACATTATGCTGGAATCAGGCAAGCTACTCTCTGAGCTTGCATTTATATACATCTATTTTTGGTTGACATGTTTTACATATAAAGATCATAAGTGATTTATGTGGTGTTCGCCACAAAAGCTATGATTTTAAAACCCTTTTCCAAAATATAAGTATATTATTTTGACACCCTATATGGAGATATTAGCTGGAATTCTTTTCCAAATTATAGGATGGGAAAAAAACATTGTTTACTCAAAACTCCTTTGAAAATCCTCGTGTGGTTGTGGAATACCGAGATGTCGGTGTGGAAATGGAGAAATGGTGAATGAAGGTGTTTATGAAAAATGCACAGTGTGTCCCTGTACTTACGTCGACCAGCCGATAATCTGTGCGACCACATTTACCCACATATGGGAAAGGGCGTAGTCATATAGTTTGCTCGTGTTAGTACTGGATGGCTCAACAATGGGGATGACCCCATTCCATGAGGGGATAGTCTGAGTACCTACCCCTTGACCTGGGTCCTCTTAAGAGAAGTCTGCCAACAGAGTTGGTATGAGTGTATTGGAGAAAGAGGATTGAAGGTTCCACCATAAATCGCCGGGCAGAACTACGAGTCCTCACACTTAGATTCCGACGGGCTGGGTTAAGTGTTGATGGAAAGTTTCATAGCGGTAGGGTCCTATACTAGCATGAGCAAAGGACAGGCTATGGTCGGTGACTCAACTTCGCATACACCATGTATGGCGGGACGTGGCTGACACGATGAGTTCCCGGATGGATGTGGGAAAAACGTGCTACCTCTGCAGAGGGTAATAAAACTATTCGAATAGCCGAGTCCTCGGATATGGACAGTTGGGAGGCCCGACTCTGACCATGTGCAAGTTTTGTCAAGTTTTGAGATTTGAAAATAAAATGGAGATGTGTTGTATCTGCAACTATACCGAAGGGCTGGTATGAGGTTGCTGGAGAATGATTTGACCATGAAGGGCTATGGTCGAGAAGTGAAGAGTTTTGTGATTTGAAAGGAGAAAATGTTTTAGGCAACTATACCGAAGGGCTGGTATAAGGTTGTTGGAAAATGATTTGACCATGAAGGGCTATGGTCGGAAAAGGAGGAGTTTTGGAGAAATAAACAAAATGGTGAATTTCCGGGAAAATGTTTTAAAAAGAGACTGCTTACCTTTTTAACAAAGATGTATTTTCGGGAAAATGTTTTAAAAGGGAATTCTTACAAAGACAGATTTATGGAAAAAGTTCTCATAGCCTTCTTTCCTTTTTCAATAAAGATATAGCGATTTCAAAACAAAGTTTTATTAAACAAAAGTCTATCCTTCTCTTTTTGAACAAGGATACAGAGTTTTCAAAGCAACGAAGATTTATTTAAACTATAAAAAGGGTAGTGCATGCTCATTCCGGGGGTAGTTTGCGAGTACATTCAAATGTACTCATATTGGTTTCGTCCCTGGCTATTGTCTTAGCCAGATTCTGAAGAGGAGCAGTTCGGAGGAGAAGTTGTCAATGACCTCAATGCAAACTAGGGCGCTTCCCAGTCAGCTGCCTGTAGGGTTAAGGCGGATGACTTGGGCTCCACGTTGTTTGGTGATTTCCGCTGCAAGTACCTGTTGAAGTTATGGCTTCAATCAAGTAAGTAAGTTCATTCGGTATTTACGGGGGTTCTGTGATGCCAATTCGAGTTATGTGCAACAACAGACTGATCACGGGATTGTTGCAGGAAACATAACGAGTATCTCGGATAGCTAATCCGGGGTCCTCACAAGTAAGCACTAATGATAGATTGGTATTTTTAGCAGTTCAGGTTTAGGTGACACCTCACTAGCTCCAGGCTAGTAAGAACTAATGATAGATTGGTATCTGCAAATGCAGGGCAAATCGATGTTCAGTTGGTGTGAACAAAATAGTTAGATTCCGAATTTGTATTTTATAGTCGATACACGCAATTAAAAGATGATATACTTATGTCCATTTCAAGCGTTTTTGTTCAGTGACTACAACAAGTTTGTCTTCAGCTTAAGTTGACCAGATCCCATGCTCTAATTAGACTGTATGTCCAGCACCATATGCTATACAACACCACCAGTTCCTGCGCCTACACAGTTACAAGAGACCTTTGCTAAAAATGTGATAACTATAAGCATGTTGGCTGAATCAATGGATAATTATAAATCAGAAATGCTGCCAAATCAAATATTCTCCCTATTCAAATCGTTTCAAGGATGGACGAATGAAGTATATAAAACATAATAGCATGTTGTAGCACTAAACGATAACCAACAAGAGCTCATGAACCGATTGGCATAATAAACATGGGGACTTAAATGGATCTGGGTTGTAGGTACATACTTACAGAGAGGTCTCAGAGGTAGTGGCGTTGTTTCCGGCAGGGTCGCACAAAGCATGGCGACGTAGACATTCTGGTGGCATGACCGGAGCACCAGAGACCTGCATCCAAGCACAAATTGGTCAATATACCACCGATGAGATCAAGGATTGGATGTGGGAAGGAAGGACGACGGAGAGGAAGGAGCGCTTGAGTGCCGGTAAGGCCGCGTGGTCTGCGGGGTGGCGGTGCCAGTGGCACTCACCACGACCTCGCCCAAGGACGGATGAAGTCGTGGTCCGGTGACACCGTAGCTAGAACCGGCGACCCCGAGGCCAGATCCGGCCACCAGATGAGCCGGACAACCTAGGCCGCGAGTCCGACGACCGCGAAGCGATAGGATATGAAGGCGGGTCCGGGGGAGGACGACATCGAAGCGCCAGGAGTGAGTGGCGCCGCCGCCGCCGCCGCTTTGGAGGGAGGAGGGAAATAGATAGAGGCGGGCAGATCCAGCCACCCCTTTGACAGATCCGGTGACCACGACGCACATCGAGCGAGGCCGATGCCACATCGAGCAGTCTCGTTCATCTCGGCCATGACCACGAGAAGGTGGAGGGGCTGGTGGATAGTGGAGGGAAGGGCTCGGGGTAGCGAGGAGAGAGGCAATCAAGCGTGCGTGCGTGTGGGTAAGCCGCTGCCGTCGCTATCGCGAGAAGAGAAGACCGAGGGTCTGGCGATTTGAGAGGATTTAGGGTTTTGCCGGGGCGGGGCATTCGCTGCTTATATCGTGGACGTGGGCGCTTGCGGTCATCGGATTGCATCGGACGGTGGTGGTGCTCCAGCACCTGTCCAACGGGCCAAAAGCCCGGAAGGGGATCAGAGGTGGACCAGTTTCGGCCCAGTTGGACAGAATAATGATGACAGAAAAAGCTGATAAAAGCAAGTTTTCGTAGTGCAAAAAATGATGTTTTTTACCAAATATTTGTAAAAAAAATGGAAATTAGTTCACGATGTGTCATTATATGTGATCTAGTTCAGAGAAAAAAATATAAACTTGGAATACAACAAATAGTTTGAAAACGTGTTCTCAGAAATCTAAAGATATAAACGGTGAGACCATTGAAGGCTCCTCAGCGATTTGGGCTTTCTGGCTGTCCTCCGCACCGTGCCTCCGCATCGTCCGATCACCGCCGGCTCCTGGAGTCGGCATGAACAGGGATTTGCAAAGTCGCTAACCGTACCAACCTTCGTGCACCCACTCTCGCTGACGTCCTTCGTGGATCACCCCTGTAGCCCGAGGGCCCACCCGTCGGCCTCACGCTGCGCATTTAATCGGTGTGGCGGACGTGCCAGAGGGGTGCAGATTCACAGCACGTTCGTCCCATTGGTCGATTTTGTTCATTTACCGTACTAGGTTTTAGCCAATGCATTGCGTGCCCCTCTGGGAGAGCTTTCTTCGTACGTGGTTCCTTCCCTCTCTCTCTCACTGACGATGGGCCCCATCCATTACGTGGCCCACAGGTCTGTTGCTCGGGATGTTGCGTCGCCCATCGTTCCCTTGCGTGTGTCGTCGCTACGTATTTTCTACAGTAAGTCGGGGCACGTATGGTATTTCACGTCATTGTCGGGTACGTTGCACTGTTCGTGATGTCAGGGAGAATTCGGGCCCGATTTCTCCGTCCGAGGTGGCCTCCCTCCATTCATCGGTGGGTATGTTGCACTGTGCTGGTAGTCAGAAGGCCCGATTTTGCGTGTCGCTGGCGGCTCGCCATTGGTTCATTCAGATGAAACCGACCTACGTGTATTGAATAGTTGCCGCGACACTACAGTATTGATCTGGGGGTATATATTTCATGTTTTGGATCTGAGGGTTACCGCAGCCTCCATTTCCCCCCTTTCTTCTTCCTCTTTGTTCTTGCTCCGTCTTACTGTTGCTGCGTTCGATATGTTCCTTTTGTTCTTTGTTGTTTTGATTGTGCTATTGTGTGATTTTTGGGTGTTTAATTAGTTTTGTTGTCCACGGCCCTCTTCTCGTGTAGTTTTTTCATGTTCCCTTTTGTATTTATGATCCGTTGTTTTGCATTATTTTCTTGCCGTGTTTCTGACGTGTGTTTTCTTTTGTTCTTCCCTATGTTGAGGCAGGCTGACTTCTTGCTGTACATTGATCGTGTCTGCGTGTCGGCTTTATCCTAGGCTGTAAATCAGGTATTTTTCTTTTTTTGTTTCGGATCGTGTTCATCATGTTGTGAATCATTGTGTTCCGTCGACGTATTCGCTGCCTGTGGACGTTTTGCTCCGGTGTTTCACGTGTTTCCTTTTGTTTACGGATCATTGCTTTGTACAGTCTTTTTGTTGTGTTGCTAATATTTTTTTGTTCTTCCCGTTGTGATACAGGCTGGTTTCTTGCTGCTGATTTACGTTCTTCGTGTTTGCTTTTGTTTTTTTCGTGTTTATTGTGTTTCTCGATTTTCTTTCGGCCGTATCGTTTTGGGCGGTGAGGGTTGGTTGCTTTCGATCGGTGCTTTGTACTGTGTTCCTGTCGTGTTGCTAGAGAGTTTTCTTTTGTTTTTCACTACCTTGATGCAGGGGGTTTCTTGCTGCAGATTTTACGTTCGTCGTGTTTCCGCTTCCTTTTTCTGTTTATTCTATTTCTCGATTTTTTAGTCATGTCGTTTTGCTCGTGCCGGCTTCATCCCGGTTGTAAATTCATTTTTTTCGTTCGTTTCTGATCTGGTTCATCCTACTGGGAATCCTTTCGTCGGTGAACGCGTGTGTTATTTGTGGACGTATTTGGTTATTTTCTTGGTATCTTGTTGCGGGTCCTTTTCGGTATATAGGTACGTGCGTTTCTTCTCGAAAAGGCCACTATTTTGCACCCTCTCTCGGCTCTCTATTTCCTGTGTCTATATTACGTGCGATTGTGTTTTACGTTTCATTGGTTATTTTCTCATGTGATGCTTGTCTGTATCAGAGTCGCCGAGCCGGCGAGCCAAAATCGACGGGTCTGGCCTTCTCTGTTTTACTGTGCATTGACCGCGCTGACTCCCTGGAGATTGTGTTTTACCTTTCATTGGTTATTTTCTCATGTGATGCTTGTCTGTATCAGAGTCACTGTGCCGTGAGCCAAAATCGGTGGGACTGGCCTTTTCTCTGTTTTACTGTGCATCGACCCCGCCGACTTCCTAGAGTCGGCTGGACTGGCCTTCTCCGTTTTACTGTGCATCGACCCCACCGACTCCCTGGATCGATGAGACTGGCCTTCTCCTTTTTATTGTGCATCGACCCGGCCAACTCCCTAAAGTCGGCGTGACATTCGTTTCTCCGGCAACTCAGTGGAAAATAAAACTGACATGATAGTACGTGTCGTTGAACATGAACTAATTAGTGGATCCACGGATTAACTGTAACCAAAAAAAGGAATTTTTCCTTGGATCGTCTGACTATTTTCTTTGTAGGTCGTCGGTTCGCTGGATGGATCTTCGTTTCGTGGATCTGCTTGGAGAATTTTTGGCCTCGGTGGTACCCGCTGGTTCACATGGTATGTCTGTTCAATCTGTTTTTACATTACATTGCTTAAGGTTGTTGTATTTTTATTTTGCGTTTGTCATATGTTTATGCTCTGTTTTTTCTGTTTGTGCGGTGGGTTTGTCTATATTTGTGTGCGTATGACGTGGTGTGTTTGACCTATCTTTGCCTAACGCCTGTGTGTGTCGCATTTCTTACATGACGCTGCTTGCGAATTAGGGGTACGGTAGGGGAATATATCGGGCTTTCTTTATTTCTTTCGGTGGTGGCTTGCTATTGGTTAGTTTCTTTAGTTTTTTGGAGGCTCGGTGGGGTTTGCGCCATTGGTTGCCGTGTACTTCCTACTGTAGACATGTTCATGTACATCGACTCCTGCTCCTGGGGCTTTCCAGCTCTTCTTGAAGTAGTGGATGGACTACGATAACTGTGTCATCATTGACTATCTTTAGTTGCTATCGGCTTAACCTGCTTTCATCATCTTCTTTCCTACAAACTGGCTTGACGTCTCTTTCGCTACCGACTATGAGAATTTCTATGGTAATTGTTGCAGTGGTAATAAAAGTGTGCCTTCTGAAATTGAAAGTGTACTCAAAGATTTTATCGCTACACGAACAAAATAGTTGAAGAATAATTAGAACCTTATCTCTTGATGTTGAGAATACCGAATTTTTATAAAGATGCTAGTTTATTTGCATAGTAGATGGTCTAGAGAGGAGGAAGAAGATCTAATCGATGAAATGACTAAATTGGTACTGATTTTCTTCCCTACACGTGTGGACGAGTGTACGTGCTTCGGCAAGATCACTGCTGGAGCTCCACTTGAAATGACTAAAATTGGTACTGATTTTCTAGACATATTTTAGTGTAAAGTTTACTCTATGGAAAACCGTAAGCTTCAGGAAGTCTCGGTTGCTAACAATCGAAGGGTGCATTAAGACGGTAACCTGGAGTCGCCGGGGTCGGGTGGTGCATTTAGACGGGAACCTGGAGTCGACGGGGTCGGTTGTGCATTAAGACGGGAACCTGGAGTCGGCGGGGTCAGGTGGTATATTAAGATAGGAACCTGGAGTCGGCGGGGTCGGGTTGTGCATTAAGACGGGAACCTGGACTCGGCGGGGTCAGGTTGTGCATTAAGATGGGAAACTAGAGTCGGCGGGTCGGGTTGTGCATTAAGACGGGAACCTGGAGTCGGCGGGTCGGTTTGTGCATTAAGATAGGAACTTGAAGTCGGTGGGGTGCATAGAAAACGCATCACAGATAATGGCAACTCTCGAATCGTCTGCCCACCCACGAATGGGTAACCAAAGGGACAAAGCTCCAAGTCATTATGTCCTTGACGAATAAAAAGTTTCCCATCGTCTTTTTTTGTGTACGTTTTTTTGTATAGAGATTGGTTTGTTACCGTGTTTAGTCCATCCGTGTGTGTGGAAAGGTGTGCATCCACAGAAAAGGCATCTCCTTCCGTTCCGTTTGGTCATGTCGGATCCTGGAGTTGGCTCCCTTAGATTCGGCAGGCAAATTTTATCGTGTAACACGCTTTCCTAATGGTTCGCGTTAAACCGACTCGGGTATTTCCGACCTAATGAAATTATCTTTGTATTGCGTGATCGGACGGTGCATTAAGACGGAGATCAACAATATGAGTACAAATCGGACGACAGAAAAAGGAGCTGCTCCCGTGGAAAAGAGAAGGGAAGGTATGATGGTGTATATCAACACGACTACAGTGTACGCGGCACCCAATGGCAAAAGGCAGGTCATGCCCTGAACGTATTGTAGGAATTAACTAAAAATCATGGATCAATTCTTAAGCCGGCCAGTGGGAGGGTGCCGTCGGGATTCGGCCACCAAACCTATTCTTTTGCAGCTCGTCATGCCGGCTTTACCGGAATCTCCTTCTCTCTGCACCATCCGATCTCGCCGGCTCCCTGGAGTCGGTTTCAAAAGAGTGTGGTTCCAGGTTATGTGTTTGCCCCTCCTGTCATGTCTTTTGGCCCTCAGAACATTGGACCGACTCCCGTAGATATGACGGTTTTCGATGAGCTTGTCGTGCATTGAAGTCGTCATGGTGGTTAGAAGACGTCGTCAGTCACGGCTACTGTTGGCAAACTTACACGGGGATTAAACTAGAAATACTTCGGTGTTCCTTCTAATCATGCTGGTTGCGTGGCTGTAGGTCGTCATGAGCCAGCTCTCCCGTGCTGACCACTATTCTGCTTTTACTTGATCGGTCTGTGGCTGCGGTGAGCTTAACTTTGGAACGGACAACTCTTTCTTATGTTTTTTTCGGCTGACGTAACTGATGCTCATAGGCGGTCCCGTGGTTTCTGTCTTCCACGGAGAAGAACGCCGTTCGCGCCGACTCCAGGGAGTCGGCCTGATCGGATGGTGAATTAAGGCGGAGAAGCCCATATGAGTCAACCAGAAAGCAATCACGCGACACGTGACGTTTTCTGTACAGTATGCGGGCATAACTACATGACTCATACGAGGAATGAATTTGTTAATATATGATACTCCCAGCTTTGGTATGTCGACTCCAGGGAGCTGGCATGATCAGACAATGCGTTAAGACGGAGATGGTTCCGAATGGTCCACTCGGCTGACGTAACTGATGCTCATAGGCGGTCCTTCCATTGTTGGTTTGGGAATGTAGTTCCTCCAACTCCAGGGAGCCGGCGAGACCGGATGATGAGGAGGTGGAGTGGTCTGTAAAGTCGGCAAGCTGGATAGAAGACAAGTTTTGTGTGAAGGAAGTTGTCAAGTGTCAAGAGGTAGGATGATGAAAGAAGATCAAGAAGGGATAAAAACTCAAGCTCGGGGAGGCTCGTCATGGACCTCCTCTGGAATATTCAAGAAGCCTCAAGCGTTTAAGATTGGGGATCAGGTCGATCCCGCCGACTCCGTGGAGTCGGTGTTACCTGTGTTCTTCCTGTAACTCAGAGGAAAAGACAACCGAGATGATAGTACGTGTCATTGAACATGAACAAATTAACAGATCCATAGGTTACACCGCAGAGGAAGTAGGTTACGGTTTTCCCCAAAGAACATTAGGGGGGGGGCACGTAATCATCTATTAGACGGTAAACCCCCAACTAAAATACATTGAACGGATCGATCACCGTTCAATGTTTTTTAGTGTCAGGATGCGCAGACTTTAGTCTGTTCACCTTTACTTTGTGCTTTAGCTTAGCTCGTGTTATGGAATGTGTATTGATTTTCAAAAATAAATACAGCCACTAAAAAAGATCATTATCCTTTGGCTTTTATTGATCAATGTTAGAAAGGTTAGCTAAGAGCACCCAATTTTGTTTGCTTGATGGTTATTCTGTTTTTTCTCAAATAGCTGTTAGACACCAAGATATTTAATTACGTTCCGTTTGCTATTGTGTTTACAGCTTTGTGTTATATTTTTCGTTTTATCGGCTCCTTCTTTATTTTTTGCGGTGACGTCTTTATATTGGTTGGTTTCCGTGCCAGCTCCTTCGCTATGGGCTTAATATGGTTAGCCCCGATTAGTTCCCCTTGTCCCTATGGAACTTATGCTTATAGACGCATGCCTTTCGGTTGATGTAATGCTCCCATTTCGGGGATCTGCTTGGAGATTTTTTTCCTCGGAGATACCCGCCAGTTGGCATGGTATGGCTGTTCAATCTGTTCGACGCGGTGGCCTGCTATTAAGCTGGCAACCTGATATTAAGTTGTACACTGTGCCTACGCGGGGTCCTACTCTTTAAGCCGGACACTGTGCCTACGCGGGGTCCTGCTCTTTAAGCCGGCCACTGTCCCTCGCCCTGTATTAAGTCGGCCACTGTGCCTAGGGTTTTCGGGTGCGTTCAGTTTGCAGAGGAGGCGAGGAAACCAAGACCTATGGATGCATAGATCTCACAGGAGGGGTACATACATGTAGTTGCTAATCCAGTGTTTACCCTGGTATTAGTGACATGTTCAACACGCAAGGTAAAACTAAACCAAACAGTCCTCATATAGCACATAGCCACATAGGTGGTTTTTTTGGTACAATTGTCCGTGTAGTAGCATCTATATGCATTATAGAAGATAAACAGATGCTCTACCAGACAATTTCTTCACATCTTCCTTTAGAGATTCCTTAAGAACTCGTCGTAGGCTGCATGTTTTGCTTTGACGTGCGGCTGGCATCTATTGTTGCCTCGACCAACGCCAACGGCATGGTTTGCCATGCTGTTGAAATCTTCCGCAATTCGCCTTCCACAGAATGGACACCGATACCTGCCTGGAGCACGTAGGTACCTAATCTCTCCATTCCATAGTTTGTTCAGGACTTGCTGGCGTTTTGCTTCAAACGATTCATCGTCACTTCCAACGTCATCCGAATCTTCTTCCTATATATCGGAAGAACATAACAATTAACTGCAATAGTTGGTGAAATAATATACAATAATAAATACAAAATGGTTCCTCAACACGGTTTCGGCAAGTCAGGAGGGACCATCCATATGGTGCAACCTGAGCCGACCGTGGATAAATTGAGTTTGAGTTTGTTTTTTTGTGAATCCTACCTAGCCTTCTTGATGTAATCGACTGCTAGCATTGGTGTCGAGTTATACTATTGCGAGATTAACGTCACAGTTCAGGATGACAACAGCATTAAGGCAAGATTTGTAAAAAAATGTTGCGTACTCCATTGTGGCAAGGATAGAGTATGTACATAAATATGATCAGCAGGTTAAATTTATATAACCTCAATACTAAGTAGTATGTACTTGGTCAATCGTATATTTAGATGCATCTAAACAGTTCTGAATCTGGAGGAGATTGCGTTAGGTAAGTATGCAAAGTTATACGTGAACTATTCCTTCATTCATTTAGAACGTACCTCCTCTTCCTCGCTCTTGTCAGGCTCCTCGAACACCGGGATATCTACGGGAGCCGGTCCGTTATTTTGGGGGCCTATCTCGTCCGGCTGCTGCAGGTGGTTGACGACGGCAACAACGGATCGTTCTGCTCTAGATATGCCACGGGCACGACCACGTCCTCCTCCGGCTGTCCCTCGATGGGATTGACCACCGCGGTGATGATGGCCGGAGTACCACTCGCGTGGCCATTAGTGGCCGGACCCGCAGCGATGGCATCCTTGTCCTTCGACTGATATGGCATGGTTTCACCGGTTCCTCTTGGCTGTTCTATCGTCGGTGGTGGGTGTGTGACTGTGTGCGGTAGAGAGAGGTGTTGGAGGTGGGTGTGTGACTGTGTGAGCGGACGGGGAGCGGTACTTATTAGACGCGGGCGTGGGTAGGCGATGCGTCTGACGGTTTGAGTGGGCTATACCGTCTTAACACATCGTGTGGGTGTTCTTGATGGTTCTTTACCGAGGTGTGCGCCATGCGCGGCGATGCTGTGTGTGTGATCCCATCAGTCAGACGAGTTGGATTCGCTAGTACACGGTTAATAAATGATGTGTTTGACCAACGATGCGTCGTGTCAGTACTGTTCGTCCGTGTTCGCACGCTCGCCGACTTACAAGCGGCTTGTACGTTCTGGAGAAACATCATTGCTGTCGTGTCGTTTCGTCCTTCCATTGTTGGTCTCGCAGAGAAAAGTTCACCATGGTATGGTCAACTGCTTAGGATTTTGACCAGAGTGGGGACTTCCTAACATATGTATTCCGGGGTGTTATCATGGTAAACAAAAGGTTACCGATGTGCGGGAGAGAAGGATTAAGCAAGATAGAACGGCGGTGAAGTGAGTGACGGAGGTTAGTAGGATTCCTAGAACTAACTTGCCCACTACGTATTTCCCACGTTGTGGTTGTAGCGGACGTGAGGAATAAATCTCCGTTCACAAGTCTGTTTATGATTTTTGTTTATTATTTGTCTAATTTGGCCCTCGAGTTTACATATGGATATAATTATTTTTACCCGTTGATTATTAGCATTGTGTATGGTGTGTCATCAAACAGGCTCGGGGGACAAGACGGTTGACGTTTTGTTTAATGTTTTTTCGAGGTTATTTTGTGTCTATCGTTTTTTCTAATTTAGTCCTCGACCCTACATATGGATATACTTTTTATAACCGCTGATTATTAGCATTGTGTATGGCGCGTCGTCAACAAAGGGCTCGGGGGTCATGCGCCAAGGCGCACCCCTAAATCTAGTTACCTATCGTGTACAAAGATTCACACCTTTTAGTCCAAATGACGGATGTTATGGCCACTTTCATGGCATAGTTTGTTTAAATGAAGTCATCTTATGCACAAGCGTACATCTTGGAATTGCAAACAATGTTACCGAAGAAATTTTTCATTTTCTTTGCATGAAAATTCCATTTTTCATTTTCGGAGTGCAAAAAATGGGTTTTTTGTGAAGAACCTAACAAATATTAGTTGGAAAATTGTACCACAAGATTTTCTAAAAATATGAGACCACATGTTATGTACAAATAACAAAATGGTTGGGTGTAAAAAGGTATCCACCCACCTCTCGTGAAAAGGGCAAAATTCTGCCGATTCAATTGGAAGCGGGTCAAATTTGAACTACAGGTGCTTGGTAGTTTGCTCATGATTTTTTAAAAAATTATTTTTAGATACAAAAAAACCTATTTCGTCAGAGATATACCAAAATTCTTACAAGATTCAACATCTAGGTATGAACGGTCATGTCCACCGTTTCGACAACGTTTTGAAATCGACATAAGGAATTCAAAACGAATAAAAAAAATGGAAATCCTTCACGACGTGTCATTGTATGTGACATAGTTTAGAGAAAAAAATAAACTTGGAATACAACAAATAGTCAGAAATGACCTATCGTGTACAAAGATTCACACCTTTTAGGCCAAATGATGGATGTTATGGCCACTTTCATGGCATAGTTTGTTTAAATGATCTCATCTTGTGCACAAGCGTGCATCTTGGAATGGCTAACAATGTTGCCGAATAAAGTTTCATTTTCTTTGCACGAAACTTTCATTTTTCATTTTCGGAGTGCACAAAATGAGTTTTTTTGTGAAGAACCTACCAAATATTTGTTGGCAAATTGTACCACAAGATTTAAAAAAAATATTAGACCACATGTTATGTACAAATAAACAAATAGTTGGGTGTAAAATGGTTTCTACCCACCTCTCGTGAAAAGGACAAAATTCTGCCGATTCAATTGGAAGCGGGTCAAATTTAAACTACGGGTGCTTCGTAGTTAGCTCATGATTTTTTGAAAAAATCATTTTCAGATACAAAAGTACCTATTTCATCAGAGATATAAGAAAATTCTTGCATTTTCAACATCTAGGTATGAACGGTAATGTCCACCGTTTTGACAACGTTTTGAAATCGACGTAAGGAATTCCAAAAAGAATCAAAAAATGGAAATCCTTCCCGATGTTGTATGTGACATAGTTTCGAGAAAAATTATAAACTTGGAATACAGCAAAAAGTTTGAAAACGTGTTCTCAGAATTGACCTATCGTGTACGAAGATTCACATCTTTTAGGCCAAAGGACGGATGTTATGGCCACTTTCATGGCATAGTTTATTTAAATGATCTCATCTTGTGCACAAGCGTGCATCCAGGAATGGCGAACAATGTTGTCAAAGAAAGTTTTCATTTTCTTTGCACGAAAATTTCATTTTTCATATCGGTGTGAAAAAATGGGGGTTTTTTGTGAAGAACCTACCAAATATTTGTTGGAAAATTGTACCACAAGATTTTTTAAAAATATTAGACCACATGTTATGTACAAATAACCAAATGGTTGGGTGTACAAAGGTTTCCACCCACCTCTCGTGAATAAGAGAAAAATTTGCCGATTCAATTGGAAGCGGGTCAAATTTGAACTACATGTGCTTCATAGTTTGCTCATGCTTTTTTCAAAAAATAATTTTTAGATACAAAAGTACCTATTTCTTGAGAGATATACCAAAATTCTTGCAAGATTCAACATCTAGGTATGAACGGTCATGTCCACCGTTTTAACCATTTAATTCGTTCTTCTAAACCATTCTTAGTTTAAATTATTTAAACATGTATGAAAGTTATACAAATAGCTAGATTACATTTTTGTGAACAATTTTACATATTATTTGTAATTTTATGATTTACAGAGGATATTATATGAATTTCAAAATTTTATTCAATTTCTGAAATTTGGGAAAAGTCTGAAAAGTTGTACACATGGGCTACCCTAACCACACACACTCACGGGTGGGCAGTGGCCACCCCGGCGAGCCACGGCAACGAAATGGGGCCTCAGACGAACTTGGCCCAAACCTAGGAAAGGTAGACATTAATTAAAAATATGAGTGTGGAGATACATCACGAGAAAATTTTGTTTTTGCCACACTAGTTTTTGCCCATTTTGCTTTTGCCACTCTAAGTTTTGACATTTTGCTTTTGTCCTGCCAGTTCCTGATAATTCATCACTTTTGCCCTCTCTGGGGCAAAAACAAAATGAAATGCCAAAATTTCGTTTTGCTTTTGCCCCTATTGATGTTGTTTTGCTTTTGTTTTTGCCCCTCAAAATGGCAAAAGCAAAATGTCAAAACTTAGAGTGTCAAAAGCAAAATGGGCAAAATCTAGTGTGGCAAAAACAAAATTTTCCCATACATCACGACCGAGTGTATGGTCTAGCAGTAAGGGGTGCGCTGTGGAGTGACGGAGGGCGTGGGTTTGAATCCCATTGTGTGCGTTATTATTTTGCTCCGTTCGAGCCACGTGTCGGTCGGTGGTGGGTCCCACTCGTCAGGTTTGTGGGTCCCATGTGTCAGTGTGGTCCACATGTCAGATGGGTAGGGTGTGGTTCCCACATGTAAAATGGTGGGGCGGGACCCACATGTCAAGTGGGTGGTGTGGGACCCACATGTAAGATGTGGTGGGGTGGGACCCACATGTCAAGTGGGTGGTGTCGGTGCCACATCTAAGATGGGGTGGTCTGGGTGTGGTGGGACCCACATGTCAGTTCTTTGTGCGGGGCCCACAGGGCGGGGTGGGGTGGGACCCATATGTCAGATTCTTGATGCGGGGCCCAGATGTCATGGTAAGTTGTTAGAGTCAGATTAGTCTACAAGTCAACGTGTCCTCCTGTCAATGGGTCCTACCTGACCTCTAAGTACTGACACATAGACGAGAAACTGTTGAGTTGGCTGTCCAACAATAGTGACACGTAAGCAAAACTGCCAACTAAGCAGTGACACCTAGGCGAGACAGTTGAGTTGTCTATCCACTAATACGAATGACCATTTAAATTGGTCGTAATCGGCTAGAGAAAAGGCCATAGGCCAGCGCTTTTTAGATTATGACCAATTCATGTAAACAGACTATGACCATTCTGACAAGATTGGTCGTTAAATTTTCGGATTTAGACCCTCCAAAGTAGTGTATGACCAAATGATTCAAATTGGTCATAGATCTATGAGCAATTTTTCCGAGGTCACTATCAAAAAGTCACTAGTTAGCATATTTCTTATAGTGACTTGTCCCAGAAGAATCTCATATTGTTTTGTTGAGATTGATGAATGATGACCAATAAGGCCAGAAACATCTTATTGTAGACCACTTGGCAGGACTACCTAGCAGCCTTTGCTATGCACGTGTTGCGTTCGACCTCGTCCAAGGCATTCCAACTCTTCTCCACATTATCCCGTGACAAGAGGCGTCACATACTTGTGCATTGCCTCGGAAAGTCGGAATGAAAGCAACCCACATTTTGGAGTGTAATTGTGAATACCGGCTCCAGTTTGGTTACCAAATCGACATGAATAGTAAAGTTTCTTTTTCTTTTATCTCCTTTTATTTCTAAACAATGAATTGAAATTTTTACATATTTCATTTTGATGGCTGCACTAAGGTTGGTTTCATCGACATGAAACGGCCCTCTGACAGAGTTAGACGCCATGCATCGTGAATTCCGTACTGATCAACTGTATTACAGTGCTGTAGCAAATAGAAACCAACCACTGAAGTTCCCATGACATAAATAGTGAAATTCTACTTAATCCGTGTCAGAATTTCTAGCAACAGTGAGTTATTCCTGGCGTCCTGCTACTGTACACCGGCTGAAACTGGCTAACACCCGGTAACTCAAATTTACTTCTGGAGTTCTTTCCAACCAGTATTTCGTTAGGAACAATGCGGTCTAACTAGCTGACCAAGAAAGGGCACATGCCATGACTCAGATGGAGTGCCCCAATCAAGTTGTTAATTCGGCAGATAGGCAGAACCGCGGAAGAAGGCGGCTAGATGGCGCTCTCCAGTGCTAACTCCCAACAAAACCAATTGGTGTGTAGCAGTGGCAGTCAGCTCTCACCTAATCATTCCTCGAATTCTCCTATTTATATTATTAGTGTAAAGTGACGGTTGGAACCTTTGGTCATACGGAATGTTACAAGGAAGTTGAAGAATCAAACCAAGTCAGTTTGGATGCTGGTGGGTCATGGGTGACGATCCAATTTGTCCTTTAGATTGTTTGCAATGCCTTCCAGCCAAAGCAAGTGAACAAAATGATCGTCTCAAAAAAGGAACAAGAAAGAAAGACGATGGTCAGTTTGTTATGGGCCGTAGGCATTGGCTAGTGCAAACTTGTCGTTGGAACGCTCACTGTGTAGTAACATAAAAATATGTCTGAGTTATTTTTTACTCTTAGAATTTTGTCTATTAACTTCAGTTATTGTGCTACTACATTTGTTACCACTAGACTTCTCATAGTGGGGGTAACACAATTCGTATAATACTTACCACATAAGTAAAAAAAATGATGTGCCAACACAATTAATGATTAGAGAGACCACTGCAGTACATAACACGATAGCTTATCATATATATGCATCAGGGATTTAGTATTGCACACTAATATCCTATACATCATACCAATATATGATACTCCCCACATGCTATAACTATCAACAACAACATTCCTTTTTGTTTCTCTCTCCTCTATCCCATCTCCTTGAAAATCCGCCAGCCGCGCCTAGCTCCTCACCATCTCATCGTCGGCGGCTCCGTCGTCCGGCGTTAGTGGGGGGAGGGGGTCGCCCCCTCTATATAGCAGCTCATCTATGGTTAGTTCTAGGTTTTCGTCTCAGCGGGTGCAGGGTGCCAGGTTTCTTCGACCATGGCATTCGTGTTCGCCGGTGCGCGGCTCTGGTGGCGGGGGTTGATGCAAGCAGCGAAGCTTGGGCGAAGGATTTCTGGCAATAAGGCTGCTTCACCGAGCTTCTTCTCTGTCCTCGCGCTTGGGCGCAACGCGGGACAGCAGTGGCAGGGCCTCTTCGACGAGCTCCCAAGGAGAAAGATGGCTTCAAAGGGCTTTGTTGTCGGCTACACAAATAAGTTTCGCCATCACTTCATCGATGACGTCTAGTTTCTTCTGCTTCACTTGGCTGGTCTTGGTGGCGGGGGAAAGCAGGAGAGGCGTTGCGTTAGGTGGTGGTGGGGGAAACATGGCTCTGTTAGGTGTTGATTTTGCTTCCGATATGGCGATTCCCAAGTCGAGGCGTCATTTGGCCCCATAGGGCCAAATGGGTGACCTCGCCACACTTGAGCTCGTGACCTTTCAAGAATTTTTGTGTCCTCCCGGATTGGAGGATCTTCCCCTGCCTCGGTGTGGCACTTTGCACTGCTGTTGACCCTTTTCTCCGGAATCGGCAGCGCTGGCTACGCCTGGACCGACATTGAAACTCTAGGACCGGATCACGTTTTCACGCATGTCCGTATAGTGTGTTTTGTAAAAAGTCAAGACATGATTGTAATTTGTATGCTTTCTGATGTCCTTTGTGTAAAATTGTACCCCACTTGATTAATATAAAATTTGGATCCTTCGGGACCTTTCTAGTTACTAGCAGACATGCCCGTGCATGCACGGAAGAGAGAAAATTCGTCATTCAGGCGCACAAACCTATTCCACAAAAGAAATAACACGACATCTTCACGAAATAAAACCTTGTATAAATTTTCTACAAAAATGTGTACCTTCAATTCATCAAACTAACTTTTGCACTGTCAATGTAAGAACACGTGTTAATTTGGAGATCATCTCTAACTATTGTCTTTATATCTTTTTCTATTAAGAATAATTTTTGTCATTGCACATTATGAATGACTAAAAAATATAAAAAATATTGTTCCCTTTAAAAAAACTAAACTAACAATTGTCAAGGAACTACAAGCATAATACCATCATGCTAAACCAACGTCCCGGAGATGTAAACATAGTTGATGAAATTCTGCTCAACCATCCCCTTTCTCCTCGAAACAGTGTAACAATAAGTCAACAATCCAGTACACAATGAACCATTTTATATAATCATAAGTTTTTGTTATTATGCAAGACGACAATGTTATATGATCGCATAAAAATGTAAAATCATACGGAAAAAGAGAACATGGCAATGTTATATTGCACCAGTGACCTGGTTGAAGTCATCTCTTGCCACACATTGGCAACTTATATGACAAAAAATGCAGTCATCTACTTCTACTCTTGCAGTACAAAAGTTAAATAGCGCAAAGGAAAACCTGCTCGATGCCGTGCATGGTAAATTATTACTCTGGAATACAAAAGATGGCTTAATTATATTGCAGTAATATGAAAATCGACGGACTAAGGATTTATAATGAAAAATTTCCTCTAAAGTGATCCCTTCTTTTACAGCAAGATGAAACTGTACAACTTGAGAAACATGAGAAATATTTCCTAGCACAACTACACCAGAAGAAAACACAAATGACATAAAGAATACACATGCAAAGTGGTGAGATTACATATATGCAACAATTATGTTTCTAGCTGGTCATCTACTTTTGAACAATTAATCTTGTGAACCTAATCATGTAAACTGCACTGATAGGTTTACTGAAATCAAGATAGCAGCGTCTCCTCTCACGTCCTGCAGCTCTCGCACTTGTTCTGAGCACAAGCGCCGCCGTACCTGCTCGCCATGGGCGTGCGTCGTGTCTGCTCCACGGTGACCACACGGCCGCCCCTGCTCGCCATGGGCGTGCGTCGTGTCTGCTCCACGGTGACCACACGGCCGCCATCGTGCCGGCTCTGCCGTGGGCGGTGCCTGCTCCATCATGGGCCCGCGTCCGTCATCGCCGTTCCCGCTTCGATAAGCGCACGTGATCGCCTCACAGCGTCTGCTCTGTCATGGACCCGCGGCTGTCGGCGTTCCTGCTCCGCCGTGTGCGCAGCCGCCGCGCCGGCACCTCTGTACCTCGCCATATACCGCCGCACGCGTCGGCGCTGCCTCCTGCACCTCCCACATCTGCTCCCCACGCTTGACGACGACGTTGCGCCTTGGCCATGCGCACAATCACCGAGCCTGCTGTGGCATGCGTGTGGCCGCTACGCCTACTTCACGATGTGTGTCGCCGCCGTCGCTACGGCGAAGGTCATGAAGGCGACGAAAAGCCGACGCCATGGCGAGGCTAGCTCGTAACTGACCGATTCCTTCAGCCCGAATATATATGTACAATCTAAGCTAGCTAGGTTAATGGATCGCTAGTAGCAACACGACGCACACACAATGATCAGGTTGATGTCGCGATGTGTTATTCTTATTTACAGCGTATGTACATGGCTATTTAATATTTATACCCGGCAAGCGACGCACGGCAAGAATCAATCGATGATGAACTCTATTCCTGCTCGGACACGATTTCTACATGCACACGCACACGACGCCTTGTCCGATCGTGTTTATTTCTTTTAGCTGTGGCAATCTCTGTAATATTTACGAAAACGAAGAGGTACGATGGCATTAGTAGTATTATGTGATTTGGTGGGAGGGTAAAACGGGCAAAAGTGGATTTGTATTGAGTTGTCAAACATTGGAGCGATCTGAACCGTTGGCCAAATATTGAAGGGCTCAGATTCAATGTATCAACACAAGTTTGCTCTTTTAATAATAGTATAGATAAAACAATTACTCCCCACATCAAAAGAAAAATATCTTATATTTACTAATTAGAGGCACCATACGAAGCACCACGTTAATCCTCACAGCTAATCGTTATTAACTGTTGGATCAAAAGATGGGCAGCTGAGATTAATTCTTCGTAGTCGTGACCCTTGGGCAATCCTCCGACTCCTCTTATCTTTCCACGTGACTCTCTCCTTCCTATCTCTCTGTTTAAACGTGAAAGAATACCTAATCCCTGCTCCTTACGTCAAAACCTAAAAAATCTCTGGCCTTCTCCTCAATCTAAAGAGCATAGCCGAAGCCGGCCGAGAAGCCTGCACCGCGTCATGCTTCGGTGGTGGCAGCAGTAGCCGCTGTATGCGCAGCCCCAGCATATGTCGGACTGGTGGACGCGGCTTTAACTGGGCTCTGACAGTAGTTGGCTTCGTCACAGGTAATCTAAGGAATCCACCTTACTTTTTTTCTAATCAGATCCGTTGTGGTATGGTATTGGCGTCAATCAAATCCGGCCAGATGCCGCATGTGTAGATAGGCGAAGGATTAGCTCAATAATTTACTGCTCCAGCTTCGTTGATCAATCAGTGTAAGCTTTGCTACGTCCTTTAATGAATATATGCAGGAGTTAATTGCAAGAAGCAACTTGAAAAGTGAATCGATCACTACTATTGCAGCACATGTTATAGGAAAGCTGAAGCCAAAGCACGGTAAAAGAGTTCAACATATACCATCTTAGATATTTTAAGAGGATTTCTAAAATTAACTCCTACTTGATTTGCAGGTATAAGATAAAGCTTGAAATTAGTGATCTAGCAGCATGTGCATCTTGCGTTCTTTTTGAGAAAGATGCTCAACAATTAATAAATGAGTCTGCAAAAAACATGGTCCCGTCAATTTGTCATGAAAGTAATGAGCTTCCACGACCAGTCCAAGAGATTTGTGGGAAGACAATAATTTTTCAGTTTAGGTTGACTGACTATAATTCGAAAAGCTGTAGAGCAGATTATACAGTCTCAAAATTATTTCTCCTAGACAACAACAATTTAGCTATAAAGACTAAGAATGATGAGAAGGTATAGTATGTACTGATTTTTGTTTCATTCTATTATATTCCTCACATTTATTATTTTTCTATATCTATATAACAGAGAGGGTACAAGTTCAGTAGGTTTATGCATTACCTATTACCCAATATATATACAGTAAACACAACGAAACTGACCTAATCTACTCATTTTTTTTGTAGAATAAACCCAAAAAGAAATCAAAAGATGTTGTAATTAAACATGAGCCAGAAGAGAGTCAAAAGAAGAAGTCCAATAAAAAGACATATTCCCTTTCAGGTTCACAGTGAAGATTCGGCACTTGATACCCAAAAATACAGTGAGGTATTTCAGAAACTTATATGCATTTTCTCATTCAAAAAATTATATTTAAGACTAAAGCTCTTATCCTTTGTAGAGAAACTTGAAGAAAACGAAACAACAAACAAGGACCAACAATCAGAACTCAATCACTCACCGTGTGTCCGTGAAGTTTAGATGGATGTGAGTCATGTGCCTATAAAATAGGAATCCAGTTCAGGTAAGCGTAAATTCAGATTGCATGTACATTCCATAGTGATTTTGCAGTGCTTTCACCTAAAGGTTACTAATATATAGATATTGTTTTACAAGATTATACAACCATATGCATTACTCAGATTCGTTCATCCGCTTATAAGTAGTGCTTTAGCAAAATAGTGCTGATACTATTGCTAATATAACTCCTAACAATTACATCCAAGGACTGAAGTTTGTGTCTTATTTTCCGTTTGCCTTGATTGACTGGGTGACTACTTAAGTGTATATAATTATATATAGCTGATGTAAAACTCAGGTATCAACGTTGATACGTCCATTTTTGCAATAAACAGCTTATGACCTTCATCTTATTTTCCCTATGCACTTTACTTAATAAATACAAGAATATTGACGAGCAAGAGAAACATGACGACACTGTTGGAGCAGTGTGATGTGTCGAGGGAAGCGGCCTACATGATTTCAACTATATGGTAGGTGCGTATTTTACTTCATTTTCATATGGAAGACAGAGAAACCTGATCTATAACAAGGTCTTGAGGAGGAAAGGAACAGAGCAAAAGCGACAGTCAGCCTGGCTGACGGCGGCGAGTTGCACAGGTACGAGGCGTGCTTGCAAAAACATGTTTCATGCAGCTGACCCAGCTTAATGATTTCTCTTACGGAAGTCCCAAATAGTTGCGTTGTATGATATGTTATCATGAAACAGGACATACTTCATTGCTATATGGTGAAGACTTGGAATATGGGCAATTATTTAATTGAATTTGGCATTTTAGATGAAACAAAATATTAAAATCGGAGAAAGTAACAGAAGTAGTACTCACCAGGGTATTTTTATTTATTTGGATTTCATACAGTGAGGTGAGGTCGGTGTCGGAAAGAACCGACCATCTTCGGGGGCGCCATTGTCATCCGCTTTGACCACAAGATCCTCGAGGACGTCGACATCAGGAGCGGTGGGTACAGCGTGGACTGCTGCATGCACAAGGGCTTTGCCACCCTTTGCAAGGTCGACGAGAGGCGCAGCTGCATCTGCAGCAGAAGCGTAATACTCTTTCTCTCTCCCACGGCTAGAGGAGGTGGAGCGGAGAGCGTGGAAGCCTGAATGACGGGGGAAAAATGGCGACCGGCGAACCTCCACGGCCAGGCCTCCGGCGTTACGGATTTTTTATCCGCGAGCTGCTGCTCCTCTACGGTTCCCACTCTCGCAACTCCCTGCAGAGCAGCATCCAAGATGGAATAGAGAAATTGGGGACAGCTCAAAGATGAGAGAGAGGAACGGGTGCTAATGGAGTACTAGAGAAAGTGAATCTTCGTTTTTTTTTTCCAGTAGAGTAATGAGGGGATTTGGAGACGAGGAATCGGTGCGTGTACATGGTAGACACATGCAGGAGTGAATGATAATAACATATTAAATGTAAATTTATTTTAAAGAAGAACTACTATTATGATTTTTTTTAACCTAAGCACATTTATATAGTGACATTGTCTACCGAATACACCATCTTTTAAAAAAATACCTCAGTTCATAGCCCTAAATATTGTCATGTAATTTCAAAAAATGGTCAATGAGTTATATAAACCCAAAATAAACAATGGGCGTGCATATACAATGGCACAAATTATACTAGATCAGGTAGTTCATCTTACGGTTACTAAAAATGAGTTGCAAAGATTGAATATCAACGAAGTCAGCAAATGCAACCGTATTAACTAGAAACAATTTACGTAACATTAGAAAAATATGAACTCAAGACACAAATGAATATTAAAATTACCATTTTGCTACGCAACTAATGGCATATAATAAAAGCTTAACCATTATACTACTCATGAATATGGACAGATATCATTAGCCACTATGCACATACCCACCACAACAATTAAAGATCTATATAAAGTTATTATGTAAAATAGATATAGCAAAACTGATAAACATAACTAGCCCGTGCAGGTGCACGGGTTGATGACTAGTATATATAATGACAAATGTTGGCACCAGCCGTTAGTTGATGAATGATGACTGTTCCAACCATGGCTCTGGTGCAACTGCTATCATCCTTATTGACCAACGAGTCGTTGCTCCTGCTTAGTGCCTAGGGCAACTCTAACGGGGCGACCCATTTACTCTGCCCGTGTCTGTCTGTGTCCGTGGGCCTGAAAATCAAAACCCAACGGGCGACACAACCGAATAGTTGTCTGTTTTTCTCTTCGCGGCGACCCATTCTAGGCCCAAATTTGGGTCAGGTTTGCGCCGACCCCGAACACGCGCGGTGTTGTGGGCCTACCCTTCGGGTGCCCCACCATGAGGATACCTGGTGCACGTATAAGCTAAGCCCCAGCAGCAAGTCTGCCAGTAAACCATGGCCAAGGCCCGCAAAGGGGGCCCAAGAAGGCGAAGTATGCCACAAGGCAAGCGGAGTTTAGGTCGGTAGAGACCTACCTTACCTGTAAACCTGATCGGATGCGAACTCCCGAGACCCAGCCTCTTATATAAAGGCTGGGAGGGCCGCCGATCTAGGCCACGCAATACTAGATCCACCAAAACCCTAGCGAGATTGACATCTCGCCGGGACGCCACTGTAGCTCCATTGTACACCTCATACATCAATAACAAGACAAGCAGGAAGTAGAGTGTTACCCTCCGGGGGACTGAACCTGGGTTAATCCTTGCTTGTCAGCCGACGATACTACAAGCGCTACCAAATCTCTCCCCCTAATCTCAACCCTAGGTACTGAACCATGGGATATGCTGTGGTACCCCCCACGTTAATTGGCGCCGTCTGTGAAAAGACTAGCGCTGGATCCACGGTTTCGCTGGCTTCATCCTCATCGACAACCGGCGAGTCGCCAGCAATCAACAAGTCGATCCACTTCGGCCCCTTCGAGTTCAACCCGCACTCGCCGGCCTTTCGCCCAGTGTTCGCGGACCTCCACTCAGGTGCGAATCTGACTTTTGGCAACATTCATTATCATGTCAATCAGTGGGGGGCGTTCAACATGACGAACCCGCTTCAACTCGCGACAATCGCGCCTTCATCGACTGCGGCGATCGCACCCGCGCTTCCAGCAACCGCGGTGATCGCACCCGCGTCCTCACCAACCGCGTCGACGACGCCTTCATCGACTACATCTCCATCGATCGCGAATTTCACGCCTTGTTCTGCTGCGGGAGTCGCGTCTTCATCGACTGGCACACCAAGCTCGGCATCAGCTCCCCTCGACTCTTCAAGCGAAGCCGAGGAAGAGGTTGAGTCTGCCTATCGTGACGACGGCAACGAGCCTCGCGCACTGGTCGATGACTACGTCGACTCCGACATCCTCACCGACAACTGCAGTAGCAACTGCAGAAGCCAAGTCTCGCACGCCATCCCCTTCCAGGTCTGCATGGTTATCGAGAACGGCAACGACGGGAGAAATCCCGAAGCATCCGCGATCGCTGCCGCTCGCCACAACGCGCCAACCTACCCAATGACGGTGACTATGTCGGATGGGAAAACAACGATCGTCGTCACGGAGGAGGTGGCAGCCAAGGCAACAAAGGCCATCCAAGAGTGCATCATGATGCCCGAGGATTCGACCCGTGAGGAAATCGCGGCACACCAGTACCTCCTCTGGCAGGAGAACCTTCGACTGAAGAACTATCAAGCAACGCTCGATGAGCGCAGGAGACAAGCCAGCGTGTCGAGTGCGTGAAGGGCAGCGCAATCCGTCCAATCCTTGGGACGGACTGACTCGAGGCGGCGCTCCAGATTACTCCGCATCCCAGAAAGCGACAGAGCGGCCCTGACCCGCAACTTGGACGTCTCATTCAAGACGCACGACGAGGAGGGGATCCCTATCCCCAAAACAGCCACAGGAGCTCTGATCTCGGTGGCCACATACCTGAGAGCAACGCAGCCTCCCGAAGACGATCCTAATGCAGCCCTGCACCGACAACAAACAAAATCGCTCAACCTAGCAGGCGCGGCTTTGATCCCAGAAGCCGAGGTGGCCGAGGGAAACCCACCACCCAAAGGAAGCAGAGCCCGCCGCGCGGCCAGCCCGTGGTGAGAATTGCAGAGTCGCGACGATCGCGACCGCGATGTAACCACCCACGAGGATAGAGACCGCCGGCGCCGCGACGATGATCGTTCCAGACGGGATCGAGGACAACCAAGTACTCGCCACCTCAGGGAGGGCGAGGATGCACGCAACATCATCACCCAGCGCAGAGTCGACAAAGGCCGAACCAAGAGATCCACTCGCTCCCCTAGCAGCGAATCATACTCTGATGGTGAGTTCGAGCCCTGCGGATCTCGATGCTTCACTCGACGCGTCCGTGGGACCAGGATGACCAAAGGGTTCAGATTAACATCTGAAACACCTAAGTTCGATGGCCGTCAAGAGCCATCAGCCTGGCTGGAAGACTACAAGATAGCAGTCTCCTGTCAACGGGGCACAACAATGACAGCAATGCAGTACATCCAGCTGATGCTTTTGGATTCAGCTCGAGCCGGGCTCAAGAGTTTACCCCAAAGCTCATACGACTCATGGGATCACTTCCAGGAGGATTTTGTCAAAAACTTCCTTGCAACATACGAGCGACCCGCGACACTCGAAGAGCTACGAGCCTGCAAACAGCGATCGGACGAGTCGCTGCGGGCGTATATCCGATGATGGACCCTCATGCGCAACTCCGCGGGGTAATATCGGAAGACAGGGCAATCGATGCATTCACCCGTGGCGTCATCAGGCGAGACCTACGAGAAGCACTCGGACGTGAGAAGCTGATGTAGTGCAACCCACGCCCATCACCATGTCAAGCACTCCAATACATCACAAGTCACAATGTACCTCAAAGGTGAACTCCTTCCTCTATGTGACCCTCGATATGACACCTTGGAATGGTATGATACTTGACCATTATACCCATTGCATTGCTTGGTGTGTCACCACGGGTACAAGACCACGGGAAGATGGCCAAGGCGCAAGAGGAATGAAGCCCGACAAGACGGTTCCTTGGAAGAGGAGAAGGAAGAGAAGCCGCCGCTTCAGGCGCCGGTACTACCGCCCAGCACCGCCGGTACTACCGCTGCCGTTCGACCAGAACTACCGGGGTAACTACCGCTGAAGTCCAGAAGCCCCTGGAGTCAGCCGGTACTACCGGCAGTTTTTTTTTAAATATACTACCGGCAGTTTGGTCGGTACTACCGGACCTGCGCGAGTCCGGTACTACCGGGCCTTAAACACCGGTACTACCGGCCCTGCGCATGCCTGTGTGCAGATCTGGGCTTTGACCCATGTATCCCCTTTCCCTTTGCCCTTTGGGCCTAGACTATAAATAGGAGTACTCCTCCTTTAGAAGGGGGAGTCTATGATGAGAGAGAGTTGAGCATAGGCTACTTACTCACCCCTTTGTGGTGTTGCCTCCCCTTGTGGAGAAGATCCCCTTGTGGATTCAAGGTCTCCTCTTGTGGAGAAGATCCCTCTTGTGGATTCAAGACCTCTACTTGTAGTTTGACTACTTGCCAATCTTTCATCTTCGGGTGACTCTATTTGGATCGGTTGGGTTGACCGTTTGGAGAAACAACCCCTCAAGACCTCTCCTTGTATCTACTACTTGCTAATCTCTCCCTTTGGGATTCTATTGGATCGGTTGGGTTGACCGTTTGGAGAAACAACCCCTCAAGACCTCTCCTTGTATCTACTACTTGCTAATCTCTCCCTTTGGGATTCTATTGGACCGGCTTGGACGTACCGGTGAGGGAAACGTGTCCTTGTATCGTGTTGGTGTTCTTGTGTTCTTAGCGTTCTTCGTGTGTTCTTGCGTGAGTTCCCCCAAATCCGCTGTCAATCCGTGAATATCGGGACCGACCCTACATATGGTATCAGAGCAAAGGTTGCCACGGATTTGACTTTGTTTCCCCCACAAATCCCCCAAATTTTTCTTTGATTTTGAGAAATTCGAAAATTTCCACCAAAAATAGCCCCAAATTGCTTTTGTTTGTTTTGGTAGGTTTTGCTCCATAGATCTATTGCTAAACTTGTTGATCTACCTTCCTTTGCGTTCCCATGGCCCAATTCCATTGATTTCACCTCCGATTCGGTGTTTTCGGTGAGTTTTCCCGCCAAAATCGCGCATTTTCGCGTTATCGGGCACGAACAGCGACCACGGCCGGTACTACCGACCCAAATATCTCGGTACTACCGACCGGATACAGAGAGCAGGCACGAATGTCGCGAAGGGCCGGTACTACCGACCATTTCAGCCCGGTACTACCGACTAGAACCAGAAACAGCAATTTCTGCACACGGTTTTGGTCATATCTTTTGATTTCGGACTCCGTTTTTTGTGTTGGTTGGCTCGTTTCGAAGCTACGGACATGGTCTACATCACCATTGCGGTTTTTCCATCATCCACCACCACCAAAATCCATGGACAAGTACGACACTTCGACAACTACGGGTGAAGAACATCGACGAAAGGTATAAACATCTCGAGTCTTCTACCCCTTGCCATTCCTTTGTGAGCCACACTGCGGTGACCCAGCACACCACTGCATATTGTAGTGTACAAGTCGTTGACATAACACCCACGAAAGGACTAATCCGTAAATATTACATCACTCAGAGTAGTACAACAGAAACATTGCGGGTCCACTTTATTACACACTGCTAAAGATTACAAACCAGAAATGCATAAAAACATCGACGTCTTCCTCTGACATGGGAGGAATGTCTATTATTGCGATGTTGACAGGAGTCAACCTACAAGCGATAGAAAACAGCAAACTAAGAACCATCTTGGCTCAGCCGCTAAGTAGTACTAATCTAGTCTGACTCGGCCAGGTTCCTACTAAGATAACTTTAAGTCTCCACCTCCTCCTCTTCGGCGTCATCGGCTCCATAGGCGATGATGTAGTCGACGCCTTCTATTCCTCCAGACAGATCAAGTGCTTCAAAATACACCTCGTTGGCATGATATGCTCCAAAGTCGTCTTCAGCGATCTCATCAGAGTCTAAGCAGAGATCAACGGAGGAAAAGGGTGAGCAACACTAGTGTTACCCAGCAAGTTCAAATAATAGATGATAAAGTGTATGATGCACTATCTACCATCCTGACCGAAAAGTCATGGATGATTATGCAAGTTTTGTAAAACATTTTTAGGAAAAGGTCCATTTTAATTTTAGAAAACTATGCCCCCAGCCTCCACGGGTTTATAGTCATCACTTGGGATGCCTTTCCCGCTGCGGTCTGTAGTCCCCTCCTGGAACAAGGATGTGACAGTCACAATTTCTTTGTTTAACTCTGCAGAGGTGCACCACTTTACCCAACAGCAGCCTGGCTCCTTTTGCTCTCTTCGCACACCATGTGTGCTATAGCCAGAACTCAGGGCAACAAGTCATGTGGAGTCGCCTCCCCGCACAACGCGTATCCGCCCATTTGTGACGCGGCTGGTAACTAAGACCACTGGCCCGCCACCCCTCCCGAGCTTCTATTCTAGTCACCCCGTCAGGTGGGAAGGTCACGCGCTTCCATGCAGTTGGCCGCCGCAACGGACGCAACCAGGTAATAGCCTGCCGAGGATATGCGAACAGAGGAAGAAACCTCTGACGAGCCCATCCATAGTGAATCTGTTGGCTGATGCTTCAATACGGCGCAAGGATCACTGGGCCATGGGTTATTAATCCTAGGTACATACTTTCCCATACAGTGGAACCTCCACCACAACATCAATCCGTGGTTCCACTGCCAGCCAACCATATATGTATAGCATTTCACATCATTCGAAAATAGGTTTTTCTTTTTCATGCAATGATAATCCATAGTACTTTGTAATTACTTTGATAAAAATAATCAATCAAGGACATGCAAGTTGGAACTTGCCTTGAGACTGATAGGTAATGCAGTCTAAAGCTTCCGACGAATTGGGACCTTCGTGTTCTGAAAATCAATATCATTGCCTGTATGAGACAATGTTGAAAAACCAAATACATGCCAATATGCATATAATGAGATGATTTTTATTCTTTCCCAAAATTCCCCAGAATTTTGTTAAGGATTTCTTTTGATGATTTGATATGTACTTTAGGTAGGATGAGTAACATGACAGTCTTAGTGTAGTTCAAATCATATATTGAACTTGATACATAATTTTCCCATATTATATACTTTTGAAAATATTTTGGAATATTTCAAAGTCATTTCCACTTAAGGATCCTTTGAATTTTTGCTTCTAGAAATCTTTTTCAAAAATTCAAAGTAACATTTTATTTGGATAGATTATTTTCTGCTGATATGTCTACATATTTTATTTGTATTTTTTATTTGAATTTTTAAAAGCTTGTGGAAGTTTTGAATTTTTCTTGAGTGAAATTACCAAAATGCCCCTGGCTCCACTTGGTTGAGCCAGGTCAACCTCGAGCCTGGCTCGGTCGGTCAACCGACCCGAGCCACTCTCTCTCTCTCTCTCTCTCTCTCTCTTCTCGCTCGTGCCCGAGCCCGACCTCACCCAGGCGTTCATGTCGCCAGCGCCGTCGCCGCCTTGCCCCGGCCAACTCCGGCCGTCTCCGCCGCCGTGGTGTGGGGCAAAACACTCCCCTCGCTCCTCTCTTCCTCCTCACCGGAGCGATTTGGGCGTTGCTTCCTTTCGTGGCCGCGCGCATCCCCTTTGCCCTAGGGTTAGGGTTCGCCCTGGCCGTGTGCTCGTCTTCTCCGTCGTGATCGCCATGGCTGGGCGCAGGGCTTGCCCCCTGTGCCGCCATGGTGTGGTGATGGTGTGTACCTCTACCTCCTTGCGCCCCCTCCACCGGCAGCGCGAGCTCTGCCTCGCCGCCGTGGAGCTACGGCCATGGACGCCTGGTAAGTTCTACTTCTCCTCTGCTACACCACCTCGACCCTCTCTGCTAACTGCTCATGGCCTTGATCTGAACATTGTTCAAACCTTAATTCGGTCCATGATGAACAGAGGAATTAATTGAGCTTCAAGCTCGATTTTGTGCACTGCCACCCTCTTGTGCTTGCTGTAGAGGTATTTGGGATGAATCATGCATGTATGAATCATCCCGTTTATCTCTGGAATTGATGTGAAAAGCAGTTCTTGCTCTCTGACAAGATAAAAGTGTAGGAAATTATTTCTGAGCTAATTGTAGTACTAGCAGTGATGATTTAGTCGATTTAGAGCATGATTTAGTCATGTTTGCTTGCTGTGATGCCTCCATGTTGAGTTACACAGCAACTTGCTTGATTAGAGATGTTTTTTATGTTTTCCTGCGCTTCTTCCAAGTGTATAACTTGGATATGATCAGTTAATCCAGCTCTGCTGGTTCACTGTCATGTGGTGATGTGTTGTGCAACAAGATAAGAACAGATACAACACTAAATCCTCCCTGTGCTTCTGTGAATGCTCAATCAATATGCTTTTGCACACAACATCACTCCCTGTCTCACTCAGTCCTATACTTTGCACACACAGATGCACTCTGCTTGCATTTTCATTATTCTAAAGCACCACACCTTGCTGAGCAAGGCTCTGTTAAGAACAGATGCTTATTTAATCACTCAAGCATGGTTCTGTCATTTACAGAACCTGCTAATCACTCTCTAGCTTGAAAGTTTAACAACCTTGGGTGTAGAGCAGATAAAGCTACGGTAGAATCTGAATCTTGCTCCAAGGTTCAACCTCCAGGCCTGTTTCTTGTGGTTCTTCTTGCTACTGGCCTCCTTATAGGGCTTAGTGGCTTGTGGTGGATGGTTTTAGGTAATCTCCATGCTTGGCTAGTGGCTGGTGTGTGTTCTTGGTGAAGAACAGATAGATTTGTGATCTGGATGTGATGATGGTTGTGCACTGTGTGTATTGTGGTTGCTGTGAAGTTGTGTGTGCTGGTGGCTGTGGCTTGGGTCTATATTTATACAATTTTGGGCACTCCTGTGCTTGTGACACCAGGATAATTGGGCTGTGGTGACTAACCTGCTTGCAGTGGCCCTCTTTGCCTCGAGCTGCTCTATTTGACTCATTCCTGCACTCCTTTTCACCTAGGAGATCAGCTCAGCTCTGCTACTGCGCAGTTCATCTTCCCCTGGTGATAGCTATGAGTCATTCTTGACTCATTGCTCCTATCTGGTCCAGATTTCTATGTGGCAATGCTTAGCTGAGAATTGGGGATGCTAAAAATAGTCGGTTTGCTAATTAAACTCAAGTGTGTGGCCAATTAAGCTCATTGTTAGCTTAATAAGTGCGTTTAAGGATCCACTTGTCAATTAATGGCAAGTGTGATACCATTTCATTTGCTGGATTTATTTGCATTTGATCTTCTGGTTTTACCAAATGGAAATGTGAATTATGTTGCCTCTCTTATGTATGGTCTTGTGATCAGCTGCTCGAAAGCACATGTTGCCTATTGTTGCCTGAAGTTAAATCTATTATGTGCTAAGCCTTTGCCCCTTAAGTTGCCTTCGGATTTGATAAGAGCATGATCACAGATCAGTCCCTTGTTTGTTGCCTCAGGATTATATTTGCATTTCCACTCTGTCTAACCAAACCATAGTTTTGGTTAGGCATTAAACCAGATTTTCTATACTAATATGCTAGCACCAAATGGTGTTGGCAACATTTTAACATTAACAAATTCTTTTGTTTTGGTGTTTATTTTGCAGGTTGAAGATCTCCTGAAGTTTTAGAAGTCATGATGTAGTTTTTAGGATTTTATTTCACTCTTTTGTAAGCTCACACTTAATGTAATTATAAAGTTGTAAATCTGTTTGTGTTGGACAGATTGTAATAATCTTATTTTCTTGCATTTGGATGGATGAATTCTTGTAATGAAATGGTTTTAAACATGTGTTTGATTTATATTTGAACTTGTGAATTAAATTATGATTCTTATTTGAATCATTGAATTTGTTGTGATAATGTATGTGCATGTCTTATGTTGAAACCTATGGAATGACTCATTCCTTTTTATTGTAATTATAACTTGTGTTATTGAATTATAATGTGTGTGGATAAAGATTGGATAAGATGTTGAAATGTGTTCAACTAAGAACTTGTAAATGAATCATATCAAAATTTTGACATAACCCACTTAGAGAGGTTTTGAAAATAAGTAGTGGGGTGTATCGACACCTCTAGACTATCTGTTGATGCCTGACTCCCAGACCCTCGACACTCGTCTGGTATCGACTCCCAACTCTTTTATCACAAAAGCGCGAAAATTATCCCGTTTTTACCAAAAGATGCATGAATGCACAAATGCAATTCCTAAATCTACCCTCTCGAGTCCTATAACTGTGGGGTATTACATCCTCGCCCCCTTAAACTAAACTTCGTCCCGAAGTTTCTTTTCTGGGGTACCTGAACAACTGTGGGTAATCTCGTCGCAAATCTTCTTCTTTTTCCCAAGTTGCTTCTTGCTCTGAGTGGTTCTTCCATTGAACAAAGCAAAACTTGATTGCTCTATTCCTTAATCTTTTCCAATTCTCCCTCAGTATCTTCTCAGGATGTTCCTCATATGATAGGTCTGGCTTAGAAATTCAGCTTTTCAAACTCAATTGGTCCTTCTGGTGGTTTCAAACACTTCTTGAGTTGAGATACATGGAACACATTGTGAACTTGTGATAATATAGCTGGTAATTCCAATTCATAGGCTACTTCACCTTTCCGGCTTAAAATTCTAAATGGTCCTATGTATCTGGGACTCAATTTTCCTTTTACTCCAAATCTTTTTACTCCTTTGGTAGGACTAACTCTTAGATATACCATATCTTGTATTTCAGGCTCCCACTGTCTTCTCGAAAGATCAACATAACTCTTCTGTCTACTCTGATCTATTTTGAGACGATCTCTTATAATATCAACAATCTGTTGTTGTTCCTTTATATACTCAGGTGCAAATTCTTTGTTTTCACCTACTTCAAACCAACATATTGGAGATCTACACTTCCTCCCATATAGAGCTTCAAATGGTGCCATCTGAATACTACTTTGATAACTGTTGTTATAAGAAAATTCAGCTAATGTTAAGTGTTCATCCCATGATCCTCCAAAATCAAGAACACAAGCTCTCAACATGTCTTCTAGAATTTGATTTGTTCTTTCAGTCTGTCCACCTGTTTGGGGATGATATGCAGTACTGTACTGTAAATTTGAACCCAAGTGTTTGTGAAGATGTTTCCAAAAGGCTGAAGTGAATATGGATCCACGATCTGATACAATGCTTTGTGGAACTCCATGCTTACTGATGATCTCCTTCACATACTGTTCGGTCAACTGTGCTGCAGTGTCTTTCTGGTTCACGGCTAAGAAATGAGCACTCTTTGTTAATCTATCCACAATTACCCATATAGAATGCTTATTTCTCCTTGTTCTGGGTAATCCTGTGATAAAATCCATACTGATTTCTTCCCATTTCCATTTGGGAATTGGTAGTGGTTGTAATAATCCTGCGGGACTCTGATGTTCTGCTTTATCTTGTCTACAAGTATGACACTCTGCAACATATCTTGCAATCTCTCTTTTCATATTATTCCACCAGAATGTCTTCTTCAAATCCATGTACATCTTAGTACTACCTGGATGTATAGAATATGGTGTTTCATGTGCTTCTTTCAAAATTATGCTCTTAATCTCTTGGATATCTGGAACACATACTCTACCATGATACCATAATGAATCAGTTTCTGGCTTCAAGGTGAATTCAGATCTTCTACCTTCTTTAATCCTGCGGATTTCTTCAGCTATGAATTCATCTTCTCTTTGCCGATAAAGAATATTTTCTTTCAATTCCATCTCTGTTTCTTCAATAACTTCCATAGCTGCAATACTATTCAACTCTGGACCTTCCCAGATTTCAATACCAGCTCTTTGTATCTCATTCCTCAATTCCTTAGGCATTCCTTCTTCCATCAAATGATTACAATTCACTTTACGACTTAATCCATCTGCCACTACATTGGCTTTTCCTGGAGTATAGTTTATTGTCAAGTCATAATCCTTGATTAACTCTAACCATCTCTTCTGCCTCATATTCAATTCCTTTTGTGTGAAGAAGTATTTCAAACTCTTATGATCCGTATATAATTCACACCTTTCTCCATAAAGAAAATGTCTCCATTGCTTTAAAGCATAAACTACTGCTGCTAACTCCAAATCATGTGTAGGGTAGTTAAGTTCATGTGGTTTTAATTGCCTTGATCCATATGCAATTACCTTGCGATCTTGCATCAATACACAACCTAATCCATTTTTAGATGCATCACAATATACTGTATAAACTTTTCCAGTTTCTGGTACTGCTAACACAGGTGTTGTTGTTAACTTTTCTTTGAGTTCTTGGAAACTCTTTTCACACTTCTCTGTCCACTCAAATGGAACATTCTTTCTGAGTAACTTTGTCATTGGCCCGGCTATCTTAGAAAATCCTTCAATAAATCTCCGATAATATCCAGCCATTCCCAAAAATCCTCTAATTTCCTTAGGGTTCTTGGGTGCTTCCCAATCCAATACTGCTTTTACTTTCTCCGGATTGACTGCAATCCCTTCTTTACTGATCACATGACCAAGAAATTCCACTTGATCCAACCAAAACTCACACTTACTAAATTTGGCATATAACTGATGTTCCCTTAGTGTCTGTAGCACAATACTTAAGTGTTGTGCATGATCTTCCTTGGTTTTGGAATAGACCAATATATCATCAATGAACACTATCACAAACTTGTCCAAGTATGGCATGAAAATCTTGTTCATCAAGTTCATGAATATTGCTGGTGCATTGGTTAAACCAAATGGTACTACTAAATACTCATGATGTCCATATCTTGACACGAATGCTGTTTTGGGAATATCCTCAGGTTTAATCTTTATCTGATGGTATCCTGACCTCAAATCTATTTTAGAAAATACACCTGCTCCTCTTACTTGATCAAACAAGTCTTGTATCCTTGGCAACGGGTATTTATTCTTAATGGTCACACTATTCAGGTTACGAAAATCTCCACACATTCTTCTTCCTCCATCTCTTTTATCCACAAATATTACTGGTGATCCCCAAGGTGATACACTTTCTCTTATAAAACCTTTATCTTCCAACTCGTCTAATTGCTCTTTGAGTTGTACCAATTTCTTGGGACCCATCTTATATGGTGCTTGTGCAATAGGTGCTGTACCAGGAATCAAATCTATGGTAAACTCAATTTCACGATCCGGTGGCATCCCTGGTAACTCATCTGGGAATACATCCTGAAATTCTTTAACCACTGGGATTTCTCCAATCTTTGCTTCCTTCATAGCATTCAACTGTAAATCTACTCTTAACTGACTGTGCTTATCCCCTTGGTATACTGTTCTCATACCTCCTGGTCCTCTCAAAGACACTGTCTTTTCTGCACAATCTATTTGAGCTCCATGATCTCATAACCAGTCCATCCCTAAGATGACTGCTATATCTTTCATGGGAATTACTAGCAAATCAGCGTCATATACGCGATCACAGATCATAATTACTTGATCCATTTTGACTTGCGTTACTAACAATTTTCCCCCGGCCGACATGACCGTTATGGGTACTTCTAACGGCTGACATCTAATCCCATATGCATCCACAAATTGTTGCGAAATAAAAGATGCAGTAGCTCCAGTATCAAACAAAACTTTGCCAGGATGAGAAAGAATTTTGAGCGTACCGATCACCACGCTGTCGGTGTTGTTGACTTGCTCCAAACTGGTGTAATTCAGCCTTCCATATGGCCCCCCTTTGCCCTTATCTGCTGCGTTCCTTCCAAATCCTCCATTCCTTGGCTTGAATCCTCCTCCACCCTGGTTATTTCCTCCACCATTTCCACGACTTACTTGTTGATTTTGTTTATTTGGACAATCGGGCTTAATATGCCCAGCTTGCCCACATCCAAAGCAAATGATCTTGGGCTTCTGACAATCCTTCATCAAATGTCCTCTCATTCCACAATTGTTGCATACCAGATTATTCGCAGGATTAAAGCTTCGTGGAATAGGCTTCCTTCCTTATTTCTTCCTGAAGTAACTTATAATCATCCTCCAATGTTATTGCTGCATCTACCAGCTCCTGAAACTCCTTTGGTTTTGTCAATCTCAACTGCATCTTCATAAAAGGACTCAGACCCTTCATGAATCTCTTCTTCCTTTTCTCCTCAGTGTCTACTTCATCTAATGCATACCTTGACAATATGTTGAACGCACTGACATAACGTCCAACAGTAACTCATTCTGTCTCAGATTCTCAAACTCCCTCCTTTTTAATTCCATAATACTTTCAGGAACATGTGCTTCCCTAAACCTCTTCTTAAACTCCTCCCAAGTTACAACATGATCAGCAGGTAGTGTTGCCACTATGGCTTCCCACCATGATGCTGCTGGTCCGGTAAGCAAATGAGTTGCATACCTAACCTTCTCCTCATCACAACATCCAACTGTGTTGAGCTTTCGTTCAGTATCTGCCACCCAATCTTCTGCGTCCATAGGTTCTGGAGCTCTTGCAAATGGTATGGGTCTAGCATTTTGGAAATCTGATAGAGTCACTCCTTTAAGTACTTCATCCTTCCTCGTCCTGCCTGTATTTCCAGCAAATCTTGCAGAAATTTATTCTGCCTTTCCTGGTCTTGGCGCCTGCCTTCTTCCACCATCTGCATATACTGCATGAAACTTTGCTCCGTGATTGGCCTTGGTGGTTGTGGTATTCCTCCTGCATCTGCATCTTGCTTCTCCTTAAGTTCACGTTCTTGCCTCTGCACATCACTCTCCTCACCGATGTACGCCATTACCCTCTAGTCCTGTTACATCGAATCAGAACTCTCCATTACATTATGCATATGCACTTCGAGTCCTATTCCATGCACAAGTACTAGTCAAACAATGGAAAACAGAAAAATCCAAAGAACACAAAACTTTTCAAACATATACCATGTATTATACATGTAGGATTACAAACATGGGTACATAATAGTAACACACTCTAAAAGTGAGTAGGTCTCACTTATTGCTACCAGCGTCCTTACAATACACGTACAATACCCTATATTAACATATTACACAACTACTGCTTCACTCCGTCCTGCTCTTCTTCACTTTTCCGCATACTTCCCAGGCTTCCAGTGACAGTTACGCCTGGTCCTCCTGAGAATCCCGGGTAACTTCACATTAATGGTAGGCTGATATTCAGGGTCAGATGGGCTTGCTTCTAACGTCATATCCGTCATGGCGAAGTAACTATCAAGATACTTGTATGCGCTGCTTCCCCATCGTAAACCTCCTCATCTCCATAACCCTCGCCTCCATCATCGTACCCAGTTGGTACAGCCTCAAAGTTATTAAAATACCCTCGTGATTCGTCTCCCTTCTCCGTCTTCGGGTAGTACTTGGTCTCGTACGCATACTTCCATTCCTCATCTTCCTCCTCAGAATCTATTTTTATTGGCTTACTTGACTCACCAACTCTAGCCTTCCTCCTAGGGGTATGACTAGTAACTTCCGGCTCTCCCGGATCTCCTGGAATTCTTATGGGATCACTCTGTGTACCCTGATAAGGTTCTTCATCCCAACCTGTGGCACTTGGTACTTCAGGTTCCCAATTCTGCCATTCCTTCTCTTCCTCAACTAAGACATAACCAGAGTGTGGTGGTGTATAGTCAGGATAAATTGGGGTATCGGGTTCTACTTCCTCCACATACCTAGTTGGTGTGGGTGGTGGATCAGTGTATCCCTTCTCTGCTTCATACCTCAGTATATCACACTTTTCCTGAATAACTTCAGGACTGGAGTACTGCTCTATCATGGCTTCTACCTCTCCTGCTACTACTCCGAACGTCTTATGATACGCCCGAATCATCTTAAGACAACTGTCCATGAACTCAGCCACATCACGTGGATTAGTTTTCAGGAAAGCCTTATAATCCACTGGACCCTCAAGCCGGTAATTCGCACTCGGAATAGCGTTAAACGGTGTTTCCACCAACGCATAACTCTTGGATGTCCTTATCTCAGTAACTGCTCTGACAGCAGCAATCTGGAAAGCTACTTCCACATTCTTCGCTTCTCCAAAGGGCATTTTGAATCCCATCTTAAGTTCAGGTGGTAACTTGAGTGCTACACGGTACAGGGCTAAAATTGATCCATCGTAAAAACTCATCACTTTCACTATCACCTTGGTTTTGATACCAAGAAAATAGATCAGTTGCTGAAGCATTTCCGCCCAGCTTCCCCGAAAAACACCCTTGCCCAACTCAGCATCTCTCACACGAACCGACCTCCTGGGACCTCGTTTCTCCATCCTAGCTGTTATAGCCAAAAAGGATATCAGAATTGAAATGAAGTAATAATTGCATGATAATGCTATTCTCAAGTGAATATCAATCATAACAAATTAAAACTCAATTCATTCTAAGGCCTCGCACACCTACAGGTTTTTCCCTTTAATAGGTTTCCAACCTAAGGTCTAGCAATTGCTCTGATACCATCTGCGGTGACCCAGCACACCACTGCATATTGTAGTGTACAAGTCGTTGACATAACACCCACGGAAGGACTAATCCGTAAATATTACATCACTCAGAGTAGTACAACAGAAACATTGCGGGTCCACTTTATTACACACTGCTAAAGATTACAAGCCAGAAATGCATAAAAACATCGACGTCTTCCTCTGACATGGGAGGAATGTCTATTATTGCGATGTTGACAGGAGTCAACCTACAAGCGATAGAAAACAGCAAACTAAGAACCATCTTGGCTCAGCCGCTAAGTAGTACTAGTCTAGTCTGACTCGGCCAGGTTCCTACTATGATAACTTTAAGTCTCCACCTCCTCCTCTTCGGCGTCGTCGGCTCCGTAGGCGATGATGTAGTCGACGCCTTCTATTCCTCCAGACAGATCAGGTGCTTCAAAATACACCTCGTCGGCATGATATGCTCCAAAGTCGTCTTCAGCGATCTCATCAGAGTCTAAGCAGAGATCAACGGAGGAAAAGGGTGAGCAACACTAGCGTTACCCAGCAAGTTCAAATAATAGATGATAAAGTGTATGATGCACTATCTACCATCCTGACCAAAAAGTCATGGATGATTATGCAAGTTTTGTAAAACATTTTTAGGAAAAGGTCCATTTTATTTTAGAAAACTATGCCCCCAGCCTCCACGGGTTTATAGTCATCACTTGGGATGCCTTTCCCGCTGCGGTCTGTAGTCCCTCCTGGAACAAGGATGTGACAGTCACAATTTCTTTGTTTAACTCTGCAGAGCTGCACCACTTTACCCAACAGCAGCCTGGCTCCTTTTGCTCTCTTCGCACACCATGTGTGCTATAGCCAGAACTCAGGGCAACAAGTCATGTGGAGTCGCTCCCGCACAACGCATATCCGCCCATTTGTGACGCGGCTGGTAACTAAGACCACTGGCCCGCCACCCCTCCCGAGCTTCTATTCCAGTCACCCGTCAGGTGGGAAGGTCACGCGCTTCCACGCAGTTGGCCGCCGCAACGGACGCAACCAGGTAATAGCCTGCCGAGGATATGCGAACGAGGAAGAAACCTCTGACGAGCCCATCCATAGTGAATCTGTTGGCTGATGCTTCAATACGGCGCAAGGATCACTGGGCCATGGGTTATTAATCCTAGGTACATACTTTCCCATACAGTGGAACCTCCACCACAACATCAATCCGTGGTTCCACTGCCAGCCAACCATATATGTATAGCATTTCACATCATTCGAAAATAGGTTTTTCTTTTTCATGCAATGATAAACCATAGTACTTTGTAATTACTTTGATAAAATAATCAATAGGACATGCAAGTTGGAACTTGCCTTGAGACTGACAGGTAATGCAGTCTAAAGCTTCCGACGAATTGGGACCTTCGTGTTCTGAAAATCAATATCATTGTCTGTATGAGACAATGTTGAAAAACCAAATACATGCCAATATGCATATAATGAGATGATTTTTATTCTTTCCCAAAATTCCCCAGAATTTTGTTAAGGATTTCTTTTGATGATTTGATTGTATTTAGGTAGGATGAGTAACATGACAGTCATAATGTAGTTCAAATATATTTGAACTTGATACATAATTTTCCCATATTATTCTTTTGAAAATAATTTGAATATTTCAAAGTCATTTCCACTTAAGGATCCTTTGAATTTTTGCTTCTAGAAATCTTTTTCAAAAATTCAAAGTAACATTTTATTTGGATAGATTATTTTCTGCTGATATGTTACATATTTTATTTGTATTTTTTATTTGAATTTTTAAAAGCTTATGGAAGTTTTGAATTTTTCTTGAGTGAAATTACCAAAATGCCCCTGGCTCCACTTGGTTGAGCCAGGTCAACCTCGAGCCTGGCTCGGTCGGTCAACCGACCCGAGCCACTCTCTCTCTCTCTCTCTCTCTCTCTCTTCTCGCTCGTGCCCGAGCCCGACCTCACCCAGGCGTTCATGTCGCCAGCGCCGTCGCCGCCTTGCCCCGGCCAACTCCGGCCGTCTCCGCCGCCGTGGTGTGGGGCAAAACACTCCCCTCGCTCCTCTCTTCCTCCTCACCGGAGCGATTTGGGCGTTGCTTCCTTTCGTGGCCGCGCGCATCCCCTTTGCCCTAGGGTTAGGGTTCGCCCTGGCCGTGTGCTCGTCTTCTCCGTCGTGCTCGCCATGGCTGGGCGCAGGGCTTGCCCCCTGTGCCGCCATGGTGTGGTGATGGTGTGTACCTCTACCTCCTTGCGCCCCCTCCACCGGCAGCGCGAGCTCTGCCTCGCCGCCGTGGAGCTACGGCCATGGACGCTGGTAAGTTCTACTTCTCCTCTGCTACACCACCTCGACCCTCTCTGCTAACTGCTCATGGCCTTGATCTGAACATTGTTCAAACCTTAATTCGGTCCATGATGAACAGAGGAATTAATTGAGCTTCAAGCTCGATTTTGTGCACTGCCACCCTCTTGTGCTTGCTGTAGAGGTATTTGGGATGAATCATGCATGTATGAATCATCCCGTTTATCTCTGGAATTGATGTGAAAAGCAGTTCTTGCTCTCTGACAAGATAAAAGTGTAGGAAATTATTTCTGAGCTAATTGTAGTACTAGCAGTGATGATTTAGTCGATTTAGAGCATGATTTAGTCATGTTTGCTTGCTGTGATGCCTCCATGTTGAGTTACACAGCAACTTGCTTGATTAGAGATGTTTTTTTATGTTTTCCTGCGCTTCTTCCAAGTGTATAACTTGGATATGATCAGTTAATCCAGCTCTGCTGGTTCACTGTCATGTGGTGATGTGTTGTGCAACAAGATAAGAACAGATACTACACTAAATCCTCCATGTGCTTCTGTGAATGCTCAATCAATATGCTTTTGCACACAACATCACTCCCTGTCTCACTCAGTCCTATACTTTGCACACACAGATGTACTCTGCTTGCAATTTCATTATTCTAAAGCACCACACCTTGCTGAGCAAGGCTCTGTTAAGAACAGATGCTTATTTAATCACTCAAGCATGGTTCTGTCATTTACAGAACCTGCTAATCACTCTCTAGCTTGAAAGTTTAACAACCTTGGGTGTAGAGCAGATAAAGCTACGGTAGAATCTGAATCTTGCTCCAAGGTTCAACCTCCAGGCCTGTTTCTTGTGGTTCTTCTTGCTACAGGCCTCCTTCTAGGGCTTAGTGGCTTGTGGTGGATGGTTTTAGGTAATCTCCATGCTTGGCTAGTGGCTGGTGTGTGTTCTTGGTGAAGAACAGATAGATTTGTGATCTGGATGTGATGATGGTTGTGCACTGTGTGTATTGTGGTTGCTGTGAAGTTGTGTGTGCTGGTGGCTGCGGCTTGGGTCTATATTTATACAATTTTGGGCACTCCTGTGCTTGTGACACCAGGATAATTGGGCTGTGGTGACTAACCTGCTTGCAGTGGCCCTCTTTGCCTCAAGCTGCTCTATTTGACTCATTCCTGCACTCCTTTTCACCTAGGAGATCAGCTCAGCTCTGCTGCTGCGCAGTTCATCTCCCCTGGTGATAGCTATGAGTCATTCTTGACTCATTGCTCCTATCTGGTCCAGATTTCTATGTGGCAATGCTTAGCTGAGAATTGGGGATGCTAAAATAGTCGGTTTGCTAATTAAACTCAAGTGTGTGGCCAATTAAGCTCATTGTTAGCTTAATAAGTGCGTTTAAGGATCCACTTGTCAATTAATGGCAAGTGTGATACCATTTCATTTGCTGGATTTATTTGCATTTGATCTTCTGGTTTTACTAAATGGAAATGTGAATTATGTTGCCTCTCTTATGTATGGTCTTGTGATCAGCTGCTCGAAAGCACATGTTGCCTATTGTTGCCTGAAGTTAAATCTATTATGTGCTAAGCCTTTGCCCCTTAAGTTGCCTTCGGATTTGATAAGAGCATGATCACAGATCAGTCCCTTGTTTGTTGCCTCAGGATTATATTTGCATTTCCACTCTGTCTAACCAAACCATAGTTTTGGTTAGGCATTAAACCAGATTTTCTATACTAATATGCCAGCACCAAATGGTGTTGGCAACATTTTAACATTAACAAATTCTTTTGTTTTGGTGTTTATTTTGCAGGTTGAAGATCTCCTGAAGTTTTAGAAGTCATGATGTAGTTTTTAGGATTTTATTTCACTCTTTTGTAAGCTCACACTTAATGTAATTATAAAGTTGTAAATCTGTTTGTGTTGGACAGATTGTAATAATCTTATTTTCTTGCATTTGGATGGATGAATTCTTGTAATGAAATGGTTTCAAACATGTGTTTGATTTATATTTGAACTTGTGAATTAAATTATGATTCTTATTTGAATCATTGAATTTGTTGTGATAATGTATGTGCATGTCTTATGTTGAATCCTATGGAATGACTCATTCCTTTTTATTGTAATTATAACTTGTGTTATTGAATTATAATGTGTGTGGATAAAGATTGGATAAGATGTTGAAATGTGTTCAACTAAGAACTTATAAATGAATCATATCAAAATTTTGACATAACCCACTTAGAGAGGTTTTGAAAATAAGTAGTGGGGTGTATCGACACCTCTAGACTATCTGTTGATGCCTGACTCCCAGACCCTCGACACTCGTCTGGTATCGACTCCCAACTCTTTTATCACAAAAGCGCGAAAATTATCCCGTTTTTACCAAAAGATGCATGAATGCACAAATGCAATTCCTAAATCTACCCTCTCGAGTCCTATAACTGTGGGGTATTACACACACTATATCTTTGTGATTACCATGTCCTATTGAGGCTAGCTCTTGTTGATTGCTTGGGCTTTGCATATTTGTATCGTGTAGTTTCCGAGCAACAATTGCATGCGCTAGTTGTTATATATCTTCTTGTGGGCATCAAAGAAGTGGGTGTGCAAAAAAGAAAAGAATCAAAAGAGAAAAGAGAAAAGAAGCAAAAAGAGAAAAGAAGCAAAAAAGAGCAAGAAAAGAAAAGAAGAAACACCACTTGCCATATCTCTTGTAGGAAGCGCGCAAGCTCGATGAACGTCTTGTAGGTGGTACATTTTGTGCAAATCTTGTAGCCCACCAATAAATTGCAATCGAGCTAGTGGCTCTCCTTGTACTTGTGCAACACGAGCTTATAGTCTTCGCTAGAATCATTTGGTTCTTTAGATCACTCCTTGATTGCACGAGTCCCATTTATCTATCCGTGCGTGTGTTTCTTGAGCTACATTCCTATATTTGAGATTGACTCGTTTTTACTTTGTGATCATCGTGGTTCTCTACTTGCCTTTACAATATCCTGGTTTACGGTTGGTTCAATTTGCTTTCCACCTACCATACCTTCCTATCCACTTTTAAGCCGTGTGTTTTGGAGTTTGCTTTGGATACTTGAACACAAGCACTTTACTTTGTGATCGTTCCCTTTGGTTGTCCACGACGTTCAATACTATCTACAAGGTGAGAGGTTGTGCTCTAGTGTCCTTCCACTCCACATATACACTTGTCTTGTGAGTTAACATGTCTAGGGAGAGCGAATCAAACTATGGAGGCGAAGATGATGTTGAGTACACGATGAGCCACGATGACTATGATGCCTCAAACTTTGAGGACATGGGGTACTTCTACACCAACAATGAGACCCATGACATGATGGATCATCACCAAGACTTCCGCTACCACTACTCTGACTCCGACTACACGAGCGTCCACGACATGGAGCGGTACCACGACTTCGATCAACCTTCATCGCATGGTATCGACTACACAAGCTCCAACGACAATGAGGTGCGAATCTCCGTATATGCCTCAACATAGGGTACCGACTTCGACTACAACGACATGGAGAACTACTACGACTACTACAACAAGTACTCCGACGAGAACTTTGGTTCTACCATGGTCAAGAGCGGCACCACCAAACATCATGGCACAACCTATTATGGTTCAAGCGTAAGACGGAGCACCGACAAGGCCACCATGCATTCATCCTATGGAGCTCCATCAACTTCAAGAAGGCGCCATGACAAGAACATCGCCAAGAGCGACAAGCATCGAACTTCTACATCAACAACAAGATGATGACCCAAGAAGTGCATCAACAAGGCCAAGCCAAGCCAAGGCCCATCTAGCTCATCAAGGCGCCACAAGAAAGATGCCAACATGAGAGATGACCAAGTAAACAAGGTGGATGCACACTTGGACAAGTTCGGCGACACTAATCGAGCATTCAAGAACCTCACAGACGCCATCGACAAGCTTGCCAAGCGTCTACATTCTTCATCATGCTCAAGAAGGCGCCACAAGAGCCATGCCACGAAACCTCATGACATGAACAAGCTTGAAGCCGACATCGCCACACTTGCCAAGCTTCGGCACATGTCACCAAGCTCTAGTGGAAGCTCTAAGGAAAGATCGCCAAGGCAACAAGCTCGCCGACGTCAACATGAGGAGAAACATCCAAATGACTTTCGATGTCATCCTCCACTCAAGAGTGTCAACGTATACATGAGAAGAAGATGGCGATGAGTACACACTCTATGGTGTCTACTTCAAGTGCCACCACAACATTGGCGCCCTTCTCAAGCACTTCTCTTCAAATGGTATCTACACCAAATGCCACCACCACAATGGTCCCCATATGGCAAGTTGAAGACCTCATATGTGACAATTGCCAAGGCCAAGACCATGACCTACGAGAATGTCCCAATCTCTTGTGCCCAATATGCAATGGAAGAGGTCACATGATGTGGGAGTGCACAAATGAAGACCAAGATGATGAGAAGACGGCCGAGCATGGGATTTTCCCATCGACCAAGGAGGCGAGCATGGATGATGCTATCACTTTGGTGGATACGCCAAGTGAAGTTGCCGAGCATGGGATTTTCCCTTCAGCAAAGGTGTCGAGTGATGATTCCTACACTATGGCATTGACCTTTGGAGGCAAGATGGTTGAGGAGGTTGAGCATGAGAGTTTCCCTTCAACCTTGGAGGCGTTTGGAGTTGGGAACGTTGAGCCTACCCTATTGTGTTTGAGTTATGAGGTGGTACCAATCCCATGTGAGAATGAGAGCCACTTAGCCTACTTGAGTGAGAGGGCCTTAAACACCGGTACTACCGGCCCTGCGCGTGTCTGTGTGCAGATCTGGGCTTTGACCCATGTATTCCCTTTCCCCACCTATCCCTTTGGGTCTAGACTATAAATAGGAACCCCCTTGCTCAGATTTGGAGGAGAGTCTATGATGAGAGAGAGTTGAGCATAGGCTCCTTACCCACCCCTTTGTGGTGTTGCCTCCCCTTGTGGAGAAGATCCCCTTGTGGATTCAAGGCCTCCTCTTGTGAAGAAGATTCCTCTTGTGGATTCAAGACCTATACTTGTAGTTTGACTACTTGCCAATCTTTCATCTTCGGGTGACTCTATTTGGATGGGTTGGGTTGACCATTTGGAGAAACAACCCCTCAAGACCTCTCCTTGTATCTACTACTTGCCAATCTCTCCCTTTGGGATTTGTAACATCCCAGGTTTTCAAAAAGTTGAAAAATCAGAAAAATTTAAAACTTTTGAAAACTATTATGTATTTTGCTTTGAAAAGGAAATCATGCATGCATTCATCATCATATAGCTTTGTTTGCATGTTGATATTTCAAAAGTGGGAATAATAATTCCACTTGAAAATATATTAAAAGGACTATCTATGTCCAATATATTATTTTGAAGTATTGTGGTAAACTCCTTTGAGTTAAATGTTTGGTTGTAAATTGTTTGTATGTTTTGGAAGTTATTCTATTACCTACCTATTCTCTGTTTTCAAAGTTCTATAGTTTTACTTTTGAAAGAAAATATTTATTTGGCTTTTAAATTGAATTTCGATTTCATTTTAAATTATCAAACTCTTTATAGACAAAATGATTTGGTGCAAAATTATCTTATTGAGTGATATGGGATCTTATTACCCATATTTTGTTATGGATTTTAAATCTATGTTCAAAAGAATTTTTATAAAATCCTATTTATAAAATTTAACATAAAGATCTAATTAAACCTTTATGCAATATTTGAATTTCAAAATTTGAAAAGTTTGGAAAATTGTTTTGAAAGTTTTAATGGAAAGGTTTTGATTTTACAAAACTATAGAAATTGGTTTGACTCGATTCCGACTCCGAAATCAAAAGTTATAAAGAAAACTAGAAAAAGAATTTTAAAAAATGAATCGGGCCAACCGGCTGGCCCAATAAGGCAGCGAGCAGGGCGAGCCAGTCCAGCCGGACCACCAACACGACAACTCGAGTTCGAACCCGACGTTGACTGCAGGAAAAATTCGGTTTCTCGATCCTCTCCATTCAAACACGTTTATCTCAACAAATATAACTCCAAATCCGGATCCGTTTGACCCTACGCGTTCATAACTTCGAGCCCAATCTTTTCCACCGACCCTTGGCCTATATAAACCCCTGTAGCCGCCGGCATCTCTGTTCCCCTTTTCGTTCCACCGAAATCCTAATCAAGCGAAATCGTATTTCGTTCGTTTGACGACCAAGATCATCTCGAATCGCGACGGAACCTGAAGCATTGTTGTAAATCTCCTCAATACCTTTCCATCCCGGGAAGCCTCAACTCTTTTCATCAACCGTGGAGAGAGAATTTTGACTCGCAATCCTTCAGATCTGAAATCGTATTTCTTAGATCTCTTCGCGCTCGGTTCTTCAAATCGAAATTCCTTTGGTGAGAATTCAGATCTAACCCTTACCTACAACTTTGCTATTGCACTCTTTTCGTTTTGACGTACGGAATTCTCTGTACAATACAGATTGCTTTTGACGATTTTCGGAGGAGACAACAATCTCAAACCTTCGGGCCGTAGTTACGAAAGTTGTTCCCCTGATCAAAACCTTTCTTTTGCCCCAAGCCTCACCTCTTTTGGTCAAGCGAGCTAGGAGATATTCGAGTTTGAAGTTTCGGATCAGAAAGGTAATTTGCGATTTGTGACCAATCTATTAATCCACTTATGTTATAATTGTGATAGTTAGAAAAGGCACGTAATTCTCTACACTTTCATGTAGATTGTTTTTCCATCCGAGCAACTTTATTATTGGTCAAAATTCGTAGTCAACCGTAAAGTCAACGCCCAGTCAGCGCTTCGTCATCACCACGTCAGCGGTCAGAGTCAACAGTCAACCGAAGACCGGCAGTTTTGCAGAAAAACCCTAGATCTTAGATCTATCATTACTTTTTATTGGTTTGGCCAAATTTTACAAACTTTATATTTATGGAAAGCTTATGACACGTAGAAACTTTTGGCATAATTAGTTTTATGTTTTGCCAAACTTATTTTGGTTCAATTTTAAAATTGGTTGTTTAAGTAAATTTGACTTAACTTAAATTTAAAAATTGATTTTTGGGCAAATCCAATTGCTTTAACTTTATTTAATTAATACTTGGCCGTAGGAATACTCTACTATTTTTGTAAAAGTATTTTCTATGATTTTTGTAATTAATATTGATTAAATGCTTTTTAGGTGTTATTTTAATAATTAAAATTGATTAAAATTATTTTTCTTCATATATTCGTTTAATAAAATGACTTAGTTATATTCTGATCACTTTAGTTACAAAAGGTACTTAGAAATATTTTGCCTCTCCAAACAAAGTAATTCTTTTCTAAGTTAGAATTAATGGAAACCAATGAAGGACTCAGCAAGAAAACAAGACTCCAGAAGCATCTCCAAGAAGAAAAGTACTTAGAAGAAATCAAGAGGAAGTTCATAAAGACCAACCCCCCCTACATTTTCTAAGTCCTTCTTTCCTTTATCTCTTTTCTTCCTTCTTCTCTTAGACTTCATGGTGACTAAGTTATATTCAAGACCAACCTGGATGCTGTCAACACCATCAAGTCTGCAGAAACATCAAGTCTACAAATTTCAATGAAGTCAACACAGCAAGGAGCAAGCGACAAGGAAGCCTGAAGATGATTCTTGGAAGACCAACTACTACATCTTTCTTTCTATCTTTTTCCTCCTTCATAATTTGCCTTTCAGTTTGGACATAGACCAAGTCTTTTGTGTTTAAGACTAAGTTCCTAGAGTGCTAATTGAAGACCATTGAAGATCAATGAAGCTACAAAGGAGTTGAAGATTATTTGAAGACCAAAGTTGTGAAAACATAGAATAACCTTACAACTTTTCAAGTTGTTTTATCAAGTTTACTTTAGGCTCAACCTGGACCTTGCCTTAGCTAAATGGGATATTGTTATTTATGTCTTTCCCTTATTTTGTTTGCATGTCTTTCATACCATAATTATTGTGTCATCCTGTATCTCATGCATATCATATTTTTCTAAGTGTTGCATTTATGATTGTGTGTTTATTTGTGATTTATTTGACTGGTTAGAAATTCCGAAGAGAGACGAAAGTGGTTGCAACTGCTACTACTACACTCCTGTTTGCCAAGGCAAGTGGCACACCCCTCATAAATTTCCTAAGTATTTTTCTATGCATGACTTAGTGTATTTCTTTATATGCATGTGTAGGATAGTATTGCTATGCTGAAACTACTATCTCCTCTACACTGGTTGTGTCTAGAATCCTATTGATAACTTAGTAGAATTATTGATGCTATTCAAAAGTGTTTTATTGAAAAGTTAAATCCTACTAAGTTAATTTATCACCTGGGTGGATTTTGTTTTGAAAAGAAGATGCAAGAGTTGGGTGTTGTCCCTAGGGGTGACCTCTACGGGATATTCACTTGTGGTTGCCACCCAGGAATAAAGGGACCAATGTTTCTCTAAGTGAAGTTGCTTACCGTGCAGCCATTAGTCATATGGGCTCTGGCTAGATGGATTAAGTTGCGTGGACTCATCCCGACTTGACAGGTGGTGGTAGAAGGTTATATGGGAGCGCGTCAAGTCGCTATGGGATGGGAAAATGCTTCTGAAAAGTCTCGTATCAACTCTCTCCTTTTCCTTAGCACAAATTGAGTGCTTGAGGATAGTTTGGGTTTGTTGGGTCTAATGGTGAAAGTGCACAACCTCTGCAGAGTTAAAAACTAAGTACTTAGCCGTGTCCCCGGTTACGGACAATTCAAGCAGCTGATCAAGGATGTCAACGGAGGCTCCCAACATCTCAATTTCATTAAGTAAAATTTTGATGGGTGAACAAGGGTAGAAGAGACTATGGATTTTATGCCATATTGTCTCCAACATTTGAAGAAAATGTTTTACAAAGTGTTAGGCAAAAATTGGCTTTTATGCAAAATAGCCTTGAACTCCACCAGCCAAATATGCATATAGGTTATTAGAGTTATTCCACTAAGTGTCCACATAGTGTCACTTGCCAGATCCATTTTTAATGGTATCTGACCCACTCTGTTGCAAAATTTTATTTGTTGCAGATTGTTCTGACGACGAGTGAGTTTCGTTAAGGGTTTCGAGTCTGCAACCAACATGTTTTTCACCTGTGGCACATGATGATGATGGAGACACCATGAAGAATAATTTTCCGCTGCTTTACTCTTTCAAAGCTAGCTTCGTGCTATGCAATTTGTAAAGGATATTTTCCTAAGTACTGGATCCACGTGTAATAATTGATACAATGTTGTGATATTCATCTTAGACTGTGTGTGCAAATGAATCGATCCAGGGGCTTGCACTATACACAGGTACCTTGCCAATTTCTAAGTGCAGGTATGCTACAGGATTCTATTGGACCGGCTTGGACGTACCGGTGAGGGAAACATGTCCTTATATCGTGTTGGTGTTCTTGTGTTCTTGGCATTCTTCGTGTTCTTCGTGTGTTCTTGCGTGAGTTCGCTCAAATCTGCCATCAATCCGTGAAGATTGGGACCTACCCTACATCAGAAGCCAAGCTCCATTACCCAGCTCATGAAGGTCGCCAACGAGTGGGCAAATGGCGAAGACTCGGTACGAGACGAGCACCACGGGTCACCACACGGCGACAACGACAACGACAACTGGGGCCGCAGAGACAGCCGCGGCAACGATCGGATGCGCAAGCACAAATCTTGCCACTATGATGATGCAGACGGCGTCAAACTAGTGGCGACGGGGTACGTCGACGCACGCGGCGAGCGAGTTCACGGCGGAAATTGTCAGGACGACCGAAACCGCGACTTTGGACAGCGTAACGACGGGTACCGCAAGCGAGAGTGGCGGAAAACCCCTGATGACTTGCGCGACCTACGGCACCCACAGAAGAAATAGAGGAGGAATGCAGATTCCACATGTTCAAGGGTGAGGACGGAAAACTCCACTCAAGCCACCTGTTGAGGGATTGCAGAAAATTCACAAGGCTGGCAAACGAGTACGCAAAGTGCCTGCAAATGGCTCCTGGTGCAACCGCAAATGGAGCTTCTCCTCCTCCAGCAGGACCAACCGGGTAACTGGTAGGTGCAGTACATCACCGGGCACGCATAGAGGCCCCTGCGGCGGCGGCAGACCAATATCCCCAACCTCGAGGGCAAATGAACATGATACAAAACAGGGAACAGAAGCTGCTTACTCGACAAGTCAATATGGCCACCATGTCACCCCCCGCCGTGCCTGAGTACCTGAAAGGGTCCGAGACTAGCATCACATTCTCCCGCGAGGATAACCCGACTGCCGTGGTTCGTCCAGGGCACACCGCTTTGGTACTCGATGCCCAAATCGGCGGGTTTGCTATGTCAAAGGTCTTCATGGACGGAGGAAACAGAATCAACTTCCTATTCGCTGACACACTACGCAAAATGAACCACTCGGTGGAAAATCTAGCAAAATCAGAGAACACTTTCCATGGTATCGTCCTAGGCAAGGAAGTCTTTGGTGAGCCAGGGAACTTCCGAACGGAAAAGATCGATTTCGAGGTCGTCGACTAGAAGTCACAGTACCACGCCATCCTAGGGCGCCCGACATTCGCCCGATTCATGGTGGTCCCGCACTACGCCTGCTAGTGTTGAAGATGCCCGGACCCAATGGTATTATCACCGTGAATGGCAACTTCTAGCGCTCGGATAGCTGTGACCGGCAGTTCAGCAAGATCTCCGAGATGTTCGGTATGCAAGAGCAACTCGAAGAGCTGTCCCTCAACAACGATCGCACTCTTTTCCTGAGGCCAAGAAATCGGCACCTGACGCTGCCTTCAACGCCACAAACGACACAAGATCGCACCAATTGCCCGATGGACCCGGAGAAGATCCAAGCCATCCTGACCATGGAGAAGCGACCAAACTTCGAGAGGTCCAGAGGCTAGCCGGTCGGGTCGCAGCACTCAGTCGTTTTATCAGCAAGCTCGGCGAAAAGGCACTTCCATTTTACCAGCTGATGAAGAAGTCAGACAAATTCGAGTGGACACCAGAATCTCAAGCAGCCTTCGTCGACCTCAAGCGCGTGCTGACGAGCCCTCCAGTCCTAGTCGCGCCTCGAGAGCGTGAGCCGATGTACCTGTACGTCTCCGCCACCAACCGGGTGGTCAGTACCATGCTTGTTGTCGAGCGCACGGAGGAGGGACACACTCATGGCGTACAGAGGCCCATATACTACCTCAGCGAGGTTCTATCCATATCAAAGTAGCGGTACCCGCATTATCAGAAGTTGGCCTACGCCGTGTTCATGACATCGTGTAAGGTCGTCCACTACTTCGCCGAGCACCCAATAACGGTGGTAAGTGCAGCCGCACTTGGTGACATCCTCACCAACCTTGACACAACAAGAAGAGTCGCCAAATGGGTCATCGAGCTTGGACCTCGTGACCTCACATACAAGCATCCATCAACAATCAAAGCGCAGGTCCTCCCTGACTTCACTATCGAATGGATCGAGGCTCAGCTACCGGGTGTCCCTGACGTGTCCAACTCCTGGACAATATACTTCGATGGCTCGAAAAAGAACGAGGGTGCAGGCACAGGCGTCATCCTTACATCGCCGAAGGGGGACAAGCTCCGTTACGTCCAGCAGATGGACTTTCCAAGACCCTCCAACAACGAGGCAGAGTACGAGGCCTTACTACACGGCATGCGGATGGCTAAAGCTTGCGGGTGCACTCGACTCATGATCTACGGCGACTCAAATCTCGTTGTACAACAAACAATGAAGACCTGCGACGCTACAACAGAAAACATGATTGCGTATCACGAGCTGTACAACATCATGGAGGGCAACTTCGACGGTTGCGAACTGCGTCACATTGGGCGTGAAAGGAATGAAGAAGCAGATATGTTAGCCAACCTTGGCTCTACTAAGGCACCAGTTCCACCTGGCGTTTTCCTCGAGCGAATCGAACATCGATCGATCAAGACCAAGCACACAGCAGCACCCTCAGCGCCGACCGCCGCAGCTGCAGTCAAAGACTCCCCTTCACCTAGCACAGAGGATCAGCCAGTCAAAGTTCTCCTTATCGAACCGACCTATACACATCCTTTCCTCGCATACATGCTGCGCAACAAGCTGCCGGAGGACGCAGAAGAAGCACGGCTAGTCACTCGACGCGCCAAGGCATATACAATCATCAAGGGCGAGTTATACAAATGCAGCATATCAGGGATCTTTCAAAGGTGCATCGCATTCGAGGACGGCAAGGCCATCCTCCAGGACATCCACGCAGGAACTTGCGAACACCATGCAAGCAGTCGAGCGCTTGTCGCCAAGGCCTTCCGGGCAGGATTCTACTAGCCAACAGCACTCAGGGACGCAGAAGATATCGTGAAGAAGTGCATCGGCTGCCAAAAATTCGCCACCAAGCCGCACGCACCTGCATCAGAGCTGAAGACAATCCCGCTAGCCTGGCCCTTTGCTCAATGGGGACTCGACATGGTTGGGCCACTCAAGAAATCCTCGCGTGGAGGACACACCCACCTCTTGGTGGCGGTCGACAAATTCACCAAGTGGATCGAAGCGGTCCCCGTCACAAATTCGACTGCCACGACAGCGGTGAACTTCATCAAGTCAATCATCCACCACTTCGGGGTCTCTCATAGCATCATCACCGACAATGGCACAAACTTCACGGCTGAAGAGTTCTAAGACTTCTGCAAGGACCAAGGTATTAAGCTCAACTACGCCCCCGTAGCACACCCGCAATCCAACGGTTAGGTGGAAAAGGCCAATGGACTTGTGTGCAGCGGGCTCAAGAAGCGGCTACTGGTGCCACTCAAACGGGCTGCCAGATCCTGGGTGGAAGAACTACCATCCGTCCTCTGGAGCCTGCGAACTACTCCAAACAAGTCGACACAATACACGTCGTTCTTCATGGTGTACCGCGCAGAAGCAGTCTTGCCCTTTGACCTACAGTTCGACGCACCCAGAGTTGTCGCTTACGAAGAAGAAGAAGAAGAAGAAGAAGAAGAAGAAGAAGAAGAAGCGAAGGATGCACTCGAAGACAGCGTCGACACGCTGGATGAAGCACGCAACATCGTGCTCGCTCGCACAGCTGTCTACCAGCAGAACCTCCGCAACTATCACAGCCTTCGGCGGTGAACCAGGTCCTTCAACGTCGGAGACCTAGTACTTCGCCTGAACCAGAAGAAGGTGCACAAGCTCGCCTCTCCCTGGGAGGGACCCTTCATCATCATGGAAGTCATCGACGGCGGCGCATACCGCCTGAAGCACGTGAAGACGGGAGAACTCTCCCACAACCCCTGGAATGTCGCACACCTGCGCCATTTCTATGCTTAGGCTCATCAGCCATCGCTGTAATAGTGTTTAACGCTAAAAAGCAGCAGGTTTCAGACACGCTCTTTTTCTTACCAGAGTACCTAAGGGGACTGGAAGGTTTTTAATGAGGCGGCCTGCTAGCTTTATATACATAAGTTGGAATACAAGCAATGTTCCTCTATTTTTTGGAGTCGATTCATCCATAACACCTTGGCTGCACCCGAACACTCAGGGGTTGCACCGCACAGGTTCAACAAATTCACCAACCTTGGCCGCACCCAAACACTTGGGGGCTGCGCCGCACAGGTTGAACAAATTCATCAACCTTGGCATCACCCGAACACTCGGGGGTTGCGTCGCACAGGTTCAACAAATTCATCAACCATGGACGCACCCGAACACTCGGGGGCTGCGCCGTACAGGTTCAAAACTTCATAATCATTGGCCGCACCCGAACACTCGGGGGCTGCGTCCGACAGGATCCAAAAACTCGTCCTCAACGCAAAAATCATAACTTGACACTCGGGGGCTGAGCCCCGCATATACATCACAATTATTCAAAATTGGCTCAAACGAGCATACATACATACAAACAGCCAAAACGCAGCAAATGACTATGCATATTACTTTACAAACACTCACGCACAACTGTGCCAAGTCAAGTATTCAAACTAACCTAAGGTTTCTTCCTTTGGTTCTACAAGGAGCTCTGTCTCTCTTTCAACTTGAGCAATGATGCTGCTCGTCGGACCAGCAGTCGCCTGGTAATGCTCTTCCATAGGCACAGCACCACCACCAGGCAATGGTGGCAGGCCCTTGGCAATTTTATCCAAGTCAAGGTGGGGATGATGGACTCGCACAAAGGGAAGCGCAACGGTGGCTACGCGAACAAGCTGATCTCGAACAAACTTCTCGATCGCCCTGCCATCGCAAAACCTCTTCATCAGCGCCGGAAGATCTTGTGGCTGCTCATTCATCGGGAACAAGGCCCGGTGCACTCGAGCGAAAGCTGCCCTGCAGACTTCCATCAGGATACCTGCGCGCCAGGCATGATCTTGAAGGGTCGCTAGCACGCGACCCCTTGCCCTATAAGACTAGAAGACATGAGTAGAAGACCGTGGGCCGCTAGCAATACCGTCTAAACGATCGCGCAATCGTGTTGCCTTCGCATGTTCATCCAGGCAGGCACCTGCTTAATCACAAGGATCCATCAGATAACACACGAACAGAAAAAAGACTCGAAGGTCGTTCGAGTGCACTTACATTCCAGCTGCAGGTTCACCTTGTCCAGCTCCGCGAGCAAATAATTCTCGCGCTCCACGGCTTGCGGCTGCTTCGATCTCATTTTGTCCAGGGCACTCTGGGTGATCTTCAACTCCTGTTCAACCTGTTCGAGCATTCTCGAAGTGCGGCAGTGTCACGGTCGACATCCCCAGAAGAAGAGCCAGCCGATGCCCCAGGCTGTACATAAGCAAACCAGGAATTAAGGACCAACCTAGTATCAATTGCAGTCTCGAATCCATGCACTCGGGGGTTGTATTCATGGACAGCGCCCCTATAAAACAATGGAGTGACAGTACACAAGCAAGTTCATGTTCAGCGGGTCCAAAAGCACATCCTTTACAAAGAAACAGAAGCAAAAGAAGTCACCCTACAAACTATGTGGTCGACTCAGACCTAGATCTAACTACCTGAGCAGCACGCTCGGCGGCGAGAGTGGTAGCGCGCCTTTCCATCATAGCTACCATATCTTTGCCAGCTGCGTCGCTCGCTCTCTAAAAGGACCCAGAGGAACGGTCTTCCCATCGGGCTTCCTCGGAAAGTCAGATACAACCTTCTCGAAGTCACCAGCAATCCCATGACCCAGCATCAGCAGGAAGGCGGACTCCAAGCCACATACCGTTTGGGTGTGGGTGTAGTCCGCCAGAGTCGACGACCCAGGGCTGAAAACTTTAGACAATGCTTCAATAGTAGCGGGTGGCGTGCCTTTGGGGAAGACGCTCTTGTGCAGCGCGGAGAGGGCAACCGCATATTTACCGAGTGAGTTCTTCACCTGGGCGCATATGCGATCAAATGCGCCAACAGCGTCTTCAAGGGAGCCCTCATCCGCATCGGCAGCAGGTGCAATGCCAATGGCTCCTATTGAAGCAGAAAACATTCAGAAAACAACTCGGAATCTGTTATCACCCAGATCAACAAAAGCAATCACAACAAACGTTACCTCCTACAACGTCGGCTAGCGCGCGGAGTCGCTCCGCCTGCAGCTTCTCGTGCATAACAAGGGCATCCTCGTGGCCCTTCACCTCTTTCAGCTTCTGCTCAGTCTCAGCGCGCTGAGTTTCGAGCTCCTTTTCAAGCTCCTGCACACGGGTCAAGACAGCTTTTTGTTCGCCTACGATCAAAGGCGGAAATCAATTTCAACAAGTGTGAAGAACACAAGGAAAGTAACAGAGAAGGAGAGGCTTACACTCTGACTGCTCCATTCTAAACCGCAGTTGGTCACGTTCCTACTCCATTTGCACATATGAGGCACCCGATTCCATCAGGGTGCGGAGAAAAGGCTGAAGAAAAAGAAGACCTTAGAAAACAGAAGACTAGACATGTATTTGAGCCTATGCCCAACTATCACTAGTTGCACATAGCCTCGGGGCTACTTCCATCGGGAGCGCTGTCGCACACCCGATAAAACACGATGAATCAGAAGACTTACGTGGTCATAGTGCACCGGTGGCGCGGCACTTGAAGAAAAGCACCTCCTTGAGGATTGGGTGGTGCGGAGGCTGCAGTGACTGGCTGTGGCTCCACCTAAACCAATTCAGCGGCAGTGGTCATAGGGGTCACCTCCGGGACAGCCGACTGCGCATCAGTTCCGCTATGGGCGCCAACCTTTTCAGAAGCCGCAGTCGAAGGCATATTGGCGTCGGGTACCGTACTGCTAAACAAAAGACTCAGCGACACATCATCTAAGTGGAAAAACAGATAAGTCTAACAGACGGCGAGTGTTTACCTTTCCTAGTCCTCGCTGACAAGGTCGAAAAGGTTCAGATGTGCGCCAAACTCTGGCGCATCGTCAGACCCGACAGGCGGGGCCGTGCGCAACGGAGTCACCTGCATCGGTTCCTTGGGGGAAGGCGATGAAGAACCTGAGTCATCATCGTCCTCGCCCACCATTGTCTTGGACGGCGAGCCAGCAGTCGACTCCGTCTCGCCTCGACGGCGTCGTTTGAGTTGTTGCTCATCTGCCTCATGCTCAAGCTCCTCTGCTTCCTCGTTAGTCGGGGTGTTTGCGGAAGCCAGAGGGGATCATCGTCCGGATCTACCTCAGGAATCTCCACCTCCGCAATTTTCCCATTCTCGTGGAGGGGAGGCAAGTACCTCATCAGAATATGACCCTGCACGCACAGAAGAATAAGCAACAAGAACTAGAACCACTAACAAAAAAGAAGCTCAAATCTCACCTCTGGTAGAGGATTATCAACTCCAAAGGGCTTCACAGGCGAGTCGACGTCGCATGGGTCAGCAGCCTTGATACAAGTCAAAGACCGTACCTGAGTTTTGACCTCCCGCTTAGACCTCTCTTCAGCAGTCAGTCGAGTGGGTCGTGGGCGCCCTGATAGTCCCACATCGGGTGCACCCAGACACGCAATGGTTGCATGCATCTCCTTACAAAATTGGCGATACGATGGATGCCACTGATCTCTTGACCCGCCATCTTTAGCAGTTCGGCCACTCTCTTCAGCATTGGCTCCACAGCCGAGGTTTCAGCGGCGGACAGCTCATGCCCCAAGCCGTCGACTTCTTCAGGGGTGCATTCGCCACGAAGTTGGGGAGGCCCTGCAAGGAGGTGCTGACGTAGAACCATTTCTTCCGCCAGCCTTGGGCAGAGTCGACTGGCTTCAGCTCGAAGTACGAGGTGTTGCCTCGAGTCTGAATCCTGAACCCGCCAACGGGGTACATGCCGCCAGCACCAGCGTTCCTCTTCACGTTGAAGATGCGCTTCCATAGGGCCCAATGCGGATGCACACCTAGGAAGCACTCGCAGAGAACGATGAAGCAAGAAATATGCAGAATTCTGTTTGAGGTGAAATCATGAATTTGCACCCCATACGCATACATCAAACCGCGGACAAAATCACGAAAAGGGAAGGAGAAACCCCTGCTCAGAAAATCCACAAAGCACACACGCTCACCGAGCCTAGGTTGAGGCATTACCTAGGTTGTGCCATGACGTTTGGTCCGCCGGCGACAGCAATCCCTCCCGGCGGAAGCCATCCAGAGCGCATCTCGGACAGAGGATTTCACCCAGTCGCCGGGGATCTTCTTCAGCGCATCCACAGCCGTGGCGCCGGCGGCGGACGAGCTCGCCACGGTCCTCCCCTTTTTGTTAGCCCCTCTCTTCATGGTGGTGAGCGGCGGCGAGCGCACAGCTAGAGCCTGGACGAAATAGCAATGGCGGAAGCGCAAGGAAGAAGAGAAACGGCAGGCGGCGAGAATGAGGTAGTATCCCTCTGGCCGCGGTATGTCTCCATTTTTATATGGCGGCCGCCGTTCATCACAACCGTGCAATCTGCATCAACGGCAACGGACGCAAATCCAACCATACATGTGGCGACCCCGGAACACAACCGTCGCAGGCCATGCCGCTCACTACGCCCCGAAAATTTCACGCCCGCGCGGCCAAATCAAACTGGAGCGGCACCGCCCCTGGTCAACACTGACAAGAAGGACCACAGAGCCATGTCCCATCCATCACGGTGGAACACGCCATCGAGCAAAGATCGTCATCCATGACGTCAGCTTCAACGCTGCAGCAAAAATTACTCGAGTCCCAAATCCGAGGCACTCGGTCGAAAGCAAAAGGCACTCAAGTCCCTAGTCGGCTCTAAGGAAATAACTCCCATCGGGAGCGTATCAAAAAAATTGTCGACTGCTCTAAAGGAGCAAAGCTTTGAGATTATCCTCAACTACAAGCAATTAAGCACAATCTCGAGGGCTACTCCCATCGGGAGCGCTGTCGCGCACCCGATAAAATACAGTCAAGAACGTCAAGTTACAAATTACGCAGTCGAAGCTTACTCGACTCAGCTACTTAGCTCCATGCATAAGGCACAACCACAGTCATAATCTCCCCGAGTTGCGTCCGCCGCATATAACCCTCGGATGTTGCACACATGGTGCAAAGGTAAGACCCGCTGATCCGTCGAGCCGGCCGGGGCCCACACATACTGCGTTTACCCTGAAACTTTCCATGTCAACAGACATGAAGAAAATCCTGACGGACGCGTTGGGTACCCACAAAATCATGCTGCAGGTCGACTCTGTAAGACCTCCGCGGCCAGAGTCGAACCTGACCAGCCCTTTCCAGGTTCGAGTCCAGGGACTCGAACTTGAAGTAGGCTAGTAAGGTTTTGCCCAAGCGCAGTTAACTGGTCCCGATCCGTCGAGTGTACCAGGCCTACTATGCCACCATCCCTGAGACCTGTCAGACGGACAGCAACATATACGCAAAGCATCAGTTGACGTATTACCGACTCTACAAGCACAATCGATACAATCTCGACTCAAAGATACGTAACGAAACGAGCAAAGAACTGGTTGATGCATTACCGACCTAAAAGATTCATGGCAAAGCAAGCAAATTACGACGTGCACTCACGGAGGAGTCCCTGCCCGATTCTTTGAGTCGACCAAGCACTCGGGGGCTACTGTTGTGGGCCTACCCTTCGGGTGCCCCACCATGAGGATACCTGGTGCACGTATAAGCTAAGGCCCAGCAGCAAGCCTGCCAGTAAACCACGGCCAAGGCCCGCAAAGGGGGCCCAAGAAGGTAAAGTATGCTCCAAGGCAAGCGGAGCTTAGGTTGGTAGAGACCTACCTTACCTGTAAACCTGATCGGATGCGAACTCCCGAGACCCAGCCTCTTATATAAAGGCTGGGAGGGCCGCTGATCTAGGTCATGCAATACTAGATCCACCAAAGCCCTAGCGAGATTGACATCTCGCCGGGACGCCATTGTAGCTCCATTGTACACCTCATACATCAATAACCAGACAAGCAGGAAGTAGGGTGTTACCCTCCGGGGCCTGAACCTGGGTAAATCCTTTCTTGTCAGCCGACGATACTACCAGCGCTACCAAATCTCTCCCTCTAATCTCAACCCTAGGTACCGAACCATGGGATTTGCCGTGGTACCCCCACATCACGCGGACATCACTTTTGTCCTCCCCTTATCTGCCCCTGGCCCGCAAACCAGCGGCCCAATCCCAACTCTGACATTTTCTCTCCCAAACCAAGCTCCCGCCCCTACCCTAGCCATGGCCGCGGCAACAGCCGCCGCCGACCCTGCTGGAGATGCGGCCGACCAGCCCGCGGTCGTGGATATCGCGGTTGATCCCCACATGAAGCCAAAGAAAGAGCTCACCCTGGATACAGAGGACCAACAAGACCTCGAAGCGAGGCACCCGGAGGAAGAGGGTGGGGCCACCGAAGAAGCCACCACCGTCCAGGCCAAGGAAAAGGGCAAGCTCGATGACAGTGAGCCCATCGTTGGCAAAGCGACACACGTCACCCTCCTCATGCTAGGCATGGCACCGTGACAGCCATCTCGAACGCCTCTGTGGTCCGGACGCCCAAGTCGAAGGGCTCCATGTTGACGACACCATCAACATCGCCTGCGTACAGCTACCTCCCCGAAGTATGCCACCGATGTTCTCACCGGAAGTCGTCAATTCAACGTCACCGCTCCCAAGGTGCCTCCCCTTGATCTCAGCATTGTGCCTATGACTAGCTAATTACCCGCGCCACTGACGTCGGCCATGCGTGCAGCTACCTCGCCCGTTGTCACCCTAGTCTGCAACCTTTTTGGCCAAATTCCATGCCCGACACTGGCGGAGGATGTGTACTACAAGGAACCAGAAGGGGAGGGTTCCTCCAGGACATGATTAGGGACCATGTCCCGGATGAATACGCCCAGGATAACTATGGCCAAGGGGACGATGAAGTTTCGGCGACCGGCCCACATGTGATTAACATCGAGGCCGAGCCAGTTTTTCTCGATGAGCTCGAGACCCAAGCCCGGGCACAAAAGAGGAATATTAGCCAGATGGATGTCGTATTCACCCAGAAGGAGGATGAGCTCATTTGCGAGTCATGAATCGAGGTTGGAATAGATCAAATCGTCGGGGCCGAGCAAAGAGGGAGCGCCTATTGGTTGAGGTCCTACAAATACTACATTGAAAGGAAGATGCTTCCATCCTATCAAATGGCGAGTGACCAGATCGAAGTGTCAATCAAAAGCGGTGGGGGTATATCCAAGAGGAGGTTAGCAAATTTTGTGGCTCCCATGAACATGTCGATGCCTTTCCAACTAGTGGCATTAGCGTCAAGGAATTGGTATGTCTTCTTCCCTCTTCACATTGCCTCCTATTCATTTGAATGTATTGTGCTCCCATAGGTCTTGCAAGCATTGGAAACCTTCAAGGGTCAACATGGGAAGGCCTTTACCTTGACCCATTGCTACAAAGTACTCAAAGATCAACAAAAGTGGAAGGACCTCTATGCGTCACTCAAGAGAGAGCAGGTGCCAGCAACAGCCGACGAAAATGGGGACGGCGACCCATCGGCAAGTGGGAAGAGGCCACTGGGGAGGACCTGCCCGAAGATAGAGTTGAGGTGTGATGCGTCGATAATGACGTTGCAAGAGACATTGAATGGGTTTGTAACCCAAATGGACAAGTCATGTGAGAAGGAGGGGAGGAAGGAGAGGGAACGCCGAGAGAGAGAGAGAGAGAGAGAGAGAGAGAGAGAGAGAGAGAGAGAGAGAGAGAGAGAGAGAGAGGAGGCATCCAAGAAATTCTTCGAATTGCAAGCGAGGAAGCTCAAGATCGAATAGGAAAATGCCCGGACAAGAGCCAACGAAGCCGATGTCAAGCAAGAAGAGATTGAGCTTGCCCTATGCCTCGAGGAGTCTCGGATCATGGACATGGATGTCCCACCTTGACCCCAACAAAGAAGGCGAACTATCAGAAGAAGCAAAGGTACTATATGGAACGTGAGTGATCACATCTCGACCGTTTTTGCTATGTTGTATGTCGGCATGAACTATATGGTCGAGATGGCCAAGAACCATGGCCGAGATGGCCAGAACTAGGCGCGATTCTTTTTGGGTTGGATGTTGTATGTCAGCATGGCAATATTCTTTTGGTACAATGGTATGTGTTTAATTTATTGCTAGCCATGTTTGCTACCAATTTGATCGAAGGTGCAAAATAATAATAACAAATGAAAAATCCGGACTGAGCGGACCAAATGGGTCGTCCTGTTGGGTGCAGTGGCCCGAGACTGGCGGACATGGGTCGTACGTCTGTCCATTTGGTGATCTAAACAAATAAAACACGGATAAAATAGATGTCCATTTGCGTTGACCCGTTAAATACTTCTGTCCATCTTCTAGCAGTTAAGAAAATCTCCACCGGCACCCTCCAAATGACCCCCAAAGGCCCATTGGGGGTCCGGACGCCAAAACACGCCATCAGTGGCACCCCCAAAGGGTCGGCCCGAGCAAAATCGTGTCCGACACACCCGAAAGGGCGGACGTGCCCTCCGACAGGGGTGCCCCACCCGTCATACACACAGCGCCGGCGTGACCTGATTCATTCGCTCCCCCACCCTCCTTTTTTTCCTCTCGCCGGCGATTCGCACCATCGCCGCCACTCTAGTTGCCACCAGGTTGATTTGCACCTCGGGGCCCAAGTTGCAGTGCTCACGCAGGCCTCCTTTCCGCTGCTCCCCGCCAGTCTCTGACCTCGTCTAGCGCCGGCGCGGCTAATTCAGCCCGGGTACGCCTCTTCTTCCCTCCCGCCCCGCACGCAACCTATTCGACCATTGGTTGATAGGCTGATTTTATTGATTGGTCATTCGTGGCCTTGTTTCATTGCTTTGTTTCGTCCAATAGGCTATGGACAGTGACGGCGAGATCATGTTTTTCCAAATGATGGCAGAGGATGCTGCCCTTGCGGCCGACGACGAGGAGAATGAGATGGTCATGGCCGCACTTCTAGATGCCGCAGTCGAGGCAGACGTGGCGCCATAGTTTGGAGTATCAGCGAAGGGGCAGAGGGCCAACAAGGAACGTCATAGAGCAACTGGGCACATGCTCTTGTATGCCGACTACTTTGCCCAGAATCCGGCGAACTTTCCTCATGAATTTCGCCGGCGCTTTAGGATGAGCAGGGACGTGTTCAGGAAGATCGTGCATGGCGTTCAAGAATATGACGACTACTTTGAGCTGAAGAGAGACTGCACCGGCCTCCTTGGGTTTTCATCTCTTCAGAAATGCATAGCGGCCATACGGTGCCTTGCTTACGGACTTCCCGCCGATGTGTTGAATGACTATCTCCGTATGCCTGAGTCCACCGCCGTTGAAACCACCTACATATTTTGTAGGGTAGTTGTGAAAGTGTTTGGAGAAAAATATCTGAGAACACCGAATGAGGCAGACATGGCTCATCTCTTGGCACAAGGCCAAGTAAGAGGATTTCCAGGGATGCTTGGAAGCATCGATTGCATGCATTGGAATGGGAAAAACTGCACATTCGTTTGGCAAGGGATGTATAAGTCAGGACATCACGGAAAGTGCAGTGTCATACTTGAGGCCGTGGCAGACTATGATCTTTGGATCTGGCATGCGTTTTTCGGCAACGCCGGTGCCGCCAATGACATCAATGTGCTTCAACGGTCCCCAGTGTTTAAGAAACTTTGTGAAGGCCTAACTCCACCATGCAACTATGTGATCAATGGCCATGAGTACACCAAGGGGTACTACCTTGCTGACGGCATCTATCCCATTCGGTCAACATTTGTGAAGACTATCCGCAACCCTGTCGGCGAGGCAGATTTCCATTTTGCAAAGAAGCAAGAATCTGTTCGCAAAGATGTGGAGCGGGCATTTGGAGTGCTCCAGGCCAGGTTTGTCGTCGTCCGCTACCCTTGTCTTTCATGGTCGCTAGATGAAATGTGTGAGATCATTAGTGCTTGTGTTATCATGCACAGCATGATCATTGAGAGCGAGCGTGATACGAGAAGGCAACTACTCAGCGATGTGTATGATTTCCAGGGGCCTATGGCCCATCCACAGCCGGGCGTGCCGACACAGTATGCAGAATTTCTTGCCATGCATCGGGAAATTCGTAATGGAACAATGCATCAGCAGCTGCACGATGACCTCGTGATGCACCTGTGGGCTATCAAAGCGACTCAGCCGGCGGCGGTTTGATATGTCATGTTTTAAGCTTGAATTCGTATTTAAACTTTGCATTCAAATTTGAACTTGTGTTGTAATAGTTTATACGTTTTCTATCTTCGATTCGTATTGAAACGCAAAAACAACCTTCGATGTGGTTAGATGAATTTTTGTTGGAGTGCGCCACTTTGGACGGCACGCCCCAATTGGCCGGACACATGTCCGGCACCCCCAATTGGGCTTCAATTAGGGGGTGTCGGACACTCATTTGGAGGCTGCCGGTGGAGATGCTCTAAGGAGTCAAGTACAATGCAAACAAGGAATGCTCAGACCTTGTTACCGGTGTACATGTTGGACCGTGCCATATTAGATTGTGGTCCATAGACTTTGTGACATTACGTAAATTTTCAACTGATATGGCGTACTCTAAAATTTTCAGAGCCTTTTAGACTGAAAACGCCATATCAAATGGCTTAAATAATTTAGATTTTTTTTGCATTTTCCGGACTAGGATAAACCAAAGTGTGTGTTTTTTGAAATTTTCAGAACGCCTAACTCATGACGTTTTAGGCGAAGGGTCATATGTGGTTAAAGGTTAGCTTAATATTTAGGAAAAAAGATACCAACATGGACCGAACCCAACCCATATTATTTTTTGCCCAATATGACACTTTTGAGAAACTAAATACATGTGTGGCCCCTACTGAAAACTATTTCCCAATCGGACTCATGAAGTCGGCGTGAAAGAAAATGGAGCCAAACTTATACATGCAAGTTTCATCCTATCTAAAGCCGACTTCCGTTTTAAAATTACAAAATCGAAACAAGTGTTCGGCATCAAAAGATAATCGAAACATATGTTCATCAAGAGGATGACGCTGAACTGCACAAGTTCATCTCTAACCTTTTTAGCATCCGGACAGATTTGAAAATAATTTTCAATTGTTCACGTGTTTAGTTTCTCTTGCCAGATTTGGCAAGAAAATACACCCAGCGGTTCGGATTTCTTAAATGGTAGGCCTTCTGGCTGCCTCCGCGTGGGACCTACCAATGGGGTCCACAAGTCATGGCACCATTTGTTCCGGAGGAGGTTCGTTGGGCTTGGGCATGGTGCTTTTAATTTGGTGGAGAAACCGAGGCTGGTCTGGGAGAGGGCTGCGGTCTTTGTGTGCCTGCCGCCAAGGTGGCAGACTGGCAGCTTTCGGAGACTGCCGATGTGACGACCGACTCTTCTATCACGTGCAACTGTTTGATGCTCTTGTTCAACGTACACTGCTCCTTGGCATGAAATCGATGCAGATATTTTTTGTTGAGACTCACAAGTGCAGGACGCAACATAGCTGACCCATAAGGCAATGAAAAGGTGAATGCGTAGCCTGATGATGTACTTCGTAGGAGTACATAGCAGCCTTTCATATACACATTTATGAGAAATAAAGGAGGCCCAAAGGTGGATAATACTCCGTATGCTGTTGCGTCGTTGTTGCCTATAGAGTTAGACACCATGCATTGCGAAGTCCCTACTATCACATTGCCATAGAATTTTTTTTTGCGAGGAAATTACAGATACATCCAGCCAAGTTTCTTACAGAAAAGTCCAGAAAACAAAGGAAATTACAACGAAGTCCTTCTGAACTTTGGTGTCGTCGTCTTCAGGCAGACCGCTGCGCCGGCGAATCCCGCCGCCGAACCTCCATGACCTTGGACTGGGAGGGCCCCCTGAGCGACTGGGAAGTCGACGCTCCTCGGTGCCTGGACACCTCCACCCTGCAAGAAGAACAGCTACACCACCTCGGCCTTCCGCATCCGCAACTTCGAAAACGTCAATCACCGGAGCCGCCATCTCTCGACCTCCGGCGAAGGGGACGCCCTCTCGAGAACTCCAGAGAGCCGCGAGCGAGGGCGGGGCAGCAGATCCGCGGTGGAGCTCCGCAGAGCCGCACCGACAGAGGAGAAGTCCACCACCACCAAAAGCCACTCCGGCACCACCGCTAACTCCCCAGCGCCGCCGGCTAGCACACCACCACGCACACCTAGCTATGTACATACCTGGATCCGGAGATCCCTCGCCCTCCGGCGGCCGCGGATCCGGAGATCCCCCGTCCTCCCGCCGCCGAAGCGGCCGCCGGAGGGCGAGGGATCTGGAAGATCTCCGGTCGCGAGCTGCTGCGCGCGGTGTCGCCAAGAAAATCGCCCCTTTGACTACTGTAGACGGGAAAGGGGAAGCGGGAGCAGTACTGCCCCTTTGACTAATGCATGTCGAGCCAAACCGCAGGAGCAGTATTACTTAGTTAGCTAAAGCATGTGGTGAGACGATATGAGTGCTCGATTTCCAGTTCTCAACCTATCCGGGAGAATGTTTATCTTCTCGATGTAACAATCCATTCCCAATCTCGACCGTCTCTTCCAGCCACTTTAGTGCTGTCTTCCCTTTCTTGAGCTAATGTTTTCTTTTATGTCAAAATATAATCCTACAACGAGGAAAGATTATTGTACATTGCAATGCTCGTTTGTCTAGATTGAAGTATGAATACTGGATTAACATGAATGTACAAAAGGTATCGGTTCAAGGTGTAGTTTCGATTTCCAAACAACAAGGTTAAAAGACAAACATAGACTGCTCGTTTGTCTAGCTTGAAGTATGAATACATTATTCTAAGACTGCTAGCCATACAGGTGTTTGTTCTTCAATGTCATGGCACCAAAACGACAACTAGCATGTAAGTTATTTTTCTAGGACTGTCAACGTTACTACAGGTTGGCTCTGTTGCGAACCGAAATTGAAGTCCAGGCTCTCAAAAGCTTTATCCGGCTCTTGCAAGCTGTACATAGTACAGCCATCATACAACATTCCCAACAATGGGACCAAATATCAACTGCTAGGTTCTTTCATCTCATCTGCAAAATTACCCCCGAAAAGAAAAGAAACAGCTACTTTCTAATCCTGACGTGTTGAATCAACTTTGCAACACCTAATTTGAAGCATATGTGTTTCACGCTCTCTTTCTCAATATTGTCTTCCGTGGTTCCTTTCTGCCTGGCGCACTTCCTGAACTTAAGGAAGTCATCCCTACAGCGCTTTGGTACAAGTCCTTCAACCTAGCATCATTATATCATATGTAAAACAGTTCTTACAATCATAATTACTTACATTTACATAAAAAAGACTGGCGTGATATAGCAACAAACCTTGGCATACTGATCACGAGTGCAACAACAGAAACTCCAACGATAAGAGGAAACACTGGTGCTGGGGTCAGTTCCTGCAACAAATAACAACTTAGAACATGTTGAAACTTCAGATAGATGAAAGGTGTTGGAACCTTCAACAAATTTGGTAATGCAATGTACAATTGTACAGTATACAAAGATATATTGGTTTTGATCAGATAATAACCCTCCCCGCAAAAAAGGAAACTTTATTTGTGGTACAGACATCTCTCAATAAAATGGTTTCAAACAGCCCATTTCGTCGATTCTTACCTCAAATTCACCAGTTCGGCAAAAAAAAATTGAAGACTACGGCATTGTGTTTGCAATGCTGATGCAAGTGTGTGAAAGACGTTACCTGCTTGTGATGGCGTTCTTCAGTTTTATATTTCACAGGCCCAACATGAATCTGAGGTTGCTTTGCCAGGTCAACTTCAACCAACTCCGACTCAAATATATGTGTATGGGATGGAAGGCCAGACCGAAGCTGAACAAGATGCTTGCCTTTGGGCAAATTTTGTACTTCAAAGTAGTAGGAAAGAGGGACAGGAACTACAGCTTCTATTCTAGAAGGGTCGACAGCTGATCTAATTTCAACAGATAAATGTGGCTGCAACATGTCAATGCCGTCTCCTTCCACATGACCACTCAAAATTGTTGCTTCTGGCTGTTCAAAAACCACAAAACCAATACCAGAGATGTCCTCCTGACCGACCTGATTAAAAAAAAATAAGAGAAGTGTCTTTGTCATTGACAGTCTTGAACGGTGATGAGATGCAGTATGCAAATGTTGCATGCAAAGGAGATCCACAATTACTTACATCAACCGATACAAATTCTGGTGAAGCACGCTCAACTGCTGCCAACCCGGTATCATCTTTTGCAGCTACTCTTACTGAGTAAGTTGAGCCAGGCACAAGTCCTCTAAGACGAAACCTTCCAAAATTATCCGTGGTAGCTTCCTCATAATAACCTCTTGATTCAGATCTAGCTTCAATAAAGACACCTTGCTTTGGTTGGCCAGTTAACAGTGTTACAGAACCCATGGCACTGCGTTGAAATGCTGGATGAGTTAGTACCATAAGATTGGTTTAGTCAAGCATGCTGCAAGAGCTGTTGTAATAGGTTAATTCAGAACTAATAGAACAGATCTTTGAACTGAAATACCCTCATTACACAAGCTAGGAGCACCGTTATAATTGATCGATTTAGAACTTCACAAGCACATCTATGTGGGAATCATTTTAGAAAACATTCTCGTGAGCGTTAGTGCTAGGTTCACCCGTCCACTTCAGCACTCATACAGTGACAGTATATGCCCATTAGCGAGTATAGAAGTCAAATTTCGCAGAATAACGCTAATATTAGTTCATTCATGGCATTTTGTGTGCGTATAGCTAAAACAGGAGCAATCAAATCATTTATTTCACTCAGTTGTTTTAACACGATGTCCTTCCACCAACCACCTCAAAATAAAAGGTCAATACCCAGCAGCAGTATGAAAAGCTGAGCTTGACCATAGAGTTCCCTTGGTACAGTATGAGTAAAGGAAAACTTGATGTCACATAATTATACTTTATAGCTCAAATCTAACAGATTCTCTCCTCAGCATTGCACAGCCAGAACTGGCCCGTGCATGCATCAGTATGGTTCATAACTAATAGTCTTCCCTAACTAATACTCAGATGATGGATTCCAGAAGAATCTATGGCCATGAATTTCCTGCAATCTGTAAGATGGTTTCTTGACTTAGTTTCAAGATCTTATGGGTTTCAACTGTAGCCTAACCCAACTTGTTTGGGAAATGGGAATGAAAGACTTTGTTGTTGTAAGATGGTTTCTGTCTATAGATAGCAGGAGATAGGAGCAAATCAAAACATACATATCAAATTTAATATGTAAAAAACAACAAACCTGTAGGCAACACGGGTTGCACGGAACTCAACCTCTCTCGACTCCCCAGAATTGAGATCAATAGCAACAGCTGATGGAGTAAATTTATATTCCTACAGCAGAACCACCAAACAATTAAGGGCTCTCCAACGAATAAACATGAATATAATGCCACAATTTAAGTTGTATTATGTAGCCTAGATGGCTAGATGGCATATATAGTTGGCAGAGTGCGCCAACAGCATCCTTCTATGGACACTCTGGCTTTCAAAAGAATCTCAAAAACAATTCAAGTGTGAATTGTGAAGTGCGCAAGCATATCTGGTGAAAAGGTCTACATAAATCAGAAAGAACCAAGAAACGATAAATCCACAACAGTCACTGGTTTTAAAATTTTATTTACTTTTCTTTGCAAAGTGTCTTTTGTATCCTCAGCGCATTAAGCTACAAGTATAAAAACTCTCTCCATATTCTTTGATATTCTTATTTAAGAAATTTTGAGAAGTTAGTTCAGTCGAGGCCTTGAGGGGATATCACCCCCTCATCAACTATTCTGTCAGATGAAGGCTATAAAAACTCAATGAACAAGCTAGTAGACAGGAAGCAGTTTGGCCAAGTCATTCTGAGGTAACACATCACTCAATGTTATGTACAAGTAAATGAAAACTACAAATAGGAGTTTACAGAATGTGACATCGTCTTAACATCTGAACTGTTAGAGAGATATTTGTATATTGTAATTTCCCTATTATATAGGGGGCTCCCTGCGTATTTACACACCTGTACATGTACTATATATTGTGGCCTTTGGCCCCCATGGAATACAAGTTGCATATTCCTAACATGAACAACCCACTGATTTAATTAATTCAACTATTCAATATTAACATCTAGTTTCAAGAATTTAGCTTATTCATAATAGGTGTGATGCGGTACAAACTAGCACTGAGTATGAATAACATCGTACCTTAAGAAGAGGACGTAGATAGAAACTTCCAGGAAATAAGTTGTCAAAGCTGAATGTTCCACCAGAACCACTAACTGAGTTATTTCTGTAGCCTCCTTCGCCACTCAAGGATAACAATACTGACGGTAACATCTCCGTATCTCTTTCACCATAAATACGGGCTACTATTTGACCAAGTTTCTGACAAGCAAAGCTGTATGGACCAGTTCGCTTGAGATGATAACCAGCCTGCAGAAAGTTTGAAAATGATATCAGGTAGGATATTCAAGAAGCATGATGTTTGGTCATTGCTGATTTAAATGTTCATTTCCCAGTTATTGTTAATACGTAACTCATGTATACCATTACCAGACCAAAAAACTGGCGGTGCTAGGAACTGATAGCTGTGATGTCAATGTATCACAATATCTTAAAAATCTATAGACTATTATATAGAATTAAAAAATGCAAGAGGGTTTTGCCAAATCTATGATGTCACTTGACCCAAAAAAAAACTACATGTAGCTCCGCCACTGGCCGCAAAGAAACACCATTGCACAATGAATACAACAGTGCATTATTAAAATTTGAATAAGAGTGGAACGATTACTGACTAAGCAGTTTACGATAATATGCAATAACTAGTCTTCTTAGTGGAAAGGTAAATTAAAATAATAAGGTGTTCCACATAGACCTCACTTGCCATGGGGGCTTTCTCATTTGAAAAAAGAGTAGTGGTAAAGCAGTTTGTATCACTGGCAAAAACAAAAGGAGAAAAGCGAGAAATCATGCCAATGCACGGTAGTACCCTACGCAATTGCAGCATATAAGTCTATAGCGAGAACTTGCAGATAATAATATAAACCTTTGAAGCTTCAACTTCATATCCTATATCATCATACAAGGGACCTGCAACGAATGATCCCTTAGAATTTGTCTTTGTCTCTGCTGCTATATCACCTTTCTTCAGCGTTGCAAACTTGCTATTTCCTGCTGCTAGAATCTTGATGTCAACATCAGAAGTTGCAGGTGAAACTGATCCTTCAAGGTATAGACCCGTTTTAGCAGTGATTGAAGGAACGTATCTTGGCATCCGTTTGTCGACACTGAAAACTGCAGTTTACATATTACTAATGTATTACAATCACGGTTTCACCATTCAAAGACAGAAAGTGTTTCTTGATAAACCATTGCTCACCTGCTGTCGCGATGGATAAAATAGTATCTTTTTCCTTCCAGTGCTGTAAAAAATTGTGAATCTTGTATCAATAGATGGATAATCATAATTGCTGGCCGAGGCAAGGGATACGAATAGTAAGAAAGGCAAACAACAGTTTTTTTTTTTTTTGACCTTAAAGGCAAACAAGAGTTACAGGTAGTAACAAATTTCTACAAGAAAATTCTGCCTGTTTAGAAATCAGTATAGATATAATAATTTTGGTTCAACACTAAAAGAACTATGGGTAAGCATTATACCTAGAATCACGAGGGACAAAAATGAAGTCTTCCCCAAGATCAGTCCAAGTAGAGTACTCAAAGGCAGTAATGCCATTTTGATGAGTTTTTCCAAGTACAGCTACAGTAGAGATTTTCTCTATGGAACTCTCATCACTCTTAAAGGCATCAACAACAATATCTTCAGATAGATCAATTTCTTCCAGAGGAGAGCTAATGTCCACATGGATTTCACCTCTTACTAGATACTTCCTTGCACTGATATGAACCGGCTAACAAGGGGGGAATACATTTAGCATTAGGTTGTTAAAGTGAAATTTACCTGGATAAACATAAGAAAATGTATGCCAGCAGCTCACCGTTGGATTCCTTGTATCAAACACAATAGACGAGCTTCCAAAGGAGATGCAAGGATTAACTAAATGAAGTTCATGTTGCCCAGGAGTTTCTATGCAAATTCTTTGTGGCCCTTTCTGCGCAAGATAAAAGGTGGATATTTGTTAACCAAAAGTTCTGTTGTTCAAATATATTGTAGATTTACTGAGTCCCAAGAATGGACCTTAATGAATAAGTCAAGTTTAGAAGAGTCTGGTTGATGAATGTATGCTCCAGTGTCATGGGTTGAGACTAGGTCTATCCAGTAGCCCTTTTGTACAAATACAATGTCTATCACATCATCATTGCCAACATCTACATCCAAGGTATTTTGGTCCCAGCACCAATTATCGTTTGCAGGGGCCTCAGATGAAAAATGCTTCACCTAGAAGGGTTCATTCACAAAATTGGTAAGACTTTAGATATAACAGTAAAAATGCAGTATCAGTTATTGCTACACAAGATTTTACCTCTAGACGATATTTTCCAGGAAATACTTTTGTGAACACAAAATTAGCATCATCTTGCTCCAAACTGGTTGTCTTCTTTTCATGTTCGATACCCCCAGCTATTCTAACAAGCGAGAGCAGAATATTTTGGTTGCAGTTCTCTTTGCAGAGGACCTTACCATGAACATTGACTTGTGACTGTTTACAAAAAGTTAGTACTCAGATATTATCGCAGTCTACAAAGCATGCATGAAACTAGATGGAAGTTAAATAATATTTAAAAAATCATGAGAATTTGTAAAAATAATACTCGTTTACCTGAGAGAACTCTACATCAAGCAACGGGCTGTTGACGTTGACATCGATATGTCCTGGTGAAAACATAAGGCTGGAAAAACCTTCGGAATCTACAGGTAACGCAGATAACCGGTATTCGCCAGGAGGAACCTACAAATTTGCCAAAAAAAGAAGAATTAACAACTGTGCCATATAATTTAACTTCACATTAATTAACTTAAATAATAAAAGCAGTGCTGGAGGTCACATCGCGATCTGGTTCGTGCTAAGATCAGACCAAATTTCACAAGGATATAAACAACCGTTCCAGCTATAAGATTCTATGCAACAACAAGACTCTTATTTACATGCAGAACACAAAATTATCATTATAGTAGAAAAGGCTTACTATGACATTCTGTTTTGCCTAATGTTTGTTCAATCGATATGCACGAAGATAATGTTGCATCTAACAATTATGAATAGTGTTATAAGTGCTGAAAGGGCAACACGTAGTGCATGATTCTATTTTCATATGAAAAAAGTAGTAAAGGAATTAAACAGCATTAGGTGAAAGTTTAATGTAGTTTCACCAGGAAAACAAAAAATAACCACATACCTCAAAGCAAAACCTTCCATTCTCGCTCACCATTTTCCTCTGCGGCTTTACATTTTCAGGCCCATGTGTTAAAGTTACCTATCATCCCATTCAAAATATGAGGCAAAAGTGTTTGTCGTGATCTCAATGAAACAAAAAAAAACAGTATATTACCATTGCTTTGGAATTTGGAGTTACAGTTCGGACAACGCCACATACATCATATCGAACTGATTTTATATCATCAATACTTGCCATGTTTGGTAGAATCTAATGGAAAAGACAGTCATTAGCCATAAAAGGGAAGCTAAGAGATTTGATCTTAACATCTTACTCCCTCCTTCCCAAAATATAAGGCATATAAGTTTGCCCTAAGTCAAACCTTTTACAGTTTGGCCAAGATTATAGCAAAAATATTGTCATCTATAATACCAAATAAATACACATATTTCAAACTGTATGTACTGATATTGATTTGGTACTGTAGATGTTGATATTTTTCCCTTATAAACTTGGTCAAACTTTAAAAAGTTTGACTTAGGACAAAACTTTAATAGAAAGTTGAACTTATAATGAGGTTATTTTTCCCTCAATCAATAACTATGTTACCATGAAGTTCTCCAAACGGTTGAACTTATAATGATCCTTCTCAGCAACTATGGTATACTTCTTGGATGTAACCTACACAAAGGCAAAACAGAAGGCAATTTATCGCAGTTGAAAATAGCAAGTTTACACTTAAAATGATAGGACAGCATGCGTATCATCTGAAAATGATATATCAATGTTAGTGTAGACGTGAGGGGTACAAATAAAAATTGCAAGGTGCATTTCGGTTACCAAATTTTCTATAATTATAAATGTCAATCTAATTTAACACAAACAACTCAAAAGAACTATAAACAACTAAAGGCTAGCCGCGCAAATGCGCGGGTCACCCTTCTTTTCACGTCAATTAGACGAACTAAGACCCGTTTGCAACAAAGGGAAAACATAAGCATTTTTTAGGATAAAATTCCTATAGGCAAAATGAATTAGTACCATTCGGAATATTCGTCTTAGATTCCTTTGAAATACCTATGGAATGGGTTATGCCGTAGGAATTTTGAGACCTCATGTTTTCTTCTTTTTGTGTCTACACTCCAGATTTCTTGTGTTTTTCCTGCGTGACATCCCAACGACTCTTTTGCGACAATTCAATTACTCTGGTTTTCCTGTTCCTAAAGTTATAAGTTCCTTCATTCCAAACAGGGCCTAAGTGTGTTTGCAAAGACAAAATTATGTACCTTTTTATTCCAATAATCTATGTATCCTAGTTCCTGTCATTTTTTGACGATAACTTAACTGTAAAAGGTTAACAGTTCAGTTAGTGTTTGTTGGTCAGACTCTGTTTTAAAGTTGTCCAGCTTGAAGATGTACTAACAATCAACTCAAGGGAATTTACTGAATTCCTGGAAAATTGCACTAAGCTTGAGTTCCTTTTGGAGTATAGACATAGAATAACAAAGAGAAGGGCAAAATTTCCATCCATGCTGAGTTAATATGATAAAAGCTTTGTTGCTTCAAATGTGGTGAATTGCTTGCTCTTAGGAGTTTATTAAGGTTCGAATAGTACAGTTGGTCCATTCCTTGTATCATGAAATTTGTGATCCAGAAAATATTAGAAGGTGACAATCTTGGCAGAACGGATCAGGGCTAATTACTCCAAATCTGCAGCAGAAACTAAGCTAGCTTCTAGTTCATTCCTAAGAGCAAATCAAAGAGGCCTTCTTTTTGGAACCTCTTATATAATTTTCTACCTGAAATGTCTGGGTTATAACATATAACACTACTTGTAGTATCTATGGCACAGATTCTAGCCATTAAACTGGGACTTCAAACTTTTGTGTACTTTTTGTTATATCTATTAACATTTTCACAGCATGCAACAGCCAACTTAACTAATTTGGTCAGCGAAAATTACTAGCTCCTCGTGAAACAGCTTGAATAACTAAGCAGACCAGTGGAAATAGTATCCTCTACACAAATAACCATGCTGCACATTGACATTTGATATAAAACAAAGATATGGTTAAAGAGCAACTCCCAATATCAACACATGTGCTCACTAGTGTCGATCAAATAAGCTTACCTGATCAAGTCTGTAATACCCAAGATTGTCTGTAACAGCTCTCAGCTGACCATCAATTATAACATTGGCACCTTCGATGCCAGCACCATAGCCATCAATAACACGTCCACCAACAGAAAATCCAGTAACCTAGCAAGATATATCTGTAAATTTGCTAGTTCTTAATCGAGACCAGGTTAGCATATCAGGAGTGAGAAAGATAACTACTTAAACTGAATGTGTAAGACCACGTTCACGATCACAGCGAATAAAGTTTCAAAACACAAATGTGCTTATAAGCAGCTAAAAGTTCTCAAGTCTACATTAAAATGTCACTTCATCCAAATGCACCCAGACAAGCTTGCAACAGTTTGAATGCTTGAATCATTTGCATTCATCTCTTATTTATAGACATTATTCAGAAAGCATACATGCTAATCCTGTTGACTTCAAGTTAACAGTTATCCAGCTTTATATGATAGGTGGTCCTCTGTCATCCGCAAGTAAAATTTGCTTCATTCATCATTCATAACTTAAAGAGTCAAAACCAAAGTTCAACAAGCGATACTAATCGTGCTTATGCGCGAGGCGCTGGTATAACGCCTCACTTTGGCCATGTGCGCTCGGAAACGCGCCATGCACGCCTAGGTGAGTAACTTTCTCGCCGAAGCACGATTAGGCGGCGGAACACTAGGGAATCACGCGTAATGGCACAGAAGGACCTGACGGAATCAGAATAAGGAGAGCTGGGCAGACGTGGGACAAAGCCAAAAGCCCAAAACTACGGCTCGTCTTAGGGTTAGCCTTGGGATCTCCTCTGCTCTCCCCGTTGGGCCCTCTCGTGCAGCCGGCCGCTGGACGCGCGTCGGCGCAGATGTGAAGCTCCTCCTGGCGCCCCTCCTCACCTTGGTGGGAGTTCCTTCATATCGGGCCCCTACTCGCGTCGCCGGCTGCTAGCCTCCGGTCTCACGTCGTGGATCTCGCAGCCCTCCTTGCGCTCTTCTTCTCTTCGGAAAGGTGAGCCCCGTGAGCCCTTGTCCTCTCCCCATCTCCCTTGACCTCTCTGCCTCGGTGCCTCCCTTCCATGGTTTTTGAGTCGAGCGACTAGGCCGACGACTAGTCGATGAGTCTTTTTTTTTTGCGAAACACAGTACAACGCAGACGCTCACATACACGTGCACACACACACACACTCACCCCTATGAACGCACACACGCACACCTTACCCCTATGAGCACCTCGAAAGACTGAGCCGGCGGTCGGGTCTTGATATTGACGAAGTCACCACAGGCGCCTCGCTGTCGACGGGAACGTCGCCTCCCACTGAAGAATATTCCGCCTAAATGAGAAACACCAATGTCAAATCTAGGATTTGAACTCTGGTGGGCTGGGGGTACAACCACCCTCCTAACCATCTTGCCACAGGCAAGTTCTCACTAGTCGATGAGTCTGCAATTGATTGACTCAACATCTCGACTCTACTAATTGGTTGAGTCGAGCGACTCAAACGACTAGTCTCGACTAGTCCAGGTTTTTGAGTCGAACGACTAAAAGTTGGGCCTAGTTTTCCAATATTGCTTGCCCAATTTCCCCATGAAACGTAGATCGGCCAAGTTTTTTCCCTGAGCCAAACCTATCTTGGCTCCCGCGACCTTCTCCTTGGCCGTCGCCGCCCCACGATCCCGCTTCTCCCTCCGCCGGTTGCTGGTGTGCTTCTCCCTCCGCCGGCTCCTGCTGCTGGTGGTGTGCTTCTCCATCCTCCGGATTGACAGCAAGCACACCAACTTGTTTGTGCAGCTCAATCTGCAGCAGGAGCTGACGAGCAATATGATCCATTCAAAGATCCTAAGAGGAGACCAGCAAGGAGCAAGCATCCAGCATGGAAATATGCATTCTGGCCTGATCTTGACCAGAGGCTGTTGCTGCAATGTAATTTTTTGGCAAGAAAATTACTTCTGGACCTTGTAGGATGTCGACTAGTGTTGTAATTTTATAGTACCTATTGCTTAACTCATGTCGACTAGTCGACCATGAGTCTAGACAAGTCACGACTAGTAAAGAGTCGCTACCCCAGAAGGACTCGTCGACTCGAGAATCTTGCTCCCTTCTCCTCCTCTTTCTTCTTGGTGTCCTGCTGGTCATGCTATTCTGCTGCTGCTCGCTGTGGTCACGCTCTGTTGCTGGCTGGCTACTACTACTCAAACTTGTGCTGTGATGTTGTGATGTGCTAGTGCTACTAGCTGCATATGGCTATAATCTGCTAGTAGTATATACATGGGCTATAATAACAATAACCATGTAAATGACTAGTATTTATCTGTTCAATGATTATACCCCACTCCAAGTTACATCTTAGTTGTATATAGATGGGCACATGGCTATAATCTGCTACATGGAGAGTTGGTTGAGAGGCGTTGGTATTTGTATTCCTATGTTTTCCCAGCTAAAAATTACTTCCCCAGCAATCCCAACTATGTTTCAATAGCTTGTCCGTAAGTACTGTATGGAACGCCTAGGCGAGCCTAGCGCCTTTTTGAACTTGGGTCAAAATTATGAGAAGCTCAGATCAAGTATTACCTGGAACTTTTGGGGGATTGTCATGTGACTATGCTCGACAGAAATAGGCAGTGAAGAAGGTGAGACTTCAAAAACAGTGTTTTCCCCTTTGTAGTATGGCAACAGCTCATAGTTACCTGCAAAATTATACCAAAATGAACATTCGTATGATTACATACAACATGAAATGGTATGGCACGAAGATCATGCAACACATGAAAATATCAATTAGCAACTGAACTGTGACACCAATTGACCAATAACACATCTAACAAAATTTAGCACTATAAATAAAAAGATGAATTTAAAATTTAAAACATTTGGGAAGGGACCACCCGAAGGAATGTCTACAACTTGATGCATTGACCCCAATGGTACTGTGCATATAAACCATTGTTGCAAAACAAAGAAGGTAGATTAAATATGTATATGAATGGAATACAGCGCAGTTCTCATGGTTCCTTTATATTGTTGGAGCTAAACCACTTAGCTCGCACTAAAACATATGCATACATTACAGACCACATATATGTTCTATATATCATAGATATGCTTGTGGCTACATCTTGGCTTACAGCCTTGGTTCTCATACAAAGGGGATACAGCCTTATATAGGCTTTCTAGGTCGGTTACTGTTCACTGAACAGTATGTCGGTTACAGTACTCTAGAAACTACTCCCTCCGTATCAAAATATAAGACTTTATAGCTATTCCACACACACATGTATCACTGCTATTCAAAACTGACTTGAACACTTCATGACCTGCCAGAAACTTCATGTATAGATATGACAAGATTACTTCTAACATATACACATACCGGGCAACAACACTCAATGGATAAGAACCATAAACAATAAAATAAATAGTTATAATCCATGCTGCCAGAGGACAAGGATTTCTTATATACGAGATGATTATTATTACTTAGATGAACACATATATGTACCACTATTGTTGTTATCCTGGATGACATCATAAGAGGACATGTCAAAAGGAAATCCTCATAGCATGTAAACAACAAATTTCATGTACCAGTGCATTGCACTGTGAGTGTGAATAATTTAGACAAGTTAACTTACCACAGGGTATTGATCTAAATGAGAACTTCCCATCTGCACCAGATACTGCATGGCAAAGAGCACCTTCCCTGGGTGCACCACTCAAACCATGTGAGCAAGGAACCTCCTTTACTTCATTTGAATATAAATATAGGTGAACTCCCAAGATTGGATTTCCCTGGCAAAGGAAAATTCTAATATATGTTAATATAAAAATCCAGGAAAGAAGAAAATCAAAACCGTCGAGTTGGCAATTTCAGGTATATGCCTACATCATCGGTTATTAACTTATTGTCAATATGCAGATTCTTCCAGTACCTGTGCTACTACAGAGCCATGAATATTGTATCCAGATACAAAGAAAACATCATCTACTACAGCATTTCCAAATCGCAAGTCCACCTACAGATAAAAACATACTCCAGTGTAAGACAATACAGGTGTTCCGACAGTATCTATTCGTAGATGAGCATAGATGACATCCTAACCTCTGATGAACCTCTCATCTCAATTTCGTAATCAGGATGGGAAGCACGCAATTTGTAGCTTCCTGGACAAGTACAAGGATAGACGTAAATAATAAGCAAAAGGTGCTATATAGAACAAACAAGCAAATGCATTCAGGTACTAATGTTAATGATAAAGAGAAACAAGACACACATGGTTATCATTCGTAAATGGGTGCAGCAAGAACCAGGATTGATATGAAAATAATATAAATATATAGGCTCAAATGAAAAATTTCATAGAACTCACTTTGGGCTAGTATCTAGGTCTGATTTTTCTACACACAAAAATGGTATATGAAAAAACTAAGGGCTCCGACGATATTTTTACATACTACTTGCATTAGGGTATACTAGAAAAATTAATGAGGTATATTGAAAACGATAAAGAGGTATAATACACTCATCTATGAGGTATATTGAATAGTGGAGTATGTACACCCAGGAGTATAAAAAAGGAGTCCAATAATAATGTGAGGCTAACCAGGAATTATGTTCACGAACGAATATCCTCCTGTTGATGATGTCAAAGCAGATGCAACAAATTCATCTGAATCTGACAACAGATCAACTTTCACACCAGAAGGACCTCCATTGTTTGAACAGCTCCCGGGCCAACAGCTCCCACTATTCTGCCGGATATTGTAAACCTACATAGTGAATTCACCAGTTAACTTAAATCTGAAAATTGTTCACACAAAAATACAATACCAAATAAATGGTCAAAGCAACAGACCCAGTAAACTGAAAGTTTATATCTGCATTTCCATTGCATCCATTTTGGTCAATGATAACGGGAACCTGGAAATGTTAAATGATTACATATTTCACATGACAGGAGAAGGTTGAAGCCAAGCACGTAACTAACATAGAAACAAGTAATGAATGAACAGATTCAGTCCTGACATTGACTTACCATTTCAGGCTTCCATGACCATCCCTTAGGACCCTTAACTCTGACCACAAATGAACCCTGTGGAGACAAACAACCAAAAACCAAAAAAAAAAAAAAACAGGATACAGAAGTTACTTCAGTGGCAAGGCAACGCTCGGTACATTTTCTTATATATCATAGAATTAGCTAGTACTGTTCCTACTGTGAACAAGTTACAACGGGAGAACACAAATAATGAAAAAATAACTAAAAGCAAATATCACCACAAGCATACCTTGTCATATACTGGAATAAAATAGTAGCCATTAGGAGCACACTGAGTACTTTCCTTCACCAAACCATCAACAGTACACAGATCAACCTGATTCAGAAAGTTTAGGAAGGAATGAATTTGTGCATACCAGATACCACAAATACAAAACCATAAAAAGAGAGCATGAAGAATCGAACATATATAAGCTATAGCCACCAAAAGTATCCCAACACTGATAATTACTTCAGATGTAGCATTACTCCCCATAGTTTTGGTTTGCATAAGCTATAGGGGGGATATGCGATTTTTTTACATCTTAAGCATAACCAAGGTAACATCACATCGGTTATGTTTGTGTTGGAGAAAAACCTTGGGTAAATGGGATAAAATTAGCTCAAAGATAATGAATGTCGGAGGCTAAGTATATCCCCAGCCGACCATTCTGGTTACAACTGAGCCACTCAATCATGGGTGCAACCAGTACCAGATAGTCATATTGTACAAAGCGACGAGCAATCAGAATTATAAACACAATTCGCTCAGACTAGCAGCAGCCAGCAGCCAGTGTAAGTTCGGAACCAGTGGCATCCAGCCATCAGAAGTATCCACATGGTCTTAGTTGAAGTGAGCTACCTCAAGAAAAAATACTTATCCTGCAGAACCACTCGCGAACTACTCGCCGAGGCTCGCTCAAGAGTAGCAACAGTAACAACAAGCAGAGGGCAACGATATTCCCGGATACGGAACAATTCGAGTGCCACGCAGGAGGGCATTGATCGCATACCGTGATATCGGAGTAGTCCAGCTTGGAGTCGACGCCTTCCTCGACTTGGCCAAGCCCGAGCTCGCCTGCGCCCAGCCAAAAATGCATCAGAAACAGCCAAGCCAAGCGAAGCCAAAACTGAAGTTCGAGTAGCACGAGGAATACTTCGACGAAGCCGCCACATCCGTGGATCTCGTCGGAGGCAGTGGAGAAGGTGGCAAGGGAGAGGAGGAGAAGGAGGAGGACGGGGCGGTGGGGATCCATAGATCGGATCTATTGGGCGCCGAGCATGCCAAGGGAGACGACGAGTTCGAGGAGATTTGCGGGCGAGGAGGTGTAGTAATAGCAGTGGAGTTAATCCTGCTATAGTAGTTAGTCACGAAAGAGGCTTGTGTTGGGTTTATGTGGGCTGTAATTGACGCCTCCACTGGAGCCTTTGGCATCAAGAATGAATGGTGTGTTATATGGGCTGGGCTGGAAAAAGCCCATTGAGACTTCATGCGGCAGTTTTTTTTTTACATAAACTACATGCGGCAGTTGAAGGTTCTAAGTGTCCGAACCATTGAGATTTCATATTCGCTTGAAGAGGATCATAATTCAGCCGCATTGTGTGCCGCATTGTAATAGGTAGGTTTTTATTTTTCATAATTTATAAACCTTAAAAGGTATATCTAATTGGTTTTATGCTGAAAGATGTGTGTATTGCAAAAAGTATAGATGTTTATGTATAGTTCTCAAAGGTGTTCATTTTTGTACGAATAAATTTTCAAATGTATCTATATAAAAATGTTCACACATAACAAAATAAATATTCATGAGTTAGAATTATTGTTCGGTATGCGAATGCCCGTGTATTATATTTACTTCTCGTGTCGCTTTTAGGGGCGGCTCGAGTGAACCCTAGACGTCGTAGCTACACCTCTTCCCCTCAAATCTCGCCGCCGCAGAAAGAGGCCAAAGGCAAGGCCCTGGCTGGCGGTCGGCGGGTCCACATCCCCCCGTCCTCATGACAGTAGATCTCCGGCGTGGAGGCTGGAGCGCGGCATTGGGACGTCAGCGGTGTGCGAAGCGGAGCAGAAGTTCCGGGTGGCGGCCCCAGGAAGATGTTGGTCCGGGTTGTCGATGTCTATGAGGGCAGCCTCCGATGGATTGGCAGCAGTGATGAGTTCGTTGCGAACACATTCTCTAGACCAATAGGCCTATAGGGAAAGATCTACAGCGGCTTGCGACGGGGAAGTGGTGGCTGGCGGCTGACGACGGCTGCTGGTGCGTGGCAGCAAGGTAGCCCACAACAGGTCAAGCGGGGGCGGTCTAGCAGTAATTTGCTCTCTCCTTTCAAACATTCATAACTCTAATACATCCGTTGCATGCCAATACCTACTCGTCGCATCAATATCGACTATGAAGCCTTTTCATTGCCTAATGGTTACTTAAGTTGGTATGTGACTTTCTTCGATTTGTTTTTCCTAACCTCCATCATTATTCTATTTGCCAATTAAGTGTTAAAATCGAGACTCACGGCCCAAGTGTTGTGTATATGTTGAAAATAGTTGATTAGAATACCTAGTTTGCTCCTGATTTTGTCATGATAAGATTTCTTGAAACAGCTAGAAGGAGTAATACTAATGTATTTTTGACACAACTCGACAATCTTCTTCTAAAGCTTATGTATGGAATCATATCTCCAACACAATACATTAATTAGCGAAAGGCAATGACTTGTTTGCTCTTATGTTTATATTGTTTGTTTATTATTAACAATAGACAACTGTGTTGAATCATTTTATTCTTGATCATATAAGATCACATCATTTGATCAAGATCATATTAGTTATATTATTCACAATAAAAAATAATGTTTTATGATCTTCCTACACAAGATCGAGAAGGGAATAAGTTTGGGATGTTGATACGTCTCAGACGTATTTATTACTTTTGTTGATCTATGCTATTATCATGTCATTGTTACATACTTTTGGTATATCTTTCTATCATTTTTCTTGAACTAAACTATTATCCCAATACCCCGAGCCGGTTGGTGTTTTCAACTTGTTTTCCTTTGTAGAAAATTATTATTTCCGGATGCCCAAAAATCACGAAAATTCTATTTCTTCGGGAGAAACCAGAGGGCACAGGAGCTAGACGAGGAGTCGCACGAGGGGCACACGTCGGGGCGCTACGCTGCGGGTGGTCGCGACCAACATCCGCATGTGGGAGCCACACCTCCTTTCCACCGCCTCTCAACATCTTTGTTTTCTCCTCGACGCAAAACCCTTGGGATAGAGTTTAATATGGAGGTAAGACGTCGAAAGTCCCTGTTTCCCGAAGATTCAATCTGGAGGCAGTATCTGCTACTCTGCCGGAGGGGGAATAATCCATTTTCGGAGACATCATCATCAACCTTGTTGCCTCCATGACGATGTCTGAGTAGTTCCCTTTGGACTATGGGTACATAGCAGTACCTTGATGATACTTTCTCTGCCTTTATCTTCAATATAATAATCTCATGAACTGTTCTACATCGAGCAGCACGTTATGGAGATCACCGTTGCTACTACAGTGAGAAAGGCATTTCCCACCAATTCATCATCGACGAGTGGTAGTCGGCCATGGTGGTGCAAACCCAGTGGAAAGCAACAAACGCTTGATCGCTTGCGGATGGAGGTTGTACGCGAAGCAGCGGCGTCGTGGAGGCCGGCGCGCGAATGACTCTTAATGCGTCGGCCAGCAGCGGTTTCAAGACCCCTCTCGTCATCGACCTAAACGAATGACCTCCTCCAAATCGGCTTGGCCCAGAGGACGTCGGCATCACCGGAGGAGGAGGGCGCCGGATGGTGGTGCTGCTGCAAGATCCGCCGGGCGCGCTGCATCACCAGCGAACGCATGGCCGCCTCCAGATCAGCCTGGCCCAGAGGACGCCAAGCATCACCGGAGGAGGAGGGCGTCGGAGGGTGGTGCTGCTGGCAGATCCGCCGGAGGTGCTGCATCATCACCTGACGAATGACCTCCTCCAGATCAGCCTGACCCAGAGGACGCCAGGCATCACCGAAGGAGGAGGGCGTCGGATGGTGGTGCTGCCGCAAGATCCGCCAGATGCGCTACATAACCATCGGACGCATGGCCGCCTCCAGATCGGCCTTGCCCTCATGAATGGCTACCGCTAGATCGGTGTTGCCGCTAGAGCCGCAGCCGCGATGGCCGGATCTAGAAGCGCCGACAGAGGAAGCCATGAGAGAGAGTGAGGAGAGTTAAAAGTTACAGTGTGCGGCGGCTAGGGTTGTAAGAGAGACAGTGAGAGAGTGTGAATGAGACTGATGACTTGCTGTGTCGGCAGTACATTTATAAGCACCGAATTGGCAACGAACATTTTATATAACCATTTCCATTGATAGTTAAATTACATATGAACCCTACTATTTCGTAAATTATACTTTTTCATTGTTGCGCACGAGTTCACACCTACTACACTCTACTGATTTTCATTGCTGCATACAAGTTCACAAGTACTACATTCTACTGATTTCCGTAGCTGCATACAAACCTACTACATTCTACTGATTTTCATGGCTGCATAGAAGTTCACACCTAACAGCAGCACACAAACACGCAAAATCATTCTTGCAATGCTCACAAGAACATCTGAGCTATTTCTATTTCTTTCTGCCGCTCCTTTCACATAGTAACAACATGGTCAGATTTAGTCTAAGTGTTTGTTGGGCTCCATGCCAAACCAGTTAGAGCAGCTACAGTGTGCGACTTCATCTCCATCTTCGCCTTCCTGACAATCAAGGCTACATTTTTCAGCTATGCAGCTTCCACTTCGACGCCATTAGTAAGCAACATCTCAAAAAATTCTTCAATCCAAAAAAAAAAACCACAGCTCCCAGAATACTCTTCGCCTCTCCCTTGTCAAATGGAAAATCGAATATAGAGCCAAATCAGCATCACACATAGAATAGAAATCGATCAAAACTGGTCAAAGCGTCGAACTAACCCTATGATTTGGACACTTGAAGTAGATCCGTCCTGGGTTCAGATCCATAGCGACACTCGACGAATCGCGTTTCTACAGCGGAAACAAACACACTTTACAAGCGACAGATCTGACCCGGCCCCGGGCCCAGGCGGGGCAAGAGGAGGACGCCATCAATCTCCCCGAGGAGCTCATGCTCTTGTCCATGTAGGACACGAGTGCGGAGTAGAAACAAGTTGGAGCAGAGGAACAAGGGTGAACCGACAGTCTTTTATAATATCCAAGATAGGCCTAAAAAAGGAATTTTATATACCCAACCTCGCCAACGGTTGTATATAAATGTCCTATGCCATTGAAGGACATATCGCACACGTAGGGCCGGAAGCTCCGTTACCACTATATTGACAACGGTTAACAATTCACGAACGTTGCCTATGAATGACGGGACGCGGGGCGGCTTTCCTCACGCATAAAGCTTGATTTTCCGTCGCTTAACTCGTGTCGTTTCCATAGAGGGGTGTCTGATGTGCCGTTCTGTACTTGTGCCCATGTGTGGTTATGATAATTAATGAAAATCCTCATACACTAATGATTTTATTGAGTTATATTTGAAGGGTTTCCATAGGTAATGCTTAAAGTCCTCATATTGGATTCAAGTTTGGATGCCCTGAAGATAAAGATATTATTTGATTATTGGCATCAAGATCATCGAGTTTAAGATATGAATATTATATGATTAAGAAGAAGTAATAAAGATGCATTTCTTGTGTGGAACTCAATGGAAGCCATTCTCTACCTTATGTGATAAGCCATGGAGGATCAAGACCTTGATTAATTTGATTACAAGACAAAAACCCAAGATATGGCTTTAAGTCAGATCAGGATGGTCTCACATGTTGACTCCAATGATCGGAGCATGCAGTCAAGTGAATAATACATGTATATCTCAAGAGATTAAGATAGAGCATGAAAAAGATCAAGTGATGACCAAAGTAATGTTCAAGATGTGATACGATGGATAGTCATCTGAGCGCGGAGCCTTTGGAATGCACGTCGTGAAGATATTAAGATTGTGTGAGCATTCATGTTTTCCTTCAATACATTATCATAATAAAAATAGATAAGAAAATATTTGAGGTTGGTCAAGACAAAGTGCATAGATTGGATTCAAGTCGATCAACACACAAAACATAAATGATGTACCAAGTGGGATAACTGATCTTGTGGTGTTGTAAGAAGTTGTCAATTGTGCTTTGTGAACAAACCATGATCTATGTGTTTGGTGTTGTTATATGGGGTTAGGTATCTTTCCAATGGCTTGCATCAAAACAAAGATTTCATATAACCCACATCAAGTGGCGATCGTCATCAAAGTTGAGAAGTGCAAAGTTCAAGATGAACATCAAGAAGATCGCATGCTTTAAGCTTTCCGTCCATTTTGTTGTAATTTACATGTGAAGATATTCATATGTGAGGTTTTCCCATAGTGGATTATGAGGGTTTGCAAGTCTTCACCAAGTGAGCGCAAATCATCTAGCTCAAGGAGAATGCACATTCCAAATGTATGACCTTGATATGTTTTCTATTTTACAGGTTTAAAGGTGGTTGTTGGAAGGCCAAATTATAGGTTAGACAATCATATTGTTGTCCTTCAAAAACTTCGTTCCTCTTTATTCCCTTCAATGATTCTTGCTTGTTTTTAGGTTAGAGAGAGAAAGGGAGAGAGAGATCTAGGTATACATCTCCACCAATAAAATCACCTCATAAGTGAAGGAACCCATTGGATTTGATCTTCGAGTCATTGGTTTGACCTCCTCAATCGTTCTTACTCTCCTATTCCTTCCTAACATTTGTTGCTTTGATGGAATATGAGAAATAAGGATTTGAGAACTTCTTGTGTTCTTACTTTGCATAGTTTTGGGCTCTCCGGTTCGATTCGTTTGAGTGAGAGACCGTGAGCTTGTTACTCTTGGAGGGTATCCACCTAGACGGTTTGGTTGTTGTGACCGCGGTGACCTCTTTGTGGAAGATTGTGATGAGACCCAGGTTTTCTCCTTCGTGGGGATTGTGATGTGCTTGTAGAGCTTTCCATCTTCGAAGTGTAGCAAAAGATAGCCACAAGGAAAAGGGCCCTAACTTCATGAAGGTGCTCGGAGAAGAAGGTGAGCTTTTGTACCGTTCAAGTGTCCTTTATGGTATCACACACCTCTCTAACGGTGAGTAGCTTCCTTCGTACGTGTGGAAGTGAACATCGGGATAGATCTTCCTCTCTGCGTGTCTCGGTTATCTCTATACCCGAGTTTATTTTCTTAAGATAGCCATCGAGATTGAAGTAATATATATCTTGTTTATTTCCGAGTTTCCAATAGATATCTATGTCTCAGCATGGAATCTAGCTTAAAGTAATATATACATCTATGTCTATCCATGACTCGTTTATCTATGTATCCGTTTTTTTCTCATAATACCCTTCATTCTTGAAGTCATATATCTTCTTATATGTTGCTTATCACTTGTGTCATATGTTCCTCTCATATTGTTTATCTTAAGTGGTCGTTGTGCACTTGGTTGAGACTAGCATATTCAACAGTTGTGTTTGAAACTGAACGAGCAATTTATTTCCGTATTTTTTCAAGCCAAATCCATTCTTGTTCACCTCCATATAGGTGACATCTCGATCTTTCACCCGCGGGAAAGTAACCATCAAATATCCTAATAACCTGTAAAGTTTGATAGATATAATTCTTTTGTGTAAAAATAACCCTTGAACAAACACCTGCAACAACTTTCGACCTACGGTCATCGTGGTAGATAAAGTATTCCAAACACTTATCTCCTCTCTAATCTTGTTGAGTATGGTGTACTCAACACAAAATATATCCTCATACTTGTATTGTACCACTATTGTACTAGGACATTGGTCATCCTCGATAAATTTGACTGTTAACTAAATTTATATGTTGTTTTCTTGAACCGTGGTGTACTCCACCTAACCCTAGTTTATGGGTAGCAAGCATAGGACAGGGTGAGAAACACTCGAACCAAGACACATGTGAACAACACCGAATCCATCGCTCCCCGAGCAGGGTGTCATCCACCTTGAGAATCCGCACCACCACCAAACCCCATGAGTGACACGCCTCCCCATCCCATCCCACACACCCCAATGCCTCCCCACTCCCCATCATTTTCAGTTAGACAAATCCATCCTCCAACCGAAGCACGGCGTTTGGTGGTGGTGTATGCCCGCGAACAGAGGGCGAGAAGCGCCGTATAGGAGTGCCCACCCGCTCAATTAGATACTCCTTTCTTCTACCCCTCACACATTCCCATGCGCACATTTCCCCACGCACAGAACACAGTTTCCACTCCATAGATGCTGTGTTGAGTGTGTTCACTCACTGGTAGTAGTACTGCTTACTACACGGCCTCATCGCCTCTGCATGGTCACACGACCTCCCTCGCTACTGCTAGTCTGCTAGAGGGTGTGCTGTGCTGTGACATCCATCGTTGGCTGTCACCTCATAGTCAGTGGGTGGCGGTGACAGTGAGCTGCAAACCTTGGACATGAATTGAGAGGCACCTATCCTTTCCTGTCCACGTCTGTCTGTCCGAGCGAGTGATGGATGGATTGATTGATGTGTGATGCCTCACTAGCTCAGCTCAGCGCTCCCTTTCTTTGTGGCAAATCTCATCAGCAACAGGGACCTCCTCCCCTGCGCCTCTGGTGTGACTACTTGTTCCCAGTTTTCTTTCTTTCTCTTGCTCCTCCTCTCTCCATATCCTCCTACTGTCTTCTTCTCCTCCCCCGCCTCGTTCGTCTCACACACACAGGGAGAGGGAGAGGGAGAGAGGAAGTGAAACAGAGAAGAGGCATGGAGAGAGAGGAAGGCAATGTGGTTGTACCCGAAGGTGGTCGGCTTCAACCCTCCAGAGAGATGGGGGCACTCTGCCTGCTTCTTCGAAGGAGTCATCTACGTCTTCGGGGTATGTACCCTCCTCCATTGCCTTCCTTCACATCCATTTGCTTGCTACTTCCCGAGTCGCAGAGCGATTCGAACGATGATGTTCTTCTTCTTTTCGTCAGGTTAGAGTTGTTAGATTAGAATCAACTTTGATGACACCGAAATATTTTTTGGGGGCCTTTTTTGGGTAGGAAGAAATGTCCTTTTTGGTGTTAATAAACTTCTGGGGTTTTGTTTTGTCCTGTTGCAGCTCCCTCCTCAGTAGTAATCTAGCAAAATGTTTAGCAGCTTTCACCTAAAGTGCGCCCGTGAGTAGTCCGTCCTTGCTGTAATATTTTTTTAGGTGAAAAAAGCAGTAGCAAAAGAAAGTAACTTTCCACTAGTACGATTAATAATCACCTTTGCTCTCAGATTAATCTCTCATGAACGAACTCTCTTTTTCATCACATCACAAACCCGAAATCAATTCTCACATAGTAGATCGAGAGTTCTTCACAATATTTATTATGTGTCAGTGCAAACCGGTGGTCCTCCTGGAGAAGCCATGGAAAAGGAAAGAACAGGGCCTTTTTAGTTGTTCTTTCTCTTTCTCTCCTCTTTTGGACCACACTCCGGTTTCCTGTTCCTTGATACTAGCATGCTGTTATGCGTGTGGTCACGCAAAAGGAAATCATAAACTCGAGAACGATTGCTACCCAGACCTCACCTTTGGCACCGCACCCACTGGAATACCATCCTTTTTCTTCTTCTTCCTTCGGTCAATTTTCGCAGCTAACTGCATTCGGTTATCACCAAAATCCCAATGCTGTAGTCTAACCCTGCATTGATGCAACAAGAAAGTTACATCTATGTTTCTTCTTGTGTAAAGTAACTCAAATCGTAATATGTTGCCGTGTATATGCTGTCCATGAATGTAGGGATGCTGCGGCGGCCTGCATTTCAGCGACGTCCTGACCCTGAACCTGAAGACAATGGCATGGGGCTCCTTGGCGACGACGGGGCAGAGGCCCGGCACACGGGACAGCCACGGCGCGGCGCTGATCGGCCACCGAATGATGGTCTTCGGCGGCACCAACGGCTCCAAGAAGGTGAACGACCTCCACGTGCTGGACCTGCGTACCAAGGAGTGGAGCAGGCCACCCTGCAAGGGGACACCGCCGTCGCCGCGGGAGAGCCACACCGTCACCACGGCCGGCGGCGGCGACAGGCTTGTAGTCTTTGGCGGGAGCGGGGAGGGGGAGGGCAACTACCTCAACGACGTGCACGTGCTGGATGTGCCCACCATGACGTGGACGTCGCCGGAGGTCAGCGGCGACGTCGTCCCCGCGCCCAGGGACAGCCATGGCGCCGTCGCAGTTGGCAACAGGCTCTTTGTCTACGGAGGGGACTGTGGCGATCGCTACCATGGCGAGGTGGACGTGCTCGACATGGACAGCATGGCATGGTCAAGGGTAAGCGTCATGTCCTTCAGTCCTTGTCATGCACTATGTTATAGATGCCGATGGTGTATCTTTGATAAAATGCTACATGTATGGCGTATGTGTAAATATTCGGGTGTTCATGAATTTCTGATGTTCATTTCATTGATCTACAGTTTGCAGTAAAAGGAGCCTCACCTGGTGTCCGGGCAGGTCATGCAGCTCTTGGCATTGGGTCTAAGGTCAGCATATATGTCTGAACCAATGGGATTACATTCGTGAAGAAATTATTATGCTACTTCCTAACTAAAGCTTGGCTTTATAGATCTATGTCATTGGAGGAGTTGGTGATAAGCAATACTACAGTGATGCATGGATTCTTGATGTCGTGAGCCGGTCTTGGACCCAACTTGAGACATGTGGGCAGCAACCTCAGGGCCGGTTTTCTCATTCCGCGGTCATAATGAACTCTGATGTTGCAATCTATGGAGGGTAATCTTCCACAAACGAATCAACAATTCAGTGTCGTTTCTTACTAGGAAAAAACAAACCTTGTAGTTCACTTGTAATAATTCGACATACCTGAAAATTCACAGATGCGGTGAGGATGAACGCCCCTTGAATGAGCTACTCATTCTGCAATTGGGTTCCGGACATCCAAATGGCCGCTACAACATCTCAATGTGCAAGATTTTGAGCAACCACTGGAGCCAGGAGAAGCGGAAGTTCTTGAGGGCAGAAAACGTGAGTACCTTGACTTGCATATATGTAGCATGATGTTAACATTCCTATGTAAAATACTAATAAATATGGTGCACAATATGTCACAGCAGAAGGATGCAAGCGCGAGCAATGGGGAAGTCGGGCATAAACCTCGAGAAGCAGAAATTGAGCAAAGAAATCCTTACCTCCGTGGTACCGGTAAGTGAATATCTTGCCGAAACATTTTGTACTGGGCAATGTTATCCGCGACAATTTGGTTTATTGGTACATTGTTCACAACTTTAGAGAATGGCCATGTGAAGAGAAGAAAAACTGGGGATGTTCGTCCAAATGAGATGGAGTTGGAGCAGGAGGAGCACTCGCTGTCTCTTTCCCAGCATTCGTCGCCTTCCCAGTCGGATCAGGAGCAGAATGGAGCTCAGAAACTTTCAGCTGGATCTCCTAGAGGTTCATTCTCAGCGCTGCAACCATTCGTTCGTCTCAACAGCAACGGTTCCCTAAGGACTACCGGAGGTATGTCACCAAGGCCTCTGAAGACCGACCAGTTTCTCCGCAACATTGCGCCACAGCAACGGCACGAGTTGCAGTTCCTAGCAGCTGAACCTAAGCAGCACCTATGGCCATCGGGTCCATCTCTTGTATGCCTCTATCTTCCACAACTCTAGCTTATGTTGCCATGTCATCATGTTTCTTGACGCCGATCGTCTGTGGTCTGCAGATTGGAGCTGAGGTTCAGGGGACGATCGATGGAGCTTTCGATTCAGGATACCTCATGACAGCCGTCGTCAACGGGCAACTCTTCAGAGGTGTTCTGTTTGCTCCTGTAAGCATATCCATCGAATCACAAATGATGCATACGTTAAGTATCTCGGCGTTGAATCGTTCATGACCTGGAGTAACAGACATTCCGTTTTCTTTTTCATCTCAGGGACCTGGAGTAACAGCTCCAAGACCTGCAATGCACCATCAGATTCTGAGTAGCTCAGCGGTTCCTCCCCAGCAGCGCCCAGTGCTGGCTCATGCCGTCCCGGTTCATGCCCGACCGGTGCCGCAGGCGACAGGCTTTGTCCTGCCTGACTACAGTCATCATACGCGGCGTGGGTTCCCGGCCAAGGTCGTCAAGTCCGAGCCGGAGAGGAGCAGCGGTGACCTGCATGATGTCGTGCTCACACTTGGAGGTCCCGGAGGGGGCAACTGATCCTGTTTTCTCACAACACTCGGGGATCCCGGCCGCGATTATGGTTATCTGTGAAACTTGCTCTTTGTAAAATAGATCATTCTAGCTGAGGAAAATAAGCCTCGTGGCCTTAGTGTAATCGTCACTGATCATGGGCAGACGGCGTCGGTTGTTTTAGGATTCTATATCTGCGTTCTGCGGTTTATATATAGTGTTGTTAGCTTGATGAAATCTACTTTTCTCCGTGAGTCATCTATTCGACGGAAAGTTCTGTGGCTAGTGGTGGCAATTAGTGGCGAGATTTCTGAACTGTGTAACTACTTGTTCGTTTCTTTTCCGATGGAACCGGACGTCTTACCATGTCTTTCATACTGAAACTCGGCCGTTCTTTTTGAGCAAGCATAAAGTGAAACCCTACGAACTAGCAGCGACAATGAGTGGACAAACCAAAAGAAAATCAGCAACAGCATCCGTTCAAGATGACCCATTATTTACTACAATTTACAACAGGTACTATGTTGTAGTAGCAGAAGCACTGCTATCATTTGCAAGCGGTTATGGTATATTAAGATTTACGGCGCAGTGTAATATATTGTAGTAGCAGAAACACTGCTAATACACTCTCAATTACTTATTTTGCTGTTTGATCGAGGATCTTTTTTTGCAGGGAGAACATGTAAAACACGAAAATAGATATCTATTTTCTCACCGACTTCTTGTTGTGGATGAGCAAAGCAGACTATTTCTTGGCAGGACAAAAGACTACTCAAATTTGTGCTTACCTAATTGAACACTGGAACGACACGAGAGGAAGCTATGAAACGTTACCTGTCGACAGCGTCTATGGCCTCCCTGTTCACAAAGACTTATCCACACTGTACTTGGGAGGAGCATGGACATATCACTGTCAGGGCATCAAACTGATGGCACGCAAAGATGGAAAGAGAAACGACCCTGTAGTAGGATTCTTGCTCCAGTACTGAAAGTCTGAAACAGCCATTACATACAGAAGAAAAGCAACAGAAGAAAGAAAAAAAAACTGCAGGACAAAGCCCCCTTAGACAAGACTACACGTTGCACTAGTAAAGATCTCCACGCTCGGGCCTGCCTCCGCTTCTTGACGAGAAGGAAGCAAAAAAGCTGGAACATCAGCTCAACCACGAGTCGAAATAAGGGCCGACAACTGTTCTCTGTTGTAACATCTGCTTTCGGCTATTCATGGAGTTCAGAAGAAATAACTGACGTAAATTAGGGGCATAAATAGGTATTTCATCGGCCCTTGTCGCCCATCCTCTTGAGTAACTTTCCAATGTCGTAGCATATCTCAATCTTATCGTCCTTGATCTGTTGACGGAGGGAACGACTCGTCTCACCAGCTGCCAGATAAGTCCGCAGGAGGGACTCGTATGCTTTGCCGTCAATGCACCCAAGCGTCCTCAAGCAACGACAAAACCTGTCGGCACCTTTGACATCCTTCTGTTCTTCAAAGTACTTGGAGAACTTCTGGATCTTCTCCTGATCCAGCTTCGCTGCTTTCTTGGGGAGTTTCGTCACATTCTCGACCCAGTTGAGTGCTGACTTCATGTCCCCTGTCCCCATGTAGTGATCCAGAAACAACTCACATGTTTTAGAGTCAAAACAGCCACCCTTTTCCTTGGCTTTCTCCCACAAAAGCTCAGCCTCTTTGGCCATGCCATTCTTCAGATGGGCTCGAGTCATCACATTAGTCAGTTTCGCGTCATAGCATTCATGATTAGATTCCCATTCCTCAAAAATCTGCTTCATGCGATCGGCATCATTGAGCTTCAGAAGAGCTTGAAGCATGCTGAAGTAGCTTGTGTTAGTCACCTTTGGGAAAGTGTCCTTAACCACGTCCCACACTCTGTTGACCTCACTCAAATTGCCTACTGAAGCATATAGACTGATAAGAAAATCATAAGGCTGTCTGCCATCACGAGCTTGAACAAGGCCCTCAAGTTTCTTCAAAGCAGACTCTGCTTTTTCAACCAAACCAGCACTCTGGTAGATGGAAGCCAGTGTGCTATAAGCAGACCACCCTAGAACCACATTTGTGTCTTCCATTTCCTTTATAACTTCTTCAACAGTATCTATCTTGTTCAATGCCGCGTAGCTGGTCATCAGAACACAGCATGTGAGGTTATCCGGTTTAATATTCTTCGCCTTCATTTCCTCAAACAGGCTAGCAACCTTCTTATGCTGGCCTAACTTCATGTAAAGGGACATCAGATTGTTGATGGGCAGAGTACTGGATAAGATGCCAAGCTCATCCATCTTGCGATAGAGGTCTGTTGCTTTATCTTCCTTTCTCAACGAGCAATAACAGTTGAGAAGTGCGCCATACGTTCGATGGTTCTTGGCTGGATCAGGAAGGCCATCAAAATACTTTTCAGCTGCTTCAATGCCACGCACTCTGTAGATGAGATCCAAACGTACTGCATGATTAGTGTACGACATGTTCATACCCTTTGTATGAACCATCCAATCCATCAACTGCCACAAATAAAGACAAATTCTTCCATAAGTAATACAGACATAATTAAACACCAATAGCAGAAGTACAAACATAAGGTATTTAACAAGATGAGTTGAGAGCTCCAGACATAGTAAAAGCTAATATTTTGTGGCCTTGAAGACAAGTGAGTACATAGTTGTGACAACATATTATTACGGATACTGAAATGTGACGTGTTGCACCGTTCCATAGAATCTAGCCCAAAGAATCTTTACAAACTCTATTAAAACATTTCTGTTACCCCTAAGAAAAGAGGTGATCAATGTCACCCATACATTTTCTGATAGCTTGCGAAATTATGTTTGGGGTGTACATATGAAGAGTGTGTTTAGTTGGGTGCCCGCATTGACCCTGTCAAACGATTGGCAGCCCATCATATTTTGGTTCTTGATTGGTTTGTTGCCACAAAAATCTGGATTTTTTGCCAAATAATTGGCCACGTGAGGAAGCAGGATTCGATTGGCCAAAAAAATGTGCAGCCAATTCTTGCCCTCCTTTGGTAGGGCAGCATGGGGTATCAACTAAATACACCAGTAAAAAAACGCTCTGCTGTTGAAAGTCAAGACGGTGGAGGCAAAGGAAAAATAACGTGTGTACATGGCCCGTGTGACCAGATACAAGTGAAAAGAAAACCTAAACACCTCTTGCTGATAGTTAAAGCCTATTTGGAATGCACTAATTTCAGAGAAAACAGTTTAGTTTTATCAGGCCTTGTTTGTTTAATCCCACCCCGGCCAGGATCAGAGTCCAATCCCCATGGGTCACCCGGGATTAAATCCCCACCCTCCCTAAAAACATATTGGGTTAATCCCTGCCAGGATCACACCCTGGCCCATTCCCTCCCAATTCCGTCCATTTCGCAGAGATTGAAAACATCTAGCCTCGCCCCGTGGAAGTATTCCCCGCGTCGTCCCGAATCGGTTGGGCGAAAAAAGAAACGAGGCGACTCATTCTTTTCTGCGAATCGCCCGGCGCCTCTCTGTATTACGCGCACGATTCCGAGGCAGTGGCGTCAAAGTAACCGGCGGGGACGGAAGGACTCAGGTTGCAGGTGGACGCAGGCGTCCACAGGCCCGCATCGGCCGTGCCGCTCCAAAATCCTAAACGGCGCTGCGGACAAGTGACAAATAATATACAGGCTTCACGGTCGAGTCCTGCTATAGCCTGCTTGGCCTGCTAACAGCCTGCTAACGAGTACTAGCACAAACAACTCCCAAGCGGAAACGCCTAAGCGGCAGCCGCCTCGTCCATCGCCTCCTGCGCCGCCGGCGACTGCGCTCACCGCCACCCCAAACTAGGCCTTCCCCCACACCTTCCCTTCCGAGAATGCACCACCCGTCGCCTTTCTCGTTGACTTCCCGTCCGGCCTAAGCCACTCCGGCCAGCCGGGGGTGTTCCCGTTGCGGTCTGCAGATGAAGGAGGAGGAGATGTTGGGGGCGGCGGGGAAGGGGGAAGAGGAGATGTTGGCGGCGGCAGGGAAGGCGGAGGATGAGAGCCCGGACGGAGAGCAGCTGGCGGACGCCCAGGTCCTTTTCTTGCTCGATTCAAAAGTTTCCCCTGTTTCTTGCAATCATAGCACAGGGAGCAAAATGTAGTAGTAGGCGTCAGTAGTACTTGTTAATTGCAGCTTGTTGCAGCGTTTAGAAATTTAGGGAGCAAACGTAGTAGTAGCCCTGTTTCTTGCAATAATTGCAGCTTGTTGTGGATGCACTTGACTGATACATGGTCATGGGAATTTTCATACAAAATAGAACATGCGGATAGAGGAGGATGAGCTGTGGACGGGCAAGGTCAAGGAGGAGCTATCGGAGGCAGCGGGCAAGGTGGAAAAATATTCTTGCAGATTGTATTTACACATCACTGCTACTATTGTTATAATGTTCTCACTGTACTATTTGTTTCTTCTAGCGTGCTAATCCTTTCAGAAATCAGTCCCCGGCCAGCCAATTGCCGGGGACGGCGGCAAAGGTGGATGAGGACCTGTCAGGGGAGGCAGGGAAGGCGAAGGAGGAGCTGTCAAGGGCGGCGGGGAAGGAGGAAGGAGAGCAGCTGGATGGAGTCTCGGATATGTCTTCTTCTTTGAGGTGGCGTGCCTCCTTCTCCACGCTGTTACTCCGACGTCGGAAGAGGCTGTACAAGGGCACAGTCCTCCTAGAAGCAAAGGTGAACCGCATCCTCCTTATCGACGACGATGGAACGGTCATTGACGCCCGAGACCTCGAGGAAGGGGAGTCGATATATCCGGGATTGAAATTTGAAATCATTTGAAGTTGAAATTGGTGAGCGCATTGAGGATGAGGCTGTTGTTGCACCCGGCCAGGTTACTAGCTTATTTCATCCATATGTTGTAGAAAGTAATAAATGTGGAGCATTTAGAAGGACTGAATATAACTTTTCTTTGTGAATGTTTCTACAGCAACCACTCTCCAAGAGGTACACTACCAAACAAGAGAGGAGGGATGAAAAGAAGAGGAAGTGGAAGAAGCTCGAGGAGATAAGGAAGGAGTCAGATGAAGAGGAACGGGAGACCCACCTACCGGTCAGCCCAGAGAAAATTGATGGTGACTTGCTAAGCGGTGCTGATGAGAGAGGTGCTAATAAGGAAAAACAACCACCCTCCAAGAGGTACACTACTCCCTCCTATTTTCTGTTCATGACTTTGTTAATGTTTGTCTTTATTTTCTTGACGTCTCCTGCTTGTTGGGTGTAGAACCAAAGTTGAGAGGAGGGATGATAAAAGGAGGAAGAGGTTGAAGGATGCAGACATGAGGAAGGATGAGAAAAGGAGGAAGAGGTTGAAGAGACTCGATGAGGTTAATCTGATTGCCAAAATGTGATCTTCTATCTTTGTAGGTGTCTTTTGCTTGATTGCTGATGTGTGCCTCTAATTTTTTAGCAGCCCATGAGATCACCGGGAGTAAAAATGGTAAGATCTCCGATAGACATGTTTGTGAGAATGAGGTCACTAAGAAATGAAATGTCCCCTCAAGCGAAGTCAGTACCAATTGTTACAACACATTTTCCATCCCCAATGGCTCCATCTTCAAGAGCAACCCTTTCACGTGGTAAGGCTGAATTCACTCCGTCCTTGCAATGAATAGGTACTGCCACCAAGTTCTTCATTTCTTGTCAAACAAACACCAAGTTCTTGCAATGAATAGGTACTGCCCGAAGACCACGCAAATTGAAGTCCAAAATCTGAAAAGAGGTGGTTCCGATATACAAACAGGGGAAGCTTGTAGAAGGACAGTGCAAGCATTGTAATGATATCTTTGCTGCCTCACGTAGTTCAGGCACTAACCACATCCATAGACATTTGAGAACATGCAAGACAAGAACTAGAATGCATGAGCTAGTGGCAAAAATGAGTGCCTCTGCATCATCGCCTCAAGTTGCTGATTTAGGGAAATGGGAATTCAGCCAACAAAAATCAAGGAGGGAGCTTGCAAACATGGTTGCTCTACATGAGTTCCCGTTCTCAATTGTGGAGTACAATGGATTCCAGAAATTCGTCAAGTCCTTGAATCCTTTGTTTAAATTGGTTTCAAGAACAGTAAAAGAGGATGTCATGGAAGCTTTCAGAGAGCAAAGATCAGCTTTACGAGAAGAATTGAAGAACTGTGGTTCCCGAGTCTCATTGACCGCAGATATGTGGACCTCAAAGCAAAGGCTCGGATATTTGTGCGTCACATACCACTTCATCGACAAGTCATGGAAGATTCAAAAAAGAATTATCAGATTTTGTCTCATGGAGACACCGCATGACGGTGTGCAGATGTACAATGTAATGCTGAAGAGTATTCAATATTGGAACATCGAAGACAAAATCTGCAGCATCACACTAGATAATGCATCGGTCAACTGTTCAATGATGAATAATTTGAGAGAAAATTTGGACAAGAAACACTTGTTGATTTGTGGAGGTGCAATCTTCCATATCCGGTGTGCAGCTCATGTATTGAATCTCATCGTGCAAGATGGTTTGCTTGCAATGAAAGGGGTCATTGATAACATCAGGGAAAGTGTAAAGTACATCAAGAGCTCACAATCCCGAGAGCAACTGTTTGAGGATGTAGTTGAGAAGCTTGGTGTCAAGTGTAACAAGAAGCCCACGTTGGATGTTTCATCCCGGTGGAACTCAACGTACTTGATGATTGATTCAGCTGTGCCCTACCAAGAAGCATTTGTTGAGTTGGGAAAACAAGATAGGCAGTTCATATACGCGCCTTCGAAAGATGAGTGGGATATGGCTGAAGCAATCCGAAAGTTATTGGAGACTTTTTGGGTAGCAACCAAGGTGGTGTCAGGTTCGAGCTATCCAACATCTAACAGATATTTCCATGAAATATGGAATGTCAAACTGCTATTGAAGAAACATGGCAAGACCAAAAACAAAGTCATTGGACCTATGGATCCGAAATGCAGAAGAAATTTGACAAGTATTGGAAGGAGTCCTTTTTAGCAAATTGCATCCCTGTTATTTTGGATCCAAGGTACAAGTATGGCTTTGTTGAGTTTCGACTCAAGCAAGCATATGGTAATAATGTGGGAGAACATCTAAAAAAGGTGGATAAGGTCCTCAAGGATCTCTTCGAGGAATGCTCTCATGAAATGGAAGACTCTGATGCTGCTAGTTCGGACGAAGAATTTGATGTGGATATGAAGTTGGAAGCTGATAACCCGCTAGCTGATTGGGAAGCGCATCTGAAAGTGCAAAAGAAACAAGTAACAAGTGAGCTTGATAGGTACCTGAGTGAAGACCTCTTTCCCCAAAAGAAAGATTTTGACATTTTGAGTTGGTGGGAAATGCATGCTCCAAAATATCCAGTTCTATCTTGCATCGCTCGTGACATTCTAGCTGTTCAAGCATCAAATGTAGCATCTGAGTCGGCTTTTAGCACTGGAGGGAGAGTTGTTAGTGATTATAGGAGCAGGTTGACAAGTGACACTGTCGAGGCTTTAATTTGCTTGCAGGATTGGCTACGAGCAGCTGATGAGTTTTCATAATATTTCCTATCTCCGATAAAAAACCAACTTTGCTATTCAATTGATGAATTTTCAATTTTGTAGACTCTTCATGCTTAAAAACAACAACCCCCACAGCTCTTAACGATGAACACTGCCAGGTAAATCCTACTGCTGAAGTAAATGATTTGCTGGCTTTCTAATAATATTATGGTGTGCACCTCTGGTATTAATATTTGCACATATGTCAATCTTATGATCAGGTCTTGCTCTTTATTATTTTTTCAGGTTCTTGCGGTAATGCCAGAAAATGAAAGTGTGGAGAGTACTTTTAGTACAGACCTCTTATAAAGGAGGAGCCAAAGTGCCAACGAAATTTAGGTTAGTAACCACTTGCTTTCAATGTTAATCTTTTTATTGTTCCTAAATTCTGAATAAACTGCAGCTACCTCTCTCTCTCTCAGCTGTGGCATCTCTGTTATGATCATTCTGTGCAGCTTCTGAATAAAAAATTGCAATTGCCTAATTTTATTTGATCTCCTGTGATTACTGAACATATACTTGCTTAATCAACTAGGTACAGAAGCAAGAAGCAGAGTGATGAGGCAAAAAATAAGAGCATTGCTGCAAGGTCTTCTTCGGCTGATATGAATCAGTTATCAGTATTCAGTTATTCAATATTCATGTTGAGATTGGAAAAGGTGCACCTGTTTGAGCATGAACTTGCTAGTTTTGCAGTTGACGCATACTTGCTAGGTGTACTTTTGCGTGAGTTTTTTTTGCTAGTCTGTCCAGCTACACTCCTGGCCTTCATTGCTTGTAGCTGGACTGACATCGAGCGTTGCCTGTGCCCAGCGTTGAATGTGTATTGACATCCCAGTGTTGCTTGTGTATTTAATCTCTGGTTGAATGTGTATTGACATCCCAGCGTTGCACGTGTATTTAATCTATGGTTGAATGTGTATTGACATCCCAGCGCTGCCTGCATGTACAGAGCGCGCTTGTTTACGTGTATTTAATCTCTTATTTTAGTTCACGCATCGAGCTAGGCTTAAGCATCTCACAACAGAGAGAGGTGGAGCGGGCACTCCTGCAACTCCTGCGTTGCCTGCAAAGCCCACTATATATCAGTTGGCAGGCGTCCACTTATCCTGCATAGTTCGGTTGCGGACAAGGCGGACTGTTGCAGGAGCTCTGCAGAGCGGCCCACCTGCATCGTGAGGAAGAACGCGGCAGAGCAACAAGAAGAGACGGTAGCGGAGTGCTTCGCTTCTCCCCCTCATCCTGTCCAACATGTAGTACTGCCACCGTGCCGCCTCCACTGGAAGCCCACGTCGCGTGCTTCCAGGCCGCCAAGAACTTCCTCTGCCTCCGCTACCGACCATGGCCGCAGCAGCTTCCACTGCCTGGATCTACGCCTGTAAGTGCTATCATATGCATCCAATTTGGCTCCCAAAAATCTTGATGGCTGAACCGGTAGTTTTCCCCGGTTCCTGGATTAGTGGTATTGGAGATTTGGGGATCTGGTGGAGAGTAGTAATGAGACCAGCATTCTAGTTTCGTCCTGCCTCATACGAATCAGTCACAGTACAAGATCTGGGAAGCGAGCTAGCTCAGTTCACCACCCACACCTAGGTTCTTGTTCTTGATTCTAGTTATTAATTCCCGTTAGGAACACGCTGGAAATTTCATCTAAAAAAACACGCTGGAAATTTCATCTAAAAAAGCGCTGGAAATTCAGGAGATTATATTTTTGGGAGAATTAGGATTAGCAGTTCTAAATAATCTATGATTTTGGCGAAGTGGGCTGTTGAAAGGATTGGCTCGTATAATGCGAGAATTTATCGGCAGAATTCGGTACAGTAGTCAGTATGGTGTAGTCTTGCCTAGATTCAGTTTGCTTTCAGAGTATCACAACAGTAATCAGTAGGTTTCATGTTATTTAGTTTGTACAGAAGTCTAGAAATTCTAAGCATACATAACTGCTTACTTGTCTGCTAGTGGTCTAAAATTGCAGCCATACCATGAAAAATCGGGTTCTAGTTTTTTCATTGGTTTTCTCCTGTCTGGGCGCGACATAGATAGGTCTATTCTATGTTGTTAATATATAAGGAAACGTGCGTGTATTCTGGTATGTACAATGAAATTTCATCTATTTCTTGGTTGAACCGTAAGACATCAACCATAACATTTCAGAAAACAAAGAGCATATTTGTAGATGATATAATCTAAAATGAACTGAAGACTGCACCCATGTTAAAATAATTTTAATCATAGTCTAAGCAATCTCTGTTTTTTTGTATCCTTATGGTCTAAAGAAACACTGCAGTAATCATGTCTAGGTGTTTAACTGTTAGTGGTTCCATTCTCCTTTAAACACTGCTGTAGAACATTGTTGGGTTGAACCGGGTGTTTACTGATTACATGGAATTATTGTACAACGCTGATGGTTTGATGGATATTGGTTAGAATGGTTACTCACTTGCACATGAGTTCAGGTTTATAAGGTGCACCATGTCTATTTTCAACATAGTTTAAATCATAGTGATGGCAATTTATCACTGCCAATTTTGAATCAAACTTCAAGCTTGGTCAAATGATGGAAGAAAAAAGCTTCAATTCAACTTCTACTATATATGCATGAATCATTCCTTCATGTTTTCAGATGAGGTATTGATAAAAGAAAGCCGAGTTTGTTTCAGTTTGGCTTATGGGTGTGCATCAATTTCTCATCAGGATGCTATGCACTCCATATCCTGATTTGTCTCACTCACTGCAGATTAAAGGTCTCTCAGGCTCGTAGGGCTATCAACGACCTGATGTAAATAGGACATATCAAGATGGTGTCTACACCAGTGGGACAAACACTTCATCACTGACGTGTCCAGTGTCTGTTTTCTAGTAAAGTAGACTAAGTTGTTTAGGTTTTGTTGAAGTTTATTTATGCTGAACCTGAACTACACACACTGTAAGTGTATGTGGTATATACTTATTAACTATTGAGGCTTTTATACTGAGAGTGTATAGTAGCTTGTGTGTGTAGGCATGATGGACCTTGTCTGTGTAAGCATAATGGATGGCTAGATTTTTTTTTAACTTAAGCTACTGGTGTTGCTCACATAAAAAAACTGCATGTTGCACTAACTTCTGTTCAAGGGGGGATAACTGAACAATGTAACAGTGTGGGGGACTGAGAGGAGGGATTCAATCCCCAAGGGTTTTGGGTGGAGGGACGTGGATCACCCAACACCCGTGGGGACTAGTTCTACGTGGGGGTTAGATTCCTAACAACCGAACAAAGCCTCATGAATCTGGAAAATCCTTGCATCCAAGGGTAGTCTCTCGCTCTGGAAAATTCATGCGGGGGGTCATTCATGCAGTGCGTTTGACAACATCCATTGGTTGTATCAGCGATTCCATCTCCCCCCATCCAATGGCAAATTTATAAGGCTTGCAAGTTTCAAAGAATGAGGATAATTCGAATAAAGGATGCCCATTCGTGCAATCTAATCAGGGATGATGTCAAGGTGAGGGAGTTGTACCATACCTCGAGGGCCTGGGAATGGCGCTGGTAAATTTATAAGGCTTGCAAGTTTCAGAGAATGAGAATAACTCGTGCAATCGAATAAAGGATGCACTTTCGTGCAATCTAATCAGGGATGCCCGATACAAAAAAAAGTAAGCTAAACAGATTAGATCATCATTACTCGAGCGAATTTGTTACTAAAATTGCAATCTACAAAAAAAATGTCGCAAAAACTATCGTTCTGCTACCAACCCCGGCCTAAACACCATTAACCAAGCAGAGAACGTGAACGAGCGTGTTGGGATGTCAAAGGTGCGGGAGGTGTACCATACCTCGAGGGCCTGGGAATGGCGCTTGTACTTGCGGAGCTCCTTGACATACCTCTCGAGATCCACGGAGCGCGTCTCTCGTCCCTCCCGCACCCATTTGTTCAGCACCCCCGACACGCTCCCCTCCGCCGCGTTCCCTAGCGCCGACAGCCGCCGGTACAGAGGGCGCGAGTCCTTAGTCGCCGCCTTCTTCGCGTCGTCCTCCACGGGGTGCGCCGACTCCGACGACACGCTTGCGGCGGGATGCGCTGCCTTCTTCGCGTCCTTGGCGACGCCGTGCGCCACCTTGGACGCCGCCTTCTTCCGGGCGGAGTGTGCCTCCTTCTTAGCGACGGGGGAGATAGCTTCCGATGCTACTTCGGTGGCTGTGGAGAGGAGGCGGCCGAGGAGGCGAGCGCCGGCGGAAGGGGTCAGTGCCGCCATGGGTTTAGGGTTTGGGGGTTTCACTCTTGGTGTAGGGGATCGGCGAAAATGAATTGCTGGGCCCCGGTTTGTTAAGTGGTTTGCTTCGAAAATGAAATGTAGAGTCGCACAATTGTTCATACGTTTTCTTTCTGATAAATACGATTTCTATACTTCGGCAAATCGGTTATACGGAGTATATGGGTTTCGGTAATAACTACTCCGTATTTAATTTCCGTTCGATTTAGATGATAACCAAAGTTAGACGCAAATTTAAATAACACTTCACTTTTATGCCATATATTTCAGTTTTATATTTGTACTCCCTCTGTTGCTAGATATAGAATGTATTGCTTTTTCAGGAAAAATCCAAAATATAGCGTGTAGTGTTTTTTACCACTCGTATGAATTTTTTTTTAGAGATTTGATTTTGATTCATTATCTCTATTACTATTAAACAAGCAAACATATGCATCCATACGGTCACCCCGCGTAACGTACACAGAACAAAACGGACCTATTACATCCTCAGGATCCGGCCCAGCAATTTAGATCTGGCCGTCCAGATACCAACTAACCCGCACCATGTGTGCACTTAGCAAATTTAGGTGGCAGACGAAAACTCTGCCATCTGCCTATGAGCAGAATCACCTTCCGCGTACGAGCATAATCAACGGGAGGAAAAAATCTCTACTACAGCCACGATTAGCGGCGATCAATTTCTCCAGCCACGATAAGGAAAGCTCCACAATTAGCGGCGATCAATTTCTCCAGCCATGATAAGGAAAGCTCCACAACAAGGAAATCTCTACTACAGCCACGAGACACACAGACACACCATTGCCGCGCTGCTCATCCGGCGAAACACAGGCGCTGACCTCACACACAATCGTGCGCCGTCGCCACGCCGACGTTGGCGTCGTGGAGCTTCTCGCCAACACATGTGCATGCCCATCGTACGCCATCGCCGACGATCTTCCCGACAACGCCCAGGTATTGCTGCGACGACGGAGGATGGCAGTTCTGCTCTGTCATCATCCCTTCTTGGTCGCGTCGCCGATGTAATGAGTTGATTCCTCAAGTTGTCTTTCTGCATATTAGCTAGGCCATCAACATCAACTCTACAGCCATATATGCTAACCTGATAATCAGAGACACTATTCGTACCTGAAATTGAGCCAATGCCCCGTAAACTGCCTGAATTGCATTTGTTCTGTACATGGAACTCATCGCATGCCACATGCTTTTAGAACAGCACTTCAAATCTGCCTGAAAATGGTGATAGCAAAAAAACATACATCAAATCGAGATGAAAAAACATGATTTAAATTGTGTGCTGCTTCATTACGTATCTGGTTATGCTGAACTGCTCTATATGCAGTACATAGCAAATTCGATTAGCATATATACTGCATAGAAATGTGTATAATATTATTGCCATTCACAGGATTGAGGGAATTGGTATGGCCCCTACCACTCCAAACAGGACGCGCACCCTGTTCCAGGATATAAGCAACACCCAGAATTTGGGTAAACACATAACCCAAACACTCATTTCACTAAAATTGCAAAACTACTCAACTTGGTGATGTATTGTAGATCCTAAAGAGCTAAAAAGGCAGAGGGGGAGAGAGCGGTATTCAGAAAATAGGGATGAGATTAATAAGAAACGGCGTGAAGCCTACAAACAAAAGAAAGATGCCGCAGCCAATGCAACACACACACACCGCTGACTGCATCACCAGGTAATTATGATCATCTTCCTCATAATATGGCCCATTTCTATTGCAATATGATGATTTTTTTCTTACTCTATTCAGACCCTAACGAGATCAAGAAAATGAGGGAAAGGGAGCGGTATGCACAAAACAGAAAGGAAATTTTACAGCGACAACGACAAACCCGCGAGAATGATAAGAATATTACTACCCTCCCCGATGACAGAAACATTGTATTGGACACGGCACCTACCAGACAATCAGCGGTCACCCAGCTGTAGAACATGAGATGTTCAGCTGATGTAGTACCAGACTCAGATATGGATCATGACGATGGGTCGGATTGGTTGCACAGGAATGATGAGTATCAAATGCCACGATTTTCAAGACAAGTGCCACTCACACAACTGTCAGGGGTTGAGAACCCCCAACTCAGTACAATCGCCAACCTACGTGTCCCAGATCACCATATTGAATATCAGGGTTAGTTATTTTCGTTTATTCCTATATTAGTGGTGTTTGTTTGCCCCTAATTTGTTCACTGTTTTGTGCATTCAGGAACAGAGCCGGATTTTGCCATCAGTAATCCTCTACACAGCCAACTCTACACAGCCAACCCAATGAGAGCGAGAGACCAATGGAACTGTCCCCTATTGTGAACCAAACCAACCAGCCTCTAATGGGTACAATTGGTATAGCTGTGATTTTTTTGTGCAATGTTGATGCCTCTGTTATTAGTACAACTTTAATTCTGAGCTAGATTCTGATAATTCGCAATAGGCAACGACCACGGTGAAGATGCATATGGAATTCTAGAGCCTGATGTCAACACGATAAACATTGATGGTACGCACAAAGTCCTCTAATGTTTCCTCTTAGCCGTGTATTGTACCTATTACGTACTAATCCAAAATCACGGCCAACTAGACGTCTTGGGAGACAGGAACCTTCGAGAAGCTGGAGACATTGACCCTGATGAAGAAGCTAGGTTGTTTGCCCAACAAGGTATATCATTGCTATCATGAATTCTAGACAAATCTTATACTTTGTGCTGAGTTGTTTGTGCTAAAAATATAATTAATGAAAATGGCAAATCTGTTGCAGATGTTGAATTTGAAACGTACCGAGTGGAACGGCACCATGCAAACGGAACTCCCACTAATGATACTCATGACAGGGTTTACATGAACCTGCCCAAAAAGCACCATGTCCTTAGAAAAGTTCCAGACTGCCGTCACTGTGGAGCATTGCGGTTTCAATACGAGGGGCCGGCATTTTGTTGCAGAAAGGGGAAAGTTGATCTAGCTACTCCAGAGGTTCCTGAAGACTTGAAACGGTTGTTTACAAGTCAAGTTGATGAGGATGCCAAATATTTTAGAGATAATATTCGGTATTTCAACTCCCACTTCTCATTCACAAGTCTTGGAGTCACACTTGATCGTCGAGTCAGCACAGCGGCAGGAACCGGCGTATATACATTTCGTGCTTGTGGGGGTTTGTACCACGCTCTTGATGATCTGGTGTCTGCTGAAAATGGGCCTCGACATTTGCAGCTATATATTTATGATACAGATGAAAACTTGTTTCACAGAATTAAGAGGTCTCCAAATCTTAGGGTCGATCTCATACAGAGGATTCTGGCAATCCTAGAGCGAAACCCTTATGCTCAAGTTTTTAAAGCCTTGGTGATGTTCCAAATCTAGATGAATATAAGATCGTACTGAACACGGATATCAAACTTGATCAAAGAAGGTACAATGCCCCAACTGCTTCTCAGGTGGCAGCAATATGGGTTGAAGGGAATGACCCACAAAATTCCTTTGATAGGAGTGTTATCGTGTATGGAAAAGGAGACCGTCCCCTGTACATTAGAGCATACTATGGGTGCTACGACCCATTGTCATATCCACTATACTTCCCGCGTGGGGAGATCGGTTGGAATCGTTGGATGCCATATATGAGGGCCCCCGATGGCACGCCGCAAGATTCGCAGATAATTCTGCACGACCAGGAAACGAAGCCTCTGATTTGCCAACAGGTACTATGTTCATTATTTATCTATATACTTTCTAATTAGATGAAAACTTATCAAAACCCACACCTTTCAGATGATAACATTACTAGAGGACAAGTTGACCATACGCGCGACATGAAGACCAAACCACTTTTGAAACCCCAGGTATTGGTCGTCAGTGCTATTCTTTAAATTGATGTGGATTCAATCGTACAAATATTTATGTTGTTTATCAATTTTTAGATGACAATGAGGATAACCCAGATGAGGATTTTGGGGACAATGAGATGAATGCAACACAATCTAGGAAATTTGTTAGCGCGAGGGAGTACTATTGCTTCAAGCTGCAGGTCCGGAAGAAGCTTTTTAACATCATATTGTTCGGGGGCCGCCTTTTCCAACAGTGGGCTGTTGACATGTATATAAAGATTGAGACAATGAGGTTGGACTGGTACTCAAAGCCAGAAAATCAGAAAGTTATACGCGCTGACCTCTACCAGGTAATGTCTAATACAATTATATTTTAGACGCGACACTCTTTGTCTTAAACCTTGCATACTAATCGCCGTGAATTAACTTTGCATAATAGGGTCTTGTTGACACTGTCATTGCTGGCGAGTCACGTGGTGATCGGATTGGCAAGAGAATCGTGCTTCCACGAACATTTCCTGGTGGTGACCGTGACATGCAGCGGAGGTTCCTAGATGCGATGGCAATAGTTCAGCGCTGGGGTAAACCAGATTATTTTATCACGATGACATGCAATCCCTACTGGGAGGAGATAACTAAGGAACTGTTGCCTGGACAGCTGCCACAAGACCGTCCAGACCTTGTGGCAAGAGTGTACAGAGCTAAACAGCGAAGCATGATGGACTTATTGACTAAAGGTAAACATTTTGGAGAAGTTGCGGCTTATGTACATGTGACAGAGTTTCAGAAACGAGGTCTTCCGCATGAGCATATACTTCTAATCATGAAAGCAAACAGCAAGTTGAGGACCCCAGATGACTATGATCGGGTGATATCTGCAGAGATACCGGACAAAGAGAAATATCCTGTCCTCCATGATCTGGTAGTAAAACACATGTTGCACGGACCATGTGGGGCGCTCAAGAAAAGTTGCCCTGCATGATAGATGGACAATGTCGGTTTCATTACCCGCGAGAATTCTGTGATGTTACATTACAAGGGAAGGACTCATATCCTATCTATAGAAGGAGGAAGATGGGGTTAAAATTAAAATCAGAGGAGCAGATTTGGATAACAGATGGGTGGTCCCTTACAACCCTTTTTGCTGATGACATACAACTGTCACATTAATGTGGAAGCATGCTCAAGCATCAAGGCAGTCAAGTACTTATTCAAGTACATATACAAAGGGCATGATAAGGCATCATTTGCATTTGAGCAGGATATTATAAATGATGGGGGAATCATCAATGAAATTCGGCAGTATAGAGATGCACGTTTTATCTCTCCTCCAGAGGCTCTTTACAGGATTTTTGGTTTTAAAATGTTTGGTGTCAGTCCATCTGTGTTACAGCTCCAACTTCATTTGCCAAACATGCATACAGTCGCATTTAAGGCTTACGAAAATCTGGAAGATGTTGTCGCTCGACCATCTTCTTCCAAATCCATGCTTACCGAGTACTTTGAGATGAACCGAAAGTTTCCGGCAGCACGGAAATGGTTGTACAGAGAGTTTCCAGAACACTACAGATGGATATCAGGAAATAAGAAGTGGCAGAATAGAAGAAACAAGAGATCAGCGATTGGACGACTTGTGTATGCACACCCTGCTGAAGGAGAGAGGTACTACTTGCGTGTCCTCCTAAATCATGTCCGAGGTGCTACTTCTTTTGACGATTTAAAAACAGTAAATGGAACGCCATGTAGTTCCTTTAGGGAGGCATGTGAGCACTTAGGCCTCATTGAGCACGACAAGACCCTTGATGATTGCATGACGGAGGCGGCCACATTTCAGATGCCGTGTGCCCTACGACGGTTGTTTGCGACTATACTGGTATTCTGCGAGGCAACAGAAATCCGACTTATGTGGGACAAACATCTTGCATCTATGTCTGAGGATTACCGTCGTAATCAATCCAATGAGGCAGTACTTGAGCAGATGGTCCTTAGAGATATCAGGGATATGTTGCAATCCATGGGGAAGGATATTACAAGCTATGGACTTCCGGATCTGGTTGACACCTATGGTTCTTGTGATGCTGACTACAGAGAGGTTATAGAGGAGAGACAGGTCACCGCGGACAAAGAACATCTCGATCTAATAGCTTGTATGAACAGCGAGCAACTGGATGGTTTCAATGACATCATGGATCACGTGACAAACAAAAAAAGTCAGATATTCTTTGTTGATGGTCCAGGAGGCACCGGGAAGACGTACATGTACAAGGCACTGCTAGCGAAGGTGCGTTCAATGGGCCTAATAGCGATCGCAACCGCTACATCAGGTATAGCGGCGTCGATAATGCCCGGAGGGCGGACTGCACACTCCAGGTTCAAAATTCCAATCAAGCTCACTGACAACAGCATGTGTAGTTTCACAAAGCAGAGTGGTACGGCAGAGTTGCTTAAACAGGCGTCCTTGATAATTTGGGACGAAGTTGCTATGACAAAGCGTCAAGCAGTTGAGACGCTTGATAGATCGCTCCAAGATATAATGGAATGTCCTTTGCCATTTGGTGGAAAGGTTGTCGTCTTTGGTGGGGATTTCAGGCAGGTCCTCCCTGTTGTGACACGAGGTACAAGAGCACAGATCACGGATGCTACACTGTTGAGATCCTATCTGTGGAGAAGACCCGCAAGATACGCCTCAAGCGCAATATGCGGGCGCAGGCTGACCCTTGGTTCTCTGAATACCTCCTACGGATTGGCAATGGGACAGAAGAAACAATTGGCGACGACTATGTGCGTCTCCCTGAAGACATTGTGATTGGTTATACCGAGGATGAAGAACCAATTAACAAGCTCATCGAAGATGTCTTCCCATCCTTGCACGCCAATGCTACGTCGAGAGAGTACATTAGCACACGTGCAATTCTCTCGACCAAGAACGAGCATGTGGATAAGCTAAATGACAAGATGATCTCCAGGTTTCCAGGCGAAGAAAAGGTATACCATAGCTTCGACTCTATCGAGGATGACTTCCAGAATAATTACACAGATGACTTTGTGAACTCGATCACACCAAATGGATTACCCCCGCATGTCTTGAAAGTAAAGGTGAACTGCCCGGTCATTTTGCTACGGAACCTCGACCCTCATAATGGCCTATGCAATGGAACACGGCTTATGATTAGAGCCTTCCAGGATAATGCAATCGATGCAGAGATTGTTGGTGGCCAACATGCTGGAAAGAGAGTGTTCATACCTAGGATCCCTATGTCTCCCTCGGAGGACACCTCACTTCCTTTCAAGCTTAAAGAGGAAACAATTTCCCATCCGTCTGAGTTTTGCGATGACCATTAACAAGGCACAGGGCCAGACCATCCCAAATGTCGGTATTTACCTTCCCGAACCTGTGTTCTCACATGGGCAGCTATATGTTGCATTGTCAAGGGGTGTGTCAAGAAAGACGACGCGGATTTTGGCGAAGCCGAACAAGGAGGTTGATAAATCCGGGAAAAGCACCAAGAACATTGTCTATAGAGATGTGTTAGAGGGATGAGATAGGTGTGTTCTTCTTTCCTTTTTATATCCAGCTAAATTGAGGTCAACAATACTTTTTACCAGTAGACCATATTTCTAAATTGGTTTCATGTGCAGCTCTGACCAAAGGGCTTGCTACTGATACTGTCAGCTTTAAATCAGCGGCCAGGTATGCATTTCATATTATTGCCGAGACCACAAAACTTTGGTATACTAAAGCTGCAGCTTTTATTTAGTAAGATAAAACTAATTCTACTTGCCAAACTCTCAAGTGTTCATTTAAGCAATTACATAAGAAAATGATAGTCAAATGACCTTATGCCAAATACTGACAAACTTCAACTTATTAACAAATTTGATGATCCTGAGTAGCAAATAGTAAATTTTAAACTTTAAAATAGTAGTTAATCATTATGCATAGGAAACCCAGTTCTCTCGCTATCACATTTAAATGGTTCCCCGTCCTATTAAGGAACTACTTCATGCTTAATTTGTATGACCCATCATTTGTTTCGGCATATAAAAGATAAACTATCTTCAAAAAAATTCCACGATCTTTCAGTTATTAATTAACATGGAGTCTTTGTTGTGTACAGATATGTCAAACTGACATCAACATACAGCACCAAGAGAGCAGCAAGGGGATGCTAAATTCTACAACGTCTGAAATCAATAGATGAAAGAAGCTTGTACCTGTAGTACTTCTGCTCTAGCCAATAGTTCTCTGTATACTCAATTACTCACTAAGTTAGTGCGTTCAGTAGGGGTTATAACTGAAATTCATGTAACCAGAAAGTGTAGCCTGCATCGCACAAGATAAGGTTAGACACCAATCATAGACATTCACGGGAGCTTCCATATTAAAATTATGTTTGTAAATTGCGGCTAACAAACCAGGTACCAATTTTTCCAATTCAATCATCATGTTATAGAGTTTGGTGCTTTTACAAATGATGATGTAATGCTTGTAGCTCTTAATAATCGAATTAAAAATGAAATCTCAACGCAATCTTTTTTATGTGTTTTTTGTATGTCCCCCTTAATAATCGAATTAAAAATGAAATCTCTGCGGAAATTAATAATGTATGCATATGCACCTACCAAATGAGAATAGATGACCTCAAGTAAAGGTGTTCGTCACAAGTAGATTAATCTTCCCTGATGTTTAACCTACAGCAATAGCAAACCATCACAAATTAACAGCATGTGTACATATAAGATGGAAGCAGCTCTATCACTATAATTGCTATGTGCATGTTTATCTCTTGCTTGTGTGAGTTCAGATAACAAATATATAAGTGCTTTGGAACTCACCAAACTACTCAGCATTAAGCAAGAACTGGATAATTAGTGTACACTAATCCCCATATAACCGTCACACCAGGATGCTTGGCACAATGCTTCTCTAGCGCATGCTTGATCATTGCATTGTCCCCTTCAGGAATATAAGAACCATCCAAACCTAACTGCTCCGCCACAAATTTGACGTGAAAGCTTTCTCTACCTTGCACCTTAATAGAAAGAGAAGAGAAGCACGGTAAGAAAGTGTTACAGATCTGACCAAAAAATCTTCGTTGCTTCCTCCACACTTAACTTAGGTCTTCTTGCTTCCTCCACACTTAACTTAGGTCTTCTTGCCTTCTACTGTGGGTTCAAGGAACTGAAATATCACAAGAACCTGCCTTAACACCTTAACAAAGCCTTTTGTCCCAAACAAGTTGGGGTAGGCTAGATATGAAACCCTGTCACGAGGACTTCTCAGGAGGTCACCCATCCTGGTACTACTCTCGCCCAAATGGGTTTCATATCCATGTGACTGGCTAGTTTTTACGTTGGCTCGCCAAGCCTATCACAACCCTTAGATATGAAACCTTTCATGAGGACTTTCTAGGAGGTCACCCACACTAGTACTACTCTCGTGGGTTTCATATCCATGGGACTGGCTAGTTTTTACGTTGCCTCGCCAAGCCTATCACAACCCTCCTCCTTTATCCGGGCTTGGGACCGGCTATGCCTAGAAGACATAGGCGGAGTTAAATATCACAAGAACCTGAAAGGACAAAAAAACATGTTGTCTTAAGCATATCATTGCGCTCTGCATATATAGTATTAACAATAGTATGATGCCAATGTAAGATCAGTGCAAGTAAACTGTAGGTACAAGTAACATAATTATCACAATTACAGAGTGTAAACAACCGAACCACACAGCCATGAAAGAAATGAACATGCATTACCCAGGAAGGAATTTCCTATTATCTAGAACCATAAGATATTTTCATGCTTAAATTTGACAGTACAACATTAACCCAACAAATCTCCCAGAAGGAAACTTTGATTCTAAATGTAGACCATAAAAAGGTCACCATCAATTAAATTGGATTCTAAATTTGCAAAGCAATAATCAACCTAAAACGAAACTTGATTCCTAAATTTTCAACCAAAATACCTCAAATAAATCAGATTTTATCAGAAGAGCATCTTGCACCTTGCCAGCAGATCCGTTGGAGTCTTGGAGATGAGGTCTCACCTTGCCCTTGTCATTCACTCCTAGCTGTGGGTCATTTTTCCTTCCACGAGCATCTCCTACTCGCCTTGTATCCGATGCCTCCTCGGCGGCTCGGTCTCTTGGGCGACCGGAATCCCGACGAGCTACAGTGCGAGGTAACTTCCCACGGCGGCTGGGACTGGGAGGTCGTTGAGGCCAGCGGCGGGAGGACATGAGGGAAGAGTCCGGACTCTTCGGCGACTGGAATCCCGACGAGCTACGGTGCGTACCGCTACCGCCGGCGTGAGGTAACTTCCCATGGCGGCTTGGACTAAATCCGTGGTTGAGGCCAGCGGAGGGAAGGAGATGAGGGAAGAGTCCAGCGGCAAGGAGGCAGGGGGCTGGGTAGGTCGCCGGCGATGGGGACAAAGAGGAATGGTGTTCACGGCGAGAAGATAGGTGGAGTGAGGAGCCAGAGAGAGTGTGGAGAAGAAACGGTTTCTTTTCCCCTTGTCCAGTTTTTTTATTCATATGGTGCTGCCCCTTTTAGGATAGTTTGGCATTTTATTATCAAGGTTCTTAAAATTAATATTATTTTTTCTGATTATCTTTTGACTGAATATACTAACAACTGTAATACGTAATCGAGCAGGTCATCATGTGGTTTATGGATGTTAAACTTGATTGAGTATTGGACAGGAGATTTTTTATCTGATATTCCTATGCAGGTATATTTCCCTCGAGTTTACGTGTTATACATTGTTTTTTTTAATTTTTCTAAACTAACTTGAATTACTATTTAGCAGGTTGACATGACAAATTTTAGGACAAAATTAGCTGTAATATTAGTCGACTCGGAAATGAACGATGATGCCGTGAGAAATCGAGTATTCAAAGTTGAGGAAAGAAACATTGATCCCACAGATTGTGAGATTTTGGATCCCCCCCCCCCCCCCCCCCCCCAAAAAAAACTAAAATATCAAACACCGACTTGATAGAATCATCGGAAGATGATGCTCTATCACAATCATCGGTACTTCCACCATATGTCAAACCCACAAACGATGACTTAATAGATGAGCTATGCTTATACATCAACATGGTTGATGATGTCGCTTCATTGGAGTAAGTCATCTTTTCTTATCAGTTCATTTCGTGTTCTACATGTATAATTGTACTCACCAATTTATCTCTTTCACATGACCAAATGGGTGATAAGCTCTGAGTCTTATCCTATTAGTCTAAATCTAAGACAGATAAAAAACATCTTGCATATGGACAAATATATGGACACAGATTGCTTCAACATGGTTGTGCGCGTACTTGCGTGCCACGACATCAACTTTTTCCGTGACATTCCAGCTCATTATATGGATCTGAAGTTTTCTGTAAGTTACTACACTTACTTATCACATTTTTATCACATATATTACTAATGTTTTATTTTATTTTAGACGTTGTCTCACATTGCACGAGAACCGAGTGGTCGTGGAAGGCTTGATTTTGAACAATTAGCACAATTATTTCAGAGTTGGCCTAATAGTAGGGAGTATCGTATATCAGATTGTGACACGGTGAGAGTTTATTCCTTGGTCATGATAGTCATTCATTTCGTATTAATGTGATTTCTTTGTTTCTAAACCTTTCATTACAGATTTTCTTGCCTTACGACATTCTTGGCCTATTCATATTATTCGTGTTAGATCACAAGAAGAAAATTATCCATATTTTGGACCCGCTTTCGAGACCGACTTAGGGGGTACACATATTAAAACATATGGAAATTTGCAATAAGATAAACCTCGCGCTTCGACTGGCAAATCCCAAATGGAAAGACGACATCTCCAAATGGGAACGCAAAGTCCCTGTTGTTCCAACTAACTCGCATGGGTATGAAGATGATCACTTAAATATTACTTGATTTGTTCAAAGCTCATTTTTGACATTTCATATGTATGCAGTGCTTTGTCTGGCTATTTGGTTTTTAATCTAATGCACTCATGGTACGATGAAGCGTCATATTCTCCTGTACCCATGGTGAATATTCTGAACCATACTTATTTGTACACTTTGGACATGAACTTTCTATGACACTATTGTATAATGAATATGTAGGATGGTTTCCAGTTAAGAAGGCGATTTTTGGTACATATTCTGAAGTATCAACACAATGAGGCGATAAACAATATTCCTGACTTGGAACGAGAACTTATTGGCCGCATAGAGGGATGGATCTTCATGAATTAATAAATAGCGGATAATGTTAAGTTATTTGAAATTTTTTAACTACCGCTTCAGAGATATATTGAATTGTAATACAGCTGCAAACAAATAACTATTATTTTGTGCTTACTGATTTTTAAATTATGTAACGTATGTCACTTGTAAGTTGTTCACACATCTTTAGACGATTTAGTTATGAAATTCATTGCTTTCGTAACTGTGAAATTTATATTTATAGACGTGCGCGTGCACGGCTACTAGTCTCATACAAACTCTTCTCTTTTTTCCATGTCAATTAGTCCGATATAATCCCATCCAAAACTAGTGTAATTTTTTCCTCCACAAGTATTTTTAATTTCCGTGCCAAACTTATATAGCCTACGTATATGACCGGAGGGAGCATAGATCGAATGTATGACACGAGTGAGAAAACAAATATTGGCCAATTTTTTGTTTTGTTTTGCGAAACACAGTACAACGCAGACGCTCATATAGACGCGCATACACTCACCTCCTATGAACGAACACACGCACACCCTACTCCTATGAGCACCTCCGAGAGACTGAGCCGGCGGATCACCTCTTGAGCCGGCGGAAACGTCGCCTCGCACTGAAGAATATTCCGCCTAAATGAGAAACACCAGCGTCAATCCTGGGGTTTGAACTCTGGTGGGTTGGGTAGCACCCTTTGAAACAGTACTAAGCCTGGAAATCAGGATTTTCAAAAAAAAAAGCCTGGAAATCAGGACCTATGCACACAGAAAAAAGCAGCCCACGCTACAGCAGGGTAGAGCATGTTCCGAAAAGTATGCATCGCATGGGCTATGTAATAGGTTAGTGCGAAGTTGGGCTGGGCCTCTGGCGCGAGAATCTGTGCTGGGCTCGGCTCTTCGGTTTATTTTGGTTCAAAGTATATTTTTACCGTGTTAAACCGATATTATCGAGGGCATTTTCGTTACGTATTTTGCTCACTGAAACTTAACCACTAACCTTAATAATTGGGTTCGGTTACAGTTAGTTTTTATCGGTTCAGTTTTCGATATTGGTTCGGTTATACACAGCTCTAGATATAGTAGTAGCAAAGAGAATGAAGTCTCAACTCTCAACACCAGTCTAACATTTTATATGTGGTGTCATGATTTTCATTGAAATAGTAGTGGGTATTTTTATTGCAATTGAATCCGCAGCAAAACATTCATTGTTTAAGCACTCCTTAGTTGTTGCAAAACATGGTTTTTTGTTTGAATCATTTGTGTTTTTGTTGGAACTGTTGGTGAGTTTAGTTGCAAAGCAATTTGCAGAAGAGTTTTATTGTTTAACCTTTTTAAGCATTAATGTTTTTTTGAAATGTTGCAATGATTTGATGCACGAACATATTTTTTTTTTGCATGAACTGAGAATTTTGTTAGAATACTTGAAATTTTGTTGCGATAATAGGGCTAAATCATTACGGTGTCATTTTTGCTGTAAATACGAGAAGGAAAATGGCAAGACGATATACCCCTTCGTTCAAGTGGAGCTGATGTGTAGTGCGGGTTGTTTCCCGAAAAATTGGGGGCTAATATTTAAAAATGTGATGCGCTGATTTTTGTATGTAGGATGGCGATCCGACGATGAGTAGAGGGATCTAGACCGGAGCGCTCAAGGGCGACCTGCGCCTAGCACGACCCACTTAAGGTAATGGATTGACCTAACCAAACATGGGTCATGTTGTGATGAATGTCGGTCACCTACTGATAATGACACCCATCGAAACTCTCTTCGCCAACATAGCCTCCACCTTGTGTGCCATACACTTGTCATACCAGGCTCTAGCACAATACAATGTCAGTTTCATTTTGCTCCGTCGCTGCCACAACACTCCTAGTCTTGGTGTGGTATCTTTGTCCATGCACCACCGCAATGGCACATAGCCATCACCACCATGTTGCATTGATGTCTGCCACCATGCCGCCTTGTTGCCACACTGAAATTCCATGGGGCTCCATGTGCGTTTTAATAATTGATGACAATCCTATGGCCTATTGATTTCTTTTTATTGCGAAAAGGACCCTGGCATTGAAAGAAACACCGAACCGTACGAAACACCTCAACAAAAAAAAATACAATGAGATCCTTGAGATGCCCTTCGTCTTCAACCTCCAGACCGTGTCGACGACGCGCCGCTGCTGCCGCTCCTCCCTGAGCCGGCCTGACGTTGTTGGTTGCGAACGGGAAGTCGCCAAACGGGTCAAGAAGACCACATCCATCCCGGTGCCGAAGAAGAAGGATGAACCACCGATGAATCTCCACGACGATCCGGAGATCGTCACCTCCAGAAGAAGCCCTTGAAAAACACACCACTCCCACAAGCTTCTCGACGTTGCCGCCAAGATGAGGCTGAAACCGGAGAGACCTTATTGAAAGATACGCCGGCGCCATCAGAGCGTCGCCCCAACAAATCTTGACACGAAAACCAAAAAACAGAGCCCTCCCGTCGACGAGGGCCGAGATCCACCGCGCCTCCATGGCCCGAAGGCCACAAAGGCGGGGGAGATCTGCGGCGGCAGCGACGAGAAGCTGAGAAACCTAATCGTGTATGCGGCTGGAAGCTCCCGAGTCGCACCTAACTCTTCGGTATATCCCTTTCCCTTTCGGCCTATTGATTTCATTAAGTTATATTTGAAAGGTTTGTTTCATAGCTACTTCTTGAAACCCATTTGTTGGTTTCCAATATAAGAGCATCTCTAGCAGAACCCGCAAAACGGTCAAACCCGCATAATAACCGCCCGATGCGGATTGAAAACCGCAAAACGGTGGAGAACAGAATCCACAAATTTACCCAACCGCAAAAGATTTTGCAGGGCCCCGTGAATCCGCACCTCCGAACCGAGTTTTCGCTGATTTCGGTGCCGAATCTCGGGGCCCCTGCATTTGGTCAAAGCGGTTGGCGGGTGTGAGTTTTCACCACGCGTTATTCCTCTCTTCTTCCCCATCTCGCCGCCAGCGCCGCCGCCTGCGAATCCCTCCCTTTCCCGGCCGCATCTGACGGCGCCCCGCCGCATGCGAGCTGCCCTGGCCGCGGAGGTCCCCTTCCGCCGGTTTCCCCTAGCCGCGTCTGCGGAGAACGGAAATCTACGCCACCGCCGCCGATCTGCCGATGAGTCTAATTCCGCTCGATTTCGGCCATAGTAGTAGGTAGTGAGTATGCCTTGCCCATTTCAGATGGAGTTGAGCCCGGAGGGAGAGCTCGTGCTCTCCGATTCGTCCTCCTCCGATGACTCCGATGTGGAGGCGCTGTTCGTAAGCCGGCGGCAGCAAATGGTGGTCGCCGTCCTCGCCGTCAAGGAGTTTGAGGACCGGTATGCAAAGCGGCGGCAAGGATCCAAGGTTGGCCGGCTTTGCATACCGCGCAACCGCTTCTACGGCAACGAGCTTCTCATGTGCGATTACTTCGCCGAAATCCCGACGTACCTGGCTCACATCTTCCGAAGAAGGTACCGTATGCGCCGCTCTCTTTTCGTGAAGATAGTAGAAGCTTGCGAGGCGAAGTGTCGGTACTTTACCCGTCGCCGGAATGCCGCGGGTTTGATGGGTTTCAGCGCGTACCAGAAGATCTCCGCCGCAATGAGAGTCATTGCCTATGGCGTCCCGGCTGACTATGCTGACGAGTATCTTCGTATTGGCGAAGATACTACGATCGAGTCCGTTCGTGTGTTTGCTAAAACAATTATCAAACTCTACCCAAAGGCATCGCATGGACAGTATTGTGGCAGGGGAGGCGATGTTGGCCGGGCATGCTAGGCAGTATTGACTGTATGCATTGGACTTGGAAGAACTGCCCAAAGGCATGGCATGGACAGTATTGTGGCAGGGGAGGCGATGCAACAATTGTGCTTGAGGACGTTGCGTCCGAGGATCTATGGATTTGGCATTGCTTTTTGGTTTGCCGGGCACATGTAATGATATCAATGTGTTGCAAAGGTCTCATCTTCTTCGTAGGCTAGCAAGTGGAGATGTTCCGGCTTGTAACTTCACGGTTAATGGGCATGAGTACACAAAGGGTTACTATCTTGCCGATGGTATTTACCCACCTTGGACTATATTCGTGAAGACCATCTCAAATCCAAAAGGCAAGAAGCAAACTGAATTTGCAAAGGCTCAAGAGGCATGCCGAAAGGATATAGAGAGAGCATTTGGTGTCTTGCAATCTAGGTTTGCCATAGTTCGAGGACCAGCTCATTTTTGGGACAAGAAAACTCTCAAAAACATCATGACTTGTTGTGTGATTCTTCACAACATGATCATAGAGGATGAAAGGGGCTTGGACTTGGAGTTGTCCTATGACAATGTTGGTAGCCGTGTGAAGCCAGTTAGAAACCCAGACCGCGTCGAATCTTTTCTGCAGACTTACCGTGAGATAGAGGACAAGGACGAACACAACCAGCTGCAGCTAGACCTGGTTGAACACATCTGGCAGCTGCATGGGCAGTAGCTATTTTTTAGTTCATTTGAGCCATGTTTGATTCAAACAATATTGTTATTCTACAACATCTTGTATTGAATTATTGTTTAATTAGTGTGATTCAAACTTTTATTGTAATAAACTATTTGTGAGGATTCATAATATCCTACTATTGTAATATGAATCTTTATAATTTAGGTCTAATTTATTTATCATTCCATTTTTATGATATTCATGCCTATCTTGCTGTTTTGCAAATGCAGTTTCTGAATATTCTGTTTTGCGGTTCTGCTTTGCGGGTTCTGCCGCCGCGCGGCGTTTCGAGCCAAAAAACGCGAGTTGCGCGAACTGCAAAACTGTTTTGCGGGTTCGTGTTTTGCGGGTTCTACTAGAGATGCTCTAAATGTCATAAAGATATTAAAATGCATCGAGCATTGACATCAAAATCAGTGAAAATGAAATTCTTGTGTGAAATTCAAGTTGAAAATTCAGGAGAAAAGCCGTGTAAACTGGCTAGCCAGCCGGTTACTACAACGACACGGACAGAGCTGGCAGGGGGTGAGCTGAGGCCACGGCTCCCCCATGCTGAAACTTTTTTTGTGAGACCGCAATACAAATTAGGTGAAGTTGATCTCTAGATTAACCTTAATGGCCCCCTCCAAGCTTCATCATGTTCATTTGGCCCCCTCTGTATAAAATTTCTGCTCCGTCCAGCGATACTCTGATATTTTTCGGATAGCATCAAATCGCGGCTTGTCAAAACATTTTCCTCTAGCGCAACCGGAACCTCGTATCAATTTCGCATGAAAATATCTCCAATGCAGACGACGTGGCCCACAACGATTGGCCCGGTGCTGATAGGAAACGAGTGCACGTAAAAGCTTCCCTTCCAGGACGCTCAAACACAGCTATAAATGGTGAAACCTTACCGTCTCGAACGCAAGGCCTTGTTATAGCAAACCACATAAAGAAAATTCGTATCGACCGACGAGCTAGCTGCTGCTGCAATGGCGTCTGCGCTGGCGAACGTGAGCCTGTCTACCTTTGCGTCCGCCACCAGGGGCGACGTCCTCGCGAGGCCGCAGGTGGCCGCCCGCGTCACGTTCCCGACGGTGAGCCGCTCCGTCGCTTGCCGGGCTGGGTCGTCAACGCCGCCGGGCATCTCTGACAAGATGTCGGAGAGCATCAAGGAGGCCCAGGAGGCGTGCTCGGAGGACAGCGCCAGCGGGGAGTGCGCGGCGGCGTGGGACGAGGTGGAGGAGCTCAGCGCCGCGGCCAGCCACGCCCGCGACAAGCTCAAGGACTCCGACCCGCTCGAGAACTACTGCAAGGAGAACCCGGAGACCGACGAGTGCCGCACCTACGACAACTGAGCGTATGTGTTACTATTAATTTGTTCTAGACGCGGCACGGCGGCTGATAAGATACTTTTGAAGGGGTCGTTGATCGCACAAGAAATGATACTTGGAGGGGAGTGAAAGAGAAAACAAGGGTTTTTACCCGGTGAATATGCATCAAATTCTGTGTTTTTCTCCCCCTCTATTGCTATCAATACACCTATATGTAAAGGGAAATTATTATATCAGTAATCATATTTGTATGACATGTTTCTACTGAGTTGAAAATTTTATTTATAATTTGTTGTCGGGTGCACCGAACAGTGAGTTTTGTAGCCCGTGTTCTGAAGGTGAGTCCTAACAGCGAATGCATCGGTGAGTTTAGAGGCATGTTTGGTTATTTGAATAGATTTTGGCTCTTCTACATACGTAGCTCCAGAGAGCCTGACTAAGTAGAAACGCGGTTTGAACCATGTTTTTTGTACTACTTGGCCAACCACTGGCGGAGCTTAGTAGGGGCCGACCTGTGCCATAGCCCGCTCAGGTTTTTGGCCGAACTGTGTTTTACTAATGGACCTTGCTACGTAGCGACCGTGCCCCAACAACATACTTCCGTACAGTGCCCCCGATAACCCACGATCGAACTCAGGTGCACGCGCGAACGACCCGCCCCTAGCGCCTTCCTAACCACATCATGTCTTGGCCCAGTACCAAACTGTTACACCTTCTTAATTGGGCCATGCCTCGGCCCACTATAAAAATGGACCAGTGTCACATGTATCCAACTGCTTGTAATAAAAAAAACAAAAAAAACCTATATCTAACTGCTACCCGCTTCTTAACCAGCAACCCTCTCTCCCGTGTAAGACTTGCTAAAGTTCTATACCCCCAAAATCTCCCAACGCAACAAGATTTAGGCAATAAAAATACATGTTCATTCAACATGAAGTTATCCCCATCCAAATAAAATGCAAAGAATTCGGAACATATACTTCTCTGCCCCCTCCCCACCCTAACTTCTCTCAAGCAAGATTTAGGCAACAACAGATGGATCCATAGATGCAGTAGAAAAAAGTGGTAATTACAGCATATAACCATGGTAGCCGGGTTCATAAAAAAAGAGTTGTCTGCCAAATAAAAGGTAGATAAATTTGGCCATGGAAACTAAGAACATTGTACCTGGTGACTAAGAACTATGAATCTGGCAACTAGAAACTTGGAACATGGAAATTGTATATTTGGAACCTGGTAACTATGGTCTTGAAATCTGGCAACTAGATACTAGGAACCTGGCAACTTCATTGTAGGAAACTGCTGACTAAAAAACTGAACAACCTGGAACAACTATACTGAAAAACCTAACACCCAAATGCACAACTTCCATCAGTCCAGACAATACACGAATCCATTTTGTACTTCGTCGCCTTGTCGTGCCGACGACTTCCTCAAAAAGCAACAAAACAGCTCTGAAAGACAAAGATAAATTGTGACTAATATTCTACTTACTCATTAACAATCTGTTTTCCAAAAAAACACAGAAAATGTGGCTAGCTATAATTTTTTTGCAAGACTTGACTATCCCCAATACGGATGTGGTTGAATATCAAACAAACATAAATGAAAACAACAACAGTAGTGTTTTGAAGCAACAAGGTAATTCATCTCCAAGTTAACATGCTTTTTGAAGCAACGGGTAGTGTTATCAGGTTCGTGCTTCCTATGCTGACCTAACTAACATAAAAAACAACAGGTGCTAGAAAATAAAATGAAAATAAAAGAGCTTTGAGCATACTCTAGAATAACAATTGAACGCAATGAGAGAATGATGCAATTGCTCAAGCAAACAAAAAAGGTTAGTGGAGAGGCATAAAATCTGAATATTCATGTTTGATTACGACCTGCGCCTTACACAACCTAACGAAAACAACAACACATATCCAAGATGGCCACAGTTACTTCAGGAGTTGTAATTGAATTGAACAAAACACATACACAAGATGAATCAGTATGTATTAAAAACCCAGGTATGTATTTAGTTCATTTTTTGCTAGACTACATGTATCAAATTGCCATGCTACTTGAATTTATTTGCCAGATTATGTTGAAGTAAATTTCCATGACTACTTGATTGCCAGTTGACGCCTACCTAATTACCAAGTAATGCACAATTAATTGCCATGCAACAATGGAGCAATTGCCAGGTACTGTCTACTAAGGCACTAGGAAAAAATAGAATTTACCACCCCATGCGTGCTTTGATTGCCAGTTTATAACTACTTAATTTCCAAGATCCACCTCCCACCCCTGTTCAAAATAATTATATCTACTAAAAGTAACCAGGTAATGCATACTGAATTTGCAGGCAACTAGACACCAATTGCCACGTACTGTCTAACTGGGCACCAGTGAAAAACTTAGCAGTTACCATCACATGACTACTTGATTGCCAGTTGACGCCTACCTAATTACCAGGTAATGCATACTTAATTACCATGCAACAATAGAGCAATTGCCAGGTACTGTCTACTAAGGCACCGGGGTAAAAAAATAGAATTTACCAACCCATGTGTGCTTAATTGCTAGTTCATAACTACTTAATTACCAGGAAATTTCAGAAAAAGCTCACCAACATAGGGTAGCATTTGTTGCTGATCATTGTTCCAGTGCTAGCAGACCACAGGTCACGTGAACCATCCATAATTTCTTGAATTTGGCATCGGCGGCCTTGTACTGCGACAAGATTTATGCAACTCTAGTCAATTTGGGCCTGTTGCCAGCCGTAGGGAAAAGCTCCTGGACAAAGCCCTCCTCAATGTCATAATCTACATGGTATGGCACAACAATCGACCCCCTTGCTGAATTAAAAAACAAAATGAATGGTTAGGCATTTCTATTCACAGCTGAAAATTATCTATTGCACACGCACAAAAATTATGGCACTGTCCTCTCCGTCCCACACCTTGCACACAAAAAACAACCATAGAGAAAAACACCTAACAAAAATGTTGCTGTGTCTTTCCCTTCAACACAAGCATGCCAGTGCTCTATCCAAAAAACAGGAACAAAAAAATCCAATCCCCTGCCTAAACAGGAACAAAAAACAACCATAGTCGCAAGTGTCTCCGCCGAGGTCTCCCCCGCGTCCCTCCTCCCAGTAGATAGCTGCCGCCAAGGGCAACGTCGTCGAGGTCGCCGCCGTGCCTGACCGCCGAGGTTTCCCACACGTCCTGCTGATGGCCCTTCACGTAGTTACCTACGTGAAAAGTAAATGGGTTAGGTTGAGACTCCAAGTGCAGAGTGTGTAGTAAGTGGAAGACGTGTTTTCCCCACGAGGGTGACTCGAGGGTTTAATATCGAACTCTCGGGGAATCAGTAGTGATTTATCTTTCCTATCCTTCTTTTGGTTACCTACAAAACAAAGTAAATGTTTTGGTCCTCAACCTCACCTAGTGGTTGTCAAGCACAAGGTGTGAGAATGATATCAAGATAATATGCAATGCAAACAAGAAATAAATATGCAATGGTGGTAAATAAATATGCAAGGATGGTGGTAGCAATGATAAATGATATTTTTGGGTTTTATATGATGAATGCAAGATGTAAAAGTGTTTTTGTATTTTCGGATTTTTAAATGGCAGAAAATGGAAAAGTGGTAAAAGTGGTTGGAAAGGTGTTTCTTATGATTAAAAATGGACCGGGGTTCATGGTTTCACAAATGCACTCTCTCTTTAATAAAGTGGTAGACAATGGAACACTAGAGTTGACATATGAGATTGCAACACAACAGTTTAATGACAAGTTATAATTATATGGGCATCACGTCCTAACATAGAGACCTTTTGGTTATTAGTCTCTCTTATACTCCACCAAGATGCGAACTAAATCATAACACCTCAGTAATTAAGATAACTCAGAGTATAGCAATAAGTATCATGACATGAAGTTAAAATAAGAACATGCTAGATCTAGTCATGGAGGAAGTGGCAATGGTCACACCCACATCTCCGGTAGCATGGTATTTCTTTTTATCCCTAGTGAGGCAACAAAGTAAGGTAAGATACCCAAGTGGATCGCAGAACTTTCTCTCACGTTCACTGCACTAGCCACCCCCCGTTACTCCAACTAATGCACACGTTCCCCCTCACACGCTCTCATAAACATGCTTGATCATGACAAGTAAATAAGAACGGGGTACATAATATGCATCTACTTTCATAACTGAAACAAAACCATTGCAATCTCAAACATATATTAACTCATAAAAAGATCCACCACAAAGGTATTACATAGATGACCGTAATCATGTTCAGCAGCTCATACGGTACTAATTAGTGAAGCTCAAGAGAGAGAGATACATAAGTTACTTCCACAAACCCATAGTCCAGAGGTGGACTACTCCCTCTTCATCATGGAGACGGTGGAGAAGTCGTTGGAGAAGATGGAGACCACGCCGGCAGCGCCCCGCCGGAGTTTTCCCCCTCCAATCTGCAACTCCAGGTCTCTGTTTCGGTGTTTCTGTGTTTCTGCGGCGCTCCTTCCAGAGAACGTCGGGGACTATTTTTATACGGTTTTAGGTCAAAACGGAGTCGGTGGAGGAAAGATCGACGGCAACGGAGCTCCGAGGCCAAAAGGGGGGTCCCACGCGGCCAGGTACATGGGCCGCGTGGGCCCACTCATCTGGCCCTCGGGCCTCCGCTTGTTTGCTTCCTTCGCTCCCACGCTTTGTTCCTTCCAAAAACTGATGCTCGTAAATTTCCAGGTCATTTGGACGTCGTTTGGGTCCCTGAAACATTAAAATATAGAAATAGGGTTTTCTGCCTGCGCAGGGTTAATTCCATAAAAATAGGAAACATAAATATTCCCAAAATCATTATAAAACAGTGATATAACCCTTATATGATGCAAATATGACTGGAATATAAGTAAAATAATGCAAAGTTCATGTATGCATTTTACATGCATCAACATCCCCAAGCTTAACCTATACTCGTCCTCGAGTATGAAGGTGATAAAACTAACATGGACTTTGCAATTTAATACTACAATGGATATCAAAGATGATTACTATTGCTACATAGAGTCAAATGATTCATTCTTAAAAGGAGTAGCAATATGCAAGATAGTTTATGAAGTGATATCAAGTATTCAATGCAAGGATGTTCAATGATAATTCACAAAGTGTAACATAAGAGAAGTACTATGGACCACATGTATGCATAATGATAAGTAAGAACATCCTACAATGGTCATAGAGTATTGATGAAAATCTGAATATAAAAGGTGGACACTTTGGAAAGATATATATATGAGTAGAGGTAAAGCATGAATAAATTTCATCTAACTTCTGAACTTCTCTACTTAAGTCAATGATTGTAATATGGTAATCCTTGGTGTCAAGCTCTCATTCCCCTATCATAGCATCTTGAATGATTAAGTTTAAAGTGAAAGCAAATACGAGTAGTGTGCTTGACAAAGTACAGGTTGAAAGTCTCATGCCCCTTGAATACAAGTACCTACTCCATGTGTTACTCAACTTGGAAACAAAGCAAGTTCAAGTTAAATATCATTGTAAGTAATAATAGTATCATTAAGAGCGTCAACTGGGGTACCTCTTGTCCCAGGATATGGAACAAGCCCATATCAAAATGACAAGACAAACAAACACAATGAACAATCTCAACACCCTTTTTATTTACCATTAGATAGCTTTTTATTGTAAGGTGTATCACAGAAGGTTCACCATAGCATGTAAGTAAATTTCCACCATGAATGATGCATGGCTTAGATTAGCGGCCCAGGCGTCTCTCTAACCATTTATACAAACTCATTTAAACTCACTTCATTTCCACATTTATTTCACCCATGGTAAGCATCCATAAACAAAAGTACATGATATCAACTAAATGAGATGAAGTGCATGTTGAAAGCTTGCCATGTGACAGCACATATGAGCTAACTCTCAACCAAAGACATTTGTCAAGCCCACAACATCATAATTTTAATCACAATGGGTCATATTTTATTTATGCAATGAAAGTAAAGTGTGCATCAAGTTCGAGAGAGCTCTATAACCAACTTTTCCCATAACAATCAACAACATAAGCATTTTCATTCAGAGGTATAGATAACACAAATATCATGATAAACATACTCGGAATAGCATAAAGCTAATAGGTAGATATGGTGGACTCACTGGAAAAACTTTGGTTGAAGGTGTTGGAAACAAGTTTTTGCTTGTTGGAATTTTTGGGCTAGCAAGAGGGAGAAAGTTGACCATCTAAATGCATGCATGAGTGTCCATAGAACTAACTAATCCATGTTAAAACAAGGTAAATAACATTCAGCATCAAAACATGAATAAAAGATAGCTCTTGATAAAATATTGCAAATTATTACTCATTAACAAGCTCATGAATCATGCAACTATATGTATCTTTTAAAATTAACTCAACATCCCTTTTCCCAATCTTATAATAGCATCCAACATAATTCAACCCAAATTTCCAGTAGCTCTCTCATATATAAATGATAGTGTGGTGGTCTCACAAAATAAAAATCAAACCTAAACAAACAAAAAGACGCTCCAAGTTTATGCGATAAAGTGTTTCGATCGAAAAACAGAAGTTAGACGTGTGCAAACCGAGAGTGTGTAGGTCCAGTGGGGTTGTCTTCACATCCCCAAGCTTATGGTCTTCACCATCCTTGGATAGCTCTTGGTGCATCTCCTCTAATCCCTGTGAAAAAACTTCAAAACACCGTTTCTCCCATTTCTTTTTCTGTGGGGTGCATTAGTAGTGATAAACAAATAGATTTCTTGCTGCATATAATCCTTAACAAAAATTCATATGAATGTCCAGAAAGTGTATAATGTTGTATGCCTACTCATAAACTCAATTGGATCAAAAAGATTCAAGTTAAAAGTTCTAAGCATGCATCAAACAAAATGGGACAGAATCTGTCCAGAAAAACAGCAGCAGCTAAACGTATTTTTCTACCCTACTTAACTTTGTCGGAAAATTCCGAAAAATTCATGCATACAGAGGATGAAAAGTTGCACTACAGTTCAAATATGAGCTCATTCGGAGTTACAGAATAAGAATTAAAAATCATACCGTGCACAGATTCGTGCAGGAATAAAATCTCCGAACGCTATAAGCAACTTTTCAACCAAAATGAGTAAAACTTGGCACTTTATTAAAAATTCCAGAAACTAAACTAAACACTAAGTCTCTTGTTACAGCAAGAGGACACAAAGAAAATCACAAATAAAAACAACCGGGTTGCCTCCCGTAAAGCGCTTTCTTTATAGCCATATAGCTAGGCTTCTTACTTGATGTTTATTGTGGACGAAGCTCATGAGGGAGCTTGAACTTTGATGTGTCCCTCTTCCTTGGGAAGTGTTCCATGCACTTCTTGTGTGGAAACTGAAACTTCACATTCCCTTCTTTTGAATCAATGATAGCACCTGTAGTACGAAGAAAAGGTCTTCCAAGAATAATTGGACTAGAGGTTTTATTCCCCATATCCATGATTAGAAAATCAACAGGCACAAATGTCATATGTAACTCTACCATAACATCACTTACTTTCCTAAAGCATGTTTAATGGAATCATCAGCAAGTGCAAGTTCAATAGAGCATTTTTCAAGATTTTTCAATTCAAGTACTTCATATAGTTCTTTAGATAAAACAGAGACACTAGATCCTAGATCAAGTATAGCATGGTGTGTCTCTTTTCCAATGGTTACTAGGACTTTGGGAATCCATATATCCCCAAGCTTAGGTGGTATCATAGCCTCTTGGTTGTACCTAGCAATCTTTTCTTTCAAGACATGATTAGCAATATAAGAACCAAAACCAGCTTGGTTAAGTTGATGGAAGGATCACTTGCAAATTTTTGTAAGATAGATATTAATTCATGCAAGCTACAATTCTCTAAGTCAAGCAATGGTTCCTTACTTCACTAAGCATTTTAACTTCCTCAACTTTCTTCTCTTTCACTACCATAATAGTTTCCTTAGCAATTCTCTCTTGCTCATGAATATGTTCCCAAGATTTATTTATAACCTCTTGACAATATTTAATTGTTTCCTCATGTTTTTGAGCTATAATGGTGTTCTTTAATGAGGAAACTTCCTTAGTGAGCTGATCTACCCTTTCAAACAAAGAGTCTTGTTTTTCAAACTTAGATATAAATTCCTTATTAAGCTCCTTTTGAGTAGATATAAATGATCTAATGGTGTTTTCCAAATCACTAGAAACATTACACTAGTAGTATATTTGTTTGGCACATATGGGGGTTTATTATAAGAGTTATAATTGTTGTTACCATACCCATTATTACCATAGTTCCTAATGAAGTTGACATCAATATTTTCAGGATTATTACCAACTAGTTCTTGCAAAGGCACATTTTCAATATTTTGTTTATTAATGAAAGCAAGAATAGTATCCATTTTAGATGACAAATCATTTGTTTCTTCTATGGAGTTCACTTTCTTAGAAGGATTAGGTGCTCTATCAGTATGCCATTGACTATAGTTTTGCAAAATACTTTCCAATATGTTCTTAGCTTCTACTATAGTTTTTCCCATAAAGCACCTCCAGCAGCAGAATCAAGAATATTTCTAGACATGTAATTTAGACCATTGTAAAAAGAGTGTAATATGGTCCATTCGTTGACCCCATGTGATGGACAAGTTCTAAGCATAAGTTTAATCCTATCCCAAGCCATAGCAACATGTTCATTTTGCCTAAAAGAAAGAATGTTGTTTCTATTTTGCAAAATTTTAACAGGAGGATAGTATTTCTTAATGAAAGCTTCTTTTAAATCATCCCAAGTTTTAATGCTATCAATAGGTAATGAATGCAGCCACTCTTTAGCTTTTCCTCTAAGTGAGAAAGGAAATAACTTCAGTTTTAGAATATCACTTTCCACATTTTTAAATTTCTGCATGTCACATATTTCAACAAAATCATGAAGATGCATAGAGGCATCCTCCATAGCACTACCGCCAAATTGTTCCCTAGTTATCAAGTTCAACAAACTAGGACTTACTTCATAACTATCAGCATTTATCTTAGGTGTGGCAATGGGCCTAGCAATAAATTGATCATTTGGAGTGTTTGTGTAATCACACAACTTAGTTCTTTCTCCCATTTTAGCAAGTTTTTATGTGTTTTTTAATTTTTTATGCAAAACTGAAAATAAATATGCAAACCGAACTAAAAATGCAAGACAATGACAAAACAAGATAAATTGCTTTGAAGGTAAAGATGGATAAGATGATGCTCACGTAGGTGCAACCTCCCCAAGCTTAGGTGTTAGCACAAGTTGGTGATGAAGTTGACTTGGTGAGATATCCTTGGATAAACCTTTCAGCAATGATTCCCCGGCAACGGCGCCAGAAAACAGTCTTGATGGCCCTTCACGTAGTTACCTGCGTGAAAAGTAAATGGGTTAGGTTGAGACTCCAAGTGCAGAGTGTGTAGTAAGTGGAAGACGTGTTTTCCCCACGAGGGGTGACTCGAGGGTTTAATATCGAACTCTCGGGGAATCAGTAGTGAAGATTTATCTTTCCTATCCTTCTTTTGGTTACCTACAAAACAAAGTAAATGTTTTGGTCCTCAACCTCACCTAGTGGTTGTCAAGCACAAGGTGTGAGAATGATATCAAGATAATATGCAATGCAAACAAGAAATAAATATGCAATGGTGGTAAATAAATATGCAAGGATGGTGGTAGCAATGATAAATGATATTTTTGGGTTTTATATGATGAATGCAAGATGTAAAAGTGTTTTTGTATTTTCGGATTTTTAAATGGCAGAAAATGGAAAAGTGGTAAAAGTGGTTGGAAAGGTGTTTCTTATGATTAAAAATGGACCGGGGTTCATGGTTTCACAAATGCACTCTCTCTTTAATAAAGTGGTAGACAATGGAACACTAGAGTTGACATATGAGATTGCAACACAACAGTTTAATGACAAGTTATAATTATATGGGCATCACGTCCTAACATAGAGACCTTTTGGTTATTAGTCTCTCTTATACTCCACCAAGATGCGAACTAAATCATAACACCTCAGTAATTAAGATAACTCAGAGTATAGCAATAAGTATCATGACATGAAGTTAAAATAAGAACATGCTAGATCTAGTCATGGAGAAGTGGCAATGGTCACACCCACATCTCCGGTAGCATGGTATTTCTTTTTATCCCTAGTGAGGCAACAAAGTAAGGTAGAGATACCCAAGTGGATCGCAGAACTTTCTCTCACGTTCACTGCACTAGCCACCCCCCGTTACTCCAACTAATGCACACGTTCCCCCTCACACGCTCTCATAAACATGCTTGATCATGACAAGTAAATAAGAACGGGGTACATAATATGCATCTACTTTCATAACTGAAACAAAACCATTGCAATCTCAAACATATATTAACTCATAAAAAGATCCACCACAAAGGTATTACATAGATGACCGTAATCATGTTCAGCAGCTCATACGGTACTAATTAGTGAAGCTCAAGAGAGAGATACATAAGTTACTTCCACAAACCCATAGTCCAGAGGTGGACTACTCCCTCTTCATCATGGAGACGGTGGAGAAGTCGTTGGAGAAGATGGAGACCACGCCGGCAGCGCCCCGCCGGAGTTTTCCCCCTCCAATCTGCAACTCCAGGTCTCTGTTTCGGTGTTTCTGTGTTTCTGCGGCGCTCCTTCCGAACGTCGGGGACTATTTTTATAGGCGGTTTTAGGTCAAAACGGAGTCGGTGGAGGAAAGATCGACGGCAACGGAGCTCCGAGGGCCAAAAGGGGGGTCCCACGCGGCCAGGTACATGGGCCGCGTGGGCCCACTCATCTGGGCCCTCGGGCCTCCGCTTGTTTGCTTCCTTCGCTCCCACGTTTGTTCCTTCCAAAAACTGATGCTCGTAAATTTCCAGGTCATTTGGACGTCGTTTGGGTCCCTGAAACATTAAAATATGGAAATAGGGTTTTCTGCCTGCGCAGGGTTAATTCCATAAAAATAGGAAAATCATGAAATATTCCAAAATCATTATAAAACAGTGATATAACCCTTATATGATGCAAATATGACTGGAATATAAGTAAAATAATGCAAAGTTCATGTATGCATTTTACATGCATCACCTGCTCCCGCCGGCGCGCCATCACCATGCTCTCCCGCGCGTCCTACTCCCGCCAGTGTGCCGCCGAGATCTCCATCGTGCGTGTCCTGCTCATTTCCCCCTTTTCTCTCTATAGCTCTATCCAAACACAGTCACCCATCGGGACGAAAGGTTCGCCGGTAACCGGGCTCGAACAAGGGCTTGAGATTCGACAGAACACGCCTGCAGGTCGACGCCGCTCGCCGGTTACGCGTCCCAGAGCCGGCGACGAGCTCTCCCCTGCTTGATCCCTACGGAAATCGCATCAGTGAGGGCGATGTGAGCGAGAGAGAAGTAAATCAAGCCACCATAGCACGGAATCTAGAAAACTCACCACCACACCCTCGGGATCCGGCCGCCGGTGCGTGTCCTCCGACGCTGCGCCTCCAAGTCGGGCCGCTCAAACCCACCACGAAATCGCCGTAGAGGAAAATAGGGAGGAGAGAGAAACGGGAAAGGGGAAATGCGAGACGTGACGAAACTCCTAGGATGACGGTTTGGACACGAATTGGGTCCATCCGAGAGCGTCCCAGGAAAGCAGAGCAGCAGTTTCTAGCATTGCGCGAATATCGGGTCGACCCACCGCAGTGCCAGCGCGTCCGTTACTCCCACTGACCACGCTCGCGATGCTGGATCGCCACGGAGCGCAAATCTTGACGCACCAGACGGATTTAGTTGCTAGGGGACTTTCCCTAAATAGAATAACCGTTTACTAATACGTATCATAGGCCCAGCCCAGAAAAACGCCCTCGCCTTGTCCTTTCTGGTGCACCGATGCCTCGCACAGTCGCACCCACGGCTTTCTTTCTTTCTCGAAACAGAGCTTCGTTCTAGACTAGTGGAAGCAGAGGAGGCGGAGCTAGGCAGTAGCGCCACGCCACCGTCCGCAGCCAGAAATCCGCCTGACTCGCCGCAACCCGCAGGCACACCCACACGGGCATGGCACACCTACCGGCCAGAGGTCAAGCAGACTACGCAGCGACCGGCTACTGAATCAGCCCGTATATTCCCCAATTTCGATACTTTTCGTTCTTTAGCAAGTTCCCAATTAGTCAATTTAAACGCATGTATTGGTAGGCACTGTGGATTGGATTGTTGATGCGGTCCTAATCAGCCCGCTGGGAAACCCCAAGAGGAAGGTATGATGCAGCGTAAAAGAAGTTTTCCATTTATACAAAACCAAGGTTATCGAACCAGTAGAATTTGGAGAAGGTCCCCACGAGGTGTTCGGCGCCAGACAAAGTTCTCAACGGAGACTTGGACCTGTACACAACACAAACAAACCACTTTGTCCCAACTAACAGGAAGGTTGTCAATCTCCCCGGCTTGCTGAACACAAAGAATTAAATGTATGTGTGTAAAATAATATGAGAGCAAAAATGACCAGCGAGCAAATGACTAGGAAAAGTTATGAAAACGGTTGTAAGCAATATAGCAAAATAGGACCGGGGTCCATAGTTCACTAGTGGTGTCTCTCCGAAAATAAACATGTTGGGTAAACAAATTACAGCTGGGCAATTGACAAAGCATGGGCGTATAACAATACTATCATAACATAATATAGTTCACCGCTTCATTTAATATGGGCATTATGTCAAAATACATAGGCAGTTATCCAACTGCATCTATGACTAAAAATCCACCCCGGGATCGCTATCCAGCATGTCCCTCGAAAATATTAAGTTGCAAACAACAGATAATTACAATAAACACGGTGCGTAACGCCTTCTCGGGACTCAACCTGGAACTTCTTTCACTTTAATATGCCTTGTTCAATGAGAAAGCATCTGATCGAAGAGCAACACTAAAGAAGCACGCTTGACTTCCTACTTTTGGGATTTTTAAGGTGACCGATGCCTTTCAAAAGTGTGCTTTGGGCCCATCCTTAGTACTTGACGCAGAATGGAGCTAGTTATCCAGTTTCAAATGCGGATTCAACACTGCAAGAAATAGAATTATGCATAGATTTACTTGTAAAGAAAGACGAACCAAATAGTGCTAAGCAAAGAAAAACTCAACATAAAGCAATAAACACCGCTGTTTTACCCCTAATAGCAACATCACATCTTAAGTCTTAATCGTTTCTATGAACTCGAACTCAGACAAAAAGAGGCATGAACCTACTATCTAGCATAAATATTCCCTCTAAAGATACTAGCAATTACTTAGGCCAAAGCATACACTAACATCGGAGAGCATGAAAGATCATAAATAAAACATATCATAGATAAACTGAACAAGAATGTCATGATTCCACAATTCATCGGATCCCAGCAAACATAACATGTAGCATTACAATAAGATGATCTTGATCATGTTAAGCAGCTCACAAGATCTTAAACAGTGGAGTACAAGGAGAAGAGACAATCATCTAGCTACTGCCATGGACCCGTAGTCCCGTGGTGGACTACTCACGTATCACTCCGGAGGCAGGCATGGTGGTGTAGATGCCTCAGATGATGATCTCCCCCTCCAGCAGGGTGCCGGGAAGAGTTGCAGAACCCTCCCGATTTAGGGTTGGTGACGACGGTGGCCTCAGACGTATTTTCTGGAAAAGTGATCGGGTACCGAGGGTTTTCGGGAGGAATAGAATTTATAGACGAAAGGGCGACTCGAGAAGCTTCTGGAGGGTGCCAGGTGGGTTCCAGCCGCGGCCAGGCCCTGGCCATGGCTGGGTGGCGTCTGGGGGCTGTGGGGCCTCCTGCAGGCGCCCTCCTGGCTCCGTCTTTGTTTCTTCGTAAAAATAAATCATGTAAATTTTCAGCCAATTACGAGAAACTTCCCCGACTAGCTTTTCTGAAACAAAAAGACAGCATAAAACATGAACTGACACTGGGCATCTTGGTAATAGGTTAGTTCCAGAAAATGTGCCAAAATGATATAAAAATATTATAAAAGCATGTGGCAATGATATATAACTAGCATGAAACAACCAAAAATTATAGATACATCTGAGACGTATCAATTGATCACTACAATCTTACAAATTGCGACAGCTTATAGCTGGCCCGCCCATTATTTTCTTTCAATCTCCGCCACTGTGGCCAACAATGTCTTAGCTTGCACGAGACACCAAGGAATTCCCCATTATTTGGTAGCCTGTTATTCAGTGTTTCATACTTTTTAGTGCTAGTGCATGGCGCAAATCATGTGACGTGATAACCTTCTCGGCTTATTGGTGAACTTACCCATCACTCGACCAAGATTGTCAACACAAATAGCAGAACAGAAAAACAAATAAGCAAACATAACGACTTAAACTAAATAGTTCATGAAGGAAGTTAATAGTGCAAAACAAATTCAACACAACAACTGCTAGTGATGCACCACAAATTCATCATCTGAGGGTTTAGCTTATACCACCCCGCAGAACTTGCATTAGTTTCCATCAAGTCCTAAATTATTGAGCGGATATCTATCGACACTATCATCAGCTCCTCACATGTAGTGTTTTGCAAACGAAGGAAGCAAAATGTTGTTTCCTGTAATCAGGTGTCATCGCAAAGATAGTTGATACGTTCCGCTTCGTTCTCCATGAGGTGGCTTAGAGCGAGATGCATCACCTCAAACCCAACAGTACTGCCAAGAAGAAGAGTCATGCCGAAGATGATCATCTGATCATAGTTCTGAATTGGCCTGTTGATGAAAATTGCGTCCCTGGGGGTGATTTTGAAATAACAGTAGAGCTAGTCATTGCACATACGAAATAGTGAATAAATTGAACGAGTGGAACTATAAAACTATCGTGACATGTTTTAAGAGCTCCTCCTCCGTGGAAAGAGACATTGTGTCTTGGCGCCATTCCACTCCATTAACATGTATGAGTTTCCCACCTTGCTCTCCACTTCCTGAGCTGATTCTACACCTGACTACTGCTGGCCTAAGGGCCGCAGAAAAGGAAAACACATGTAGCAATCGCTTGCAAGTGCTTCTCTTTGAATTCCCTTTTAACATTGAGGCAGTCACTGACGAGCTCACACATCCTAGTAAGGACGAATGACGTGGGGTTACCACATCAAATCCCATGGTGACAGCACTAGGGTTTCTTAAGGGGGAGAAAGGTGGTAGCGCTGGTAGATCCGTCGGCTGACAAGCAAGGTTTACCCAGGTTCAGGTCCCCGGAGGGTAATACCCTATTTCCTGCTTGTCTGGTTATTGATGTCGAGATGTGTACATGTTACAATGGCGATCCAAACAGGAGATGCGATCTCGCTAGGGTTTGGTGTATGGATGAAAGCGTACCCCAGATCGGCGGCCCTCTCAGCCTTTATATAGGAAGCTGGGTCTCGGGAGTTCGCATCCGATTAGGTTTACAGGTTATGGTAAGTCTAAACCGCCATAGGTTGCGCCTGACTTGAGGCTCAATCTTCGTTCTTGGGCCTCCTTCTTGGGCCAGTCTCGTAGGTTGTATGGGCCACCCGGTGGGCTGTAGGTATATTGTGCACCCGGTATGTTTATGATGGGGCACCTGAAGGGTACACCCCCGTCAACGAAGGTGGATAGAACAGGTGACCATTGCATTGCTATCTCTTTGCATTGCGAGGTACTTATCCGACGTTGGTATGTATCGAAGCGGCTTCTGAGGCGATCACTACATCACTTCATCAAGAGAGGGAGCAAAAAGATATGGGGAGTTAGGCGTGTCATACACATTTAACAATTGTAAGCATGCATTATGAAGGGATAAAACAAATAATTAGATCAATGCTAACCATGCATCTTCACTCATGTACAAGTGCAACGTTCATACAAGGATGAGAACTACACTACCATCAAACAATTACACATAACCGATATAGCATCTGGTCTACAAAATCAGCACATAAATTCATGACATAGATAATGATAGTTGTCATACCAGCACATATGTATCGATCTAACATGCATGATCTACTGCATGTTAGCATGTACAAGAGAAACAATGGTATAAGGATGAGAACTACACTATGTACAACCCGCCATCGTGTCATGATTTCCATCATACATAAACTGCATAGCAATGAATCTTTTGCGGGCTGTGGATCCACTGTAAGCATGCATCATGAGTGTATTAAACTAAGAATTAGATCGGTGCTAAGCATGGGATCTTCACTGAATGTTGTCATGTACACGAGAAAGTTCATAAAAGGATTAGAACTACACTGTAGAATCAACAATCATATCAACAAACACGACACACAGTGACGACAGAACAATGAATACATAGACACCTTTTGTCGGTCTACAAACTACGAGGATCATCCATCTAACACGACAAAATCAACATCGACAGTGCCAAAAGGCAAAACATACTATAGAACCTAAATATATACTCAGATATATCACATGCTCACCGATCTAAGTTAGAAGATCTAGGGTTTGATGTTACTTACAACCATGGAAGCAACGATGGAGGAAGAGGACATCTTGGAGAAGAGGAGGAAAACGGGTTGCCGCGGTCGACCACCGCCGACTGGAGGAGAAGATGTCGCCGCTTACCTGCTCGTTGTTGAAGAAGCTTCACTGCAGCGAGGGAGAGCTAGAAGTGAGGCAATCCTGGTGGGAGTTTTGGCGGTGAGCCGAAGGGGTGAAATAGGAGAGCGAAAATGGTGGGCGGTGAGAAGGTTCTCGCTACGTATTTTCACGTGCGCGCGTGAGCTCCCGCCATATCCAACCTTGCATGAGCTCGGCGCCGCTTCTTCCCATTTTACACGCACAGAGAGTGGCTCTAGATAAATAGCCGATTCAGGTGTTTCTCTAGGGCCTGGCTATGGGGTGTTTTAAGTTCCGTGCGAGCCAAAGGCGGTGCGTGCCAGGCAAGCAAACTGCTCAAAATTGCATCTGTAGAGCCTGCTTTGAGGGCTCGCGACAAACCAGACACGCCCTAGACATTACTTTCCCGCACCACGACGGTGTGTAGAGACGTAACTTCTTTCCTCGGCCTTGTTCGAATTCGCCGAGTAGTTTCCTACGATCACAACGAAGTAAGATGGCTTGATGGCTCGTTTTCCTTTGATATGTTAATGTACAAAGCTACACTAGCATAGATCGGGCAATTTTACTCCTCCCAATCACACATGGATGGAGTTTTCCCCGTGTTATCCCTTATCTGTCAGCGTAAGAAATTAAAGCCATGTATAATGTTTGAACCTACGTTCGCAGGCCAAACATTTGCATACGGTTCGTTTTGCCAAACATGTGTGTATTAACCCTTTTGGTTACCCTTAGAAATTGAAGCCATGTGTGATGTTTCAACCTGCTTTCGCAGGCCAAACATTCATATACGGTTTGTTTTTTGCGAAATGTAGAGTGCATTTTGCGTGACTCCTATATGTTTATTATTGCAGCCGTTGTTTTATTTTGGAGATTCTCTTCAGTTGATATACCACTGTAGGTAATAAATCAGGGATCGATTGTTTTCCAGGAAGGCCGACAAGAACCGACTGTAATACTCGATTTTGTACCAGTGAACTAATAGCTTTGGAGGATCTTGAGATGGCTTACATTTTTTTGGGTACGAGCCATATACACATGCACGCACTAGCGAAATTATGAAGCAGATGATTGCTCTGGTAGGTTTTGTCCCGATAGGTTGAACATTATCATGCACCCGGCCGGTCTAGTGCTGATTTGCTTGACCAAATATCCTGCAGGAGAACTATCGCGCCCCAAGCCCCAACGAATTCATGGTCCAACTGTTCCTGTGTCGAAGTAGAGTGTTGTCCCCGAAGACCCACCGATGACGCCCTCCATGAGCGCAAACCGCATGTCCTCGGACGGCTTCCAGTGCCGCTTCCTCTGGTTGATGAACCAGTTGTTGATCTGCTTCGGGTCCAGACCGGTCATTGCAGCGAGCCTCACCTTATCTTCTTCCTGTGCAGGGAGCAGGCAAACATCAACACTGGCAATAATAAGTCAAGAAATTCAGCTATACAGAGGCCTTGTTTTACCGTAGGATATGGCCAGCGGTAGTGCGTGTTCCACCAGTCCATGAGAGCTGTCCGTGCATCCTTGGGCAGTTTCCCTTTCTTTCTCTTCTTGAGGAACTCGGATCGAAGTCGACCGAGGCAACCACTGTACTTCTTGAGAAGGATTTCCTTCAGGTCATGGTCAGCTATGCGGGAGCTCTGCTCTTGACCTATGTTAAGCACATCGGTCTCTCCGGAGCATTGTTCATCATCAGAGGACCCCACCATCTCATCTGGCATTGCATTACGAAGGATCACATCAGAAACATACTTCCACATAAGTACATTTACGCAAGACAAACGAAAATAACTAAAACAAGCACATACACATATTGAAAGTAAAAGGTGTGGGTTGCAATTTAGAAACAGAAATCCTTTTCCTGAATACAGTAAACCGAGATCATCGTTATTGTTCATGGAAGACAATATAACTTTTTGAGAGTTCACGAGTTGCAACGAGATGAATGTAACTGAGAACAGCTGCCCTGAGCTGCCATAATTTGTGTTGACCTAGTTTAAGCCTCTCCAGAAGTTTACTTAGGAAGTTAAAACATGGAGGCTCTTAATGACATATATAGATTGGCTGCCGCTGGTATCAAATCTTCCGGAAATTATTTCACTGCATGCTACTGATTCTTTTGACATCAGATCATTTCATATATGAAGGAGACTTGTGCTAATACTTCTACAGAAACACAAAATGACAGAATCCAATAGTTGTCTGTTCGGTTTTTGGACAGTTATAACAAAGATTTGGGCTGGCAGGCGGGAGACAGAAACAGGACCATGCTAATATGTCGACTAGCAAAGATCAGCAGACATATAATACCCAATGCAAAGGAGAACTCTTTAATAATTTTTTTACGAATACTGGGGTAGACCTCAGTAGACCATGACAACAAATCCACTTAAGTTATAATCTCAATATTTCTTATGGACAGCCTTTCACACCATCAATGCCTCCCATCAACTTTGTTGTGGTGTTCGATATACAGATTTAATCTGATAAACATTGAGGTGTGTTCAAAGAAAATCATAGAATTTTTTTTCCGAGAAGGAGGTTGGGGTCAACCCCCGACCTCTGCATCAAATGACGCATATAGACATTTTTATTATACTATTCAGCAGAGCCTGGCAAAACCATACACAAGCTCGATGATGGGGCTGGTCATACCATTGGGGCCATGTACCATAACCTCACAACAACGCCCCATCAGCTAGATCCGGTGTCATCATTACAAATTCGGTCTAGCAGATCCGCAACACGCACCACATGTGCATGCTCCAGAAGTCTTCCGTCGACCTCTACGGCAGAGATAAACAGAAAGACCTTGCCATGCTCTTAGTCGACGATGGCACGGCTCCAAAGAGCGCCACTGCCTTGTACGCGTCCATCATCACGCGTCTGTCGTCGAGACCTTGCTGCGCTGGACGCCGAGACTCGCCTGCGTTGATGCGGTAGATGCGACACCGCTCCACCTCCATACCCCTCCACCCAGCACGTTCTCCAAAACGATGCCCCCAAGAGGGAGAACGGCACCGATAGTGCCGCCATCGTCCGATCTGTTGTTTTATTGTTATCCAAATTCAGATAAAGATAAAGGCTAACTTTGGATGGAGCGGAGCGAGGCCTGCTGCCGGAGGTTTGGGCCGAGTTTGAGATGAAGGATCTTGGTGCTGTTAAGAAACTTCTAGGTATGTAAATTACACGTGATAGAAAATGTGGGTTCTTATTTCTTTGTCAGCAAAGTTATATTAAGAAAGTTCTTCATCGTTTTAACATGCGTGATGCAAAATCCGTTAGTACTCCTAATACTACTCATTTTAAGTTATCATCTTCTCAATATCCTACTACTGATAATGATTTGGAGTACATGTCTCGAGTTTTTATTCTAATGTTGTTGGTTCCTTGATGTATGCTATGGTATGTTCACATCCTGATTTATCATATGTTATGAGCTTGGTGAGTAGATAGATGGCTAATCCTGGTAAGGAACATTGGAAAGTTGTTCAGTTGATTTTCAAGTATCTCCGTGGCACGTCTAATGCTTGCTTGAAGTTTGGCAAGACTGGTGAGGGACTCGTAGGCTTTGTGGATTCAGATTTTGCTGTTGATTTGGATAAGAGGAGGTCCTTCACAGGTTATGTGTTCACCATTGGTGGTTGCGTTGTTAGTGTAAGGCAACACTTCAGCCGGTTGTTGCCAATCTACCACGGAGGCTGAATACATGGCCATTGCAGAAGCTGTTTGGTTGCTAAGTTTTGTGTAGATGATGCTTGCATTAACCTATTTTATGAAAATCAGAGTGCTATTTGCCTTACTAAGGATCAGATGTTCCCTGAGAGAACAAAACACATTGATGTCAAATACCATTATGTGCGAGATGTTGTTGCACAAGGTAAGCTGAAGGTATCCAAGATAAACACTCATGATAATCCTGCTGATATGATGACAAAGCCAGTCCCTGTTGTTAAGTTTGAGTTAAGCTCAGACTTAGTTGGTATCATTGTTGTTTTAGGGTGAAGGTTCTCGTTTATCCAACAAGAAGGAATTTGTCTCAAGGTGAAGTGTTGTTTTATTGTGATCCAAATTCATATAAAGATAAAGTCTAACTTCAGACGGAGCGAGCCGAGGCCCATCGCCGGAGGCTTGGGTCGTGGAGCCGACTTAGGATTTTGCCTCCATATATACCTCCTGTAAGCCACCGTTTTGAGATAAGTCGCAAGTTGTAAATCCCCGGCGTTTGTAGCCTCACCAGATCGTAATGAATTTTTCCTGGCTGGCGCCTGTGGTTTTTCTCTCTCCCATTGTTGGGAGGATTTTTCACGTTAAAATCTCGTGTCCCTATTGGTTTGATCTCTTTTGTTCGTCGTTTACTTGCCTATCGTTTATAACATGATCCGGGAGAACAGATCTAGAGTTTCCCAGGAGCATCCCAAGCAAGGAGACAAGAGCTGCAACAACAATGCCTTTAACAAGGTAACGATGGGTTGAGGCGCCACCATTGTCCACCATGACTGAATTCGAAGCTCGGTTTTCACCGACAGTCCGCTTTCCCAAACCCGCAACTAACTAGACCGCCATCTAACCACCAGCGATGCAGCCACGGAGAGCTGCCGACCGACGTGCGCACCTAGCCCAGAACGGGACAAGGCAGCCCCACCGCAAAAGTCTTATAACCGCAATCAAAGAGCGATTATGAAGCAACTGAACTTCCCCGAGCCTTCTTGCGAAAGCTCCGAAGAGGTTTCGGAGAACACTTACAAGTCCAAGCACACCTTTTGGTTCGGCGACGATGCTTCCTCTCTTGCTCCCTATTGGCCGGGCACCCAAGGTGAATCAAGCTCCGGTCAAGCTTTTGGTGGCGGAAATGAAGAGGTTGTCCAAGATGATGATGAGGATGTGTTTCCCGATGAGTGATCCATGGGCTTTCACGTTTCTTTCTCCTTTTTGGTGTCTTGATGCCAAAGGGGGAGAGACTTCCGGGGATTTGCATTCATGCATCCATTGCATTTTCGTCTTCTTGCATCGCACTTGTTTTTTGTTGAACTTTATGTGTTTTATGCTCGTGGAAACCTTATGTGTTCTATGTCGTGGAACTTTGCTATTACTATTGTATGAGATGGTTAAAATATTGTATGACTATGGTTCTCGGTATTCGGATTTATCTAGTTGAGACTTCATGATATTGTGAATTGATATGAAATTGTCTACATCTCTTGGCACAAGGTATGATCATCTCCAAATCTCAAATTAGTTGGTTATGTGCGATTATGTTGTTCATATATCATGTTGATCACCTTGTTGGAATGTTTCCCTCCTTGTGTGTGTATTTGCATTCCAAGGCAAACAAAATTATATGCACACATGTAGGGGGAGCCAAATCTCAACTTAGTTGGTTATGTGCGATTATGTTGTTCCTATATCATGTTGATCACCTTGTTGGAAATGTTCCCCTCCTTATGTGTGTATTTGCATTCCAAGGCAAACAAAACTATATGCACACATGTAGGGGGAGCCATTTCTTTGTTTAAAAACATGATATAATGTGGTCTCAATTGCAAACAACACCGGTAAAGGTTTAATGTGTTGCTAAGTGATTTCAGAAATCGTCCGGTATCTCTCCATATTCAAAAAGAAGAAAGAAAGTTTCGGGAATTCGGAAAGATGCGCCGTGCCCTGGGTGGCCGGTTCCCAGGCCGGCCAGTCCGGGCTGCAGGCCGGCTGGCTCAGCTGCCTGCCCGGTCACCAGGCCGGCCAGTCCGGGCTGCAGGCCGGCTGGCTCAGCTGCCTGCCCGATTCCCAGGCCGGCCAGTCCGGGCTGCAAGCCGGCTGGCTCAGATGCCTGGCCGGTTCCCAGGCCGGTTCAACCGGGCCCCATGCCGGCCTCTCTGCAGCAAGGCCAGAACACGCCTGGCCGGCCCCCAGGCCGGCCAAACCGGCCTACAGACCGGGTACACAGTTCACAAACGGCTACTTTCCTTGTTGCATAGGTCTTTGGAAGATCATTGCAGATGGATTCAACCCGGTGGATGAAAATGATTTGACAAGGCGAGAAGAAGTTGAAGCTCAACTAAATTCCACCGCTCTTGATGTGATCCGTGTTGCCGTGGGTGAGAAGAACATTCATCACATTGAAGATTGCACCACCGCCAAGGAAGCATGGAACACTCTCACGGAGGTGTTCGTTGGAAATGAGAGCATGAGGAGAAATAGATATGAAGCCATGAGCAATCAAATTGAAGGCTTCTACAAGAAAGATGATGAAACTCATGAGGAGATGTATCAAAGGCTCAAGGCTCTTGCTTCCGCATATAGAGACCTTGGTGCTAAACATGTGGATGATACTTACATCAAGAGGAAGTATGTGAATGCCCTCATGCCGTTTGAAGAGACCGACTTGAAGAGTCTCCAAGGAAAGCACAACTATGACACCTTGACCTCAAATGAAGTCATGCAAGAGATGCAATCCTACAAGGTCCAAGCCCAAATTGCTAGAGACTCTCGTGCCCGAGCTATTGGAATGGCCCAAAGCTCCTCACTTGCTTTGAAGGCCAAGGTGGTGGAACAAGATGAAGACCAAGATCATGAAGAGGGAAGTTACTTGCCACCCGATGAACTCTTGAGTGCTCATAGAGATTATGTGGCTCTCATGGCAAAGACCTTTTGGAAGAATCCATCAAAAGCTAAAGCTTATGTGGATCAAAAGCACAAATCAAGTGGTTACAAGGTGGGCAACCCAAAAATGAAGACTTGCTTCAATTGCCAAGATCAATTCCACTATGTTGCCAAATGCCCTTATAAGAACCGTGAAGAACATGGAGGAAGACTCATTCTCAAGGAAGCTTCAAGTTCTTCTCCCACGAAGCCTTACTTCAAGAAGTTCATCTCCAACAAGAAGCTACCTTCCAAGTGTTGGTGGTACAAGAAGAATATATGTCCGGGGAGGAGAGTGATGAAGAAGAAACAACCACAAGTGGAGTGGCCGCTTTAGCCATTGCTTCATCGACAACCCCTTCTCTTTTGAATCCCCCAATGATAATGTCACCACCAAACACGCTACGTGCCTCATGGCCAAGCTCTCCGAGGTACCACCTTCCCCTCCTTCTAAGACTATGAATGAAATGCATGAACTTATGAGTCTTAGAGTTAAGGAAGAAAATGTTGCTTTGGATTTCTTGATGACTAACTTGCAAGGTGAATGCAAGATTCGGCTTGAGATTCTTATGGATCAATATAGCATGGCACAAGATCTCCTAGAAGAAAAGGGGAGACTTGAAAGAGAATATGCTAATGAGATCGCTTCCCTTACCATGGCTATTGAGGAAGAGCATGAGCTTCGAGTTTCTCTTGAGGAGAAGCTTGAGAATATTGATGAATCTCAAAATGAAACTCTTTCTAAAATCATTAAAGAACGTGACCATGCTATTGCTAAATACAAGTTTTAGAGAAACAAAAGGTCGTATTTGGTGTTGGTCATAATAGACTAGCCGAAGAGCTAGAGATGCTCACCAAGGCTCACAAGGCCTTGGAGAGTGAACACTCTACTCTCAACAAGTCTTTTGAACAACTTCAAATACAATCTACTAAAATTGATGTACCTAGTTCCTCCACTTCTTCTTGTGATCATGCAAATGTCATTGAGGAAAATGCTAGGTTAAAGGATGAGCTTGCCAAGGCCTCTAGCCCTCAAGGTGAGAAACCTCTTTATGAGCTCTTGCAAGCGCAAAAGCTACACATAGGGAAGAGGGCCTTGGTTATGTTGCCAAGAAGAAAAAGAAGAACAAGAACAAGAAGAAGGCCAAGCCCGCACAAGCAAAAGAGACTACCATTGCGAGTGGTGATGCCACAAGGGGCAATGCCACTCACAATGACTTTGCGGGAAAATACAACCCTTCATATGTTCTTATGAAATCTATAGATGGTTGTGTTTTTGCTAAATATGTTGGCACTTCATATGGAGATGATTATCACTATGCTATTTGGGTTCCAAAGACCCTTGTGACTAACAAAAGAGGACCCATTTCACAATGGGTACCTAAAACAAAGACTTGATTCTTGTAGGACTTTTCTTCCGGTGGATCTTCATGGCTCATTGATAGTGGGTGTTCATCTCACATGACCGGAAGCAAAGAAGTAGTAAAGGGCCTATTGAATCAATTACTCACATTTTCTCATGTCACCGTCGGGAATAATGCAAGACTTAAGGTATTGGGATATGGCAAGGTAGTGATCACTCCGGAGTTATCCATTGAGAAGGTCCTTCTTGTTGAATCCCTTTCATACAATTTACTTTCCGTTGGTCAATTATGCAATGTCGGTTACACCGTTATCTTTAATAAACACCACGTGACCATCCTTTTCACTCAATCTCTTAAAGTAGCCTTTGTTGGATTTCGTGTAAACGGTTTGTATGTGGTCGATTTCTCGAAAGAGACCACTCAAATCGCCACGTGTCTAATGGCTAAATCCGACAAGGGTTGGCTTTGGCATCGCCGGCTAGGCCATGTCGGTATGAGAAATTTGCAAACTCTTGTGAAGGGTGGACACGTGGTAGGACTAACCGATGTTAATTTTTCCAAAGATCGTCCTTGTAGTGCTTGCATAGCCGGAAAGATGCATGAAAAGAATCACCCCAAGAAGAGCATTATCTCCACTGAGAGGCCTTTGGAGCTCCTTCATATGGATCTCTTTGGGCCTCCCACATATGATAGTCTTGGTGGCAAGAAATATTGTTTGGTGATTGTGGATGATTATACAAGATATTGTTGGACTTTCTACCTCAAGAGGAAGAGTGAAACTCAAAAGATATTCATTGACTTTGCAACCTTAGTTCAACGCCAATATGACTCCAAGATTTTAGCAATAAGAAGTGACAATGGTACGGAGTTCAAGAATTACACTATGGATGATTTCCTAAGTGGGGAGGGCATTCAACACCAATATTCCGCTGCTTATACTCCCAACAAAATGGTGTCGCCGAAAGGAAGAACCGCACTCTTATTGATATGGCAAGAACTATGTTGGCCGAATTTCGTTCCCCATATAACTTTTGGGCCGAAGCCATCAATACCGCTTGCCACTACTCCAACCGGCTCTTCTTTCGTCCTCTCATGAAAAAGACACCATATGAACTCCTTATCGGTAAAAAGCCAAATGTCTCTTACTTTCGCGTATTTGGATGCAAATGCCATGTTTACATTAAAGGTTGCCCAATTGCTAAATTTGAATCTAGAACTTTTGATGGTATTTTTGTTGGATATGCCGCAAACTCCCACACTTATAGGGTCTACAACATATCCACCGGATGTGTTGAAGAATCTATGAATGTGGAGTTTGTCGAGGATAATGGCTCCCAAGCGGAGCATATTGATCATGATAATGTAGGTGATGTACCTCCACCTCAAGCCATAAGAACTATGGGCATAGGGGAACTTATTCCTATTGAAGAACCTATTATGGACACTCAAGAAGAAGGAACAAGTTCTACTCAAGTTGAACCATCCACCTCAACCATTGATCAACAAGCTATACAAGAACAAGATCATGATAGTCATCCACATGAGCAAGATAATGGTCAAGACCCACCCAACTCTAGTGGAAACAAGAACATGATGAACCCCATCTCCAAGAACTCCACTTCGGGTTGACCATGAACAAGATGAAGGAAATGATGAAGATGTTCGTGTTGGTGAAACAATTGGTCAAGCCATAGAACGCCGAGTCATTCGGCGTGCATCAACATTGGATCATCTCCAACACTACAAAGAAAATATCCTTGGGAGTATTCGTAAGGGTGTGTCCACACGTAATCAATTAACTAACTTTTGTGGTCATGTCTCTTGTTTGTCTAGCTTAGAACCTCTCAAGGTATATGATGCTCTTGAAGACATGGATTGGGTTGCGGCCATGCATGAAGAATTGAACAACTTCGAGCGCAACAAAGTATGGTCATTAGTTGAAAGACCCAAAGACACATCACATAATGTCATTGGAACCAAGTGGATATTCAAGAACAAGCAAGACTCACATGGTCAAGTCATTCGCAACAAAGCAAGATTGGTTGCACAAGGCTACACCCAAATCGAAGGAGTCGACTACGGTGAAACTTATGCCCCCGTTGCTAGACTTGAATCTATTCGTTTATTGATTGCCTATGCATCTACTCATAACATTACCTTATATCAAATGGATGTTAAAAGTGCTTTTCTAAATGGTCCACTAAGTGAATTAGTGTATGTGAAACAACCTCCGGGTTTTGAAGACCCTAACTTTCCTAACCATGTCTACTTACTACATAAGGCCCTTTATGGGCTCAAGCAAGCTCCACGTGCTTGGTATGATCATCTCAAGGAGTTCTTAGTAGACCATGGTTTTGAAATTGGGGTAATCGATCCCACCTTTTTCACAAAAAGGATAAATGGAGAGCTTTTCGTATGCCAAATATATGTTGATGATATTATCTTTGGTTCTACTAACCATGAATTTAGTGATCAATTCTCTAAGCTAATGACCAAGGAATTTGAGATGTCCATGATGGGAGAATTGAAGTATTTTCTTGGCTTTGAAATCCACCAATATAGTGAAGGAACATTCTTATGTCAAGCCAAGTATATTCAAGACATGCTCAAGAAATTTGATATGAACAACGCCAAGCCATATAAGTTTCCCATGGACTCTAAGGCGGATCTACACTTAGATCCGAAGGGTAAGGAAGTTGATCCCAAGCTTTATCGTTCTATGATTGGATCTTTACTTTACCTTTGTGCATCTAGACCGGATATTATGTTTAGTGTGGGTATGTGTGCAAGATTCCAATCAAGTCCTAAGGAAAGTCATGAAACCGCGGTTAAAAGGATTCTAAGATACTTGATAGATACTCCTAACTATGGTCTTTGGTACCCCCATGGGACAAGCTTTGATCTTGTAGGTTATTCGGATGCGGATTGGGCGGGTTGCAAAATGGATAGAAAATCAACTTCGGGTACTTGCCAATTCCTTGGTAGGTCTCTTGTGAGTTGGTCTTCCAAGAAGCAAAATTGTGTGGCCTCGTCCTCCACCGAAGCCGAATACATTGCCGCCGGAAGTTGTTGTGCACAATTATTATGGATGAGGCAAATTTTAAAGGATTATGGTGTCATTTGTGACAAAGTGCCTCTTTTATGTGACAATGAAAGTGCCATCAAAATTGCTCACAATCCGGTACTTCATGGGAAGACCAAGCATATTGAGATCCGGTATCATTTTATTCGAGATCATGTTGAAAGGGTGATATTGCAATCAACTATGTCAACACCAAGCATCAACTCGCCGATATGTTCACAAAGCCTCTTGGTGAAGCAAGATTCAAGGAGTTGAGAGGAGAACTAAATGTGGTGGACATAAGCAATTGGACTTAGTGGACTTCTTGCATACCTACCCATATTAGACAATAGTAATTTGGTTTGGATGTAGGCATGGACATAGGGGGAGTGCGGTCCTAATCCATTGGACTATCCCTCCCCCCATTATGCCGATAGTAAGAACTCATTTGCATCTCTATATTCGTTCTATGAATTGTGAGCTTAAATGACGAGTAGTGGCGGTGAACCCAAGATATATCTTCGCGGTGTCACACCACATACACTCATACATGGTGGCCTAGGCCACCGCCCTCTTCTTTTTGAAGAGTTGAGTCTTGTTCGAGTGTTCATTGCATATTTGTTATTTTCCATGTCTCATCACTTCCAATGTTGCTATTCGGGATTTTCTGGTTTTATCCATTGGAAGTGTGAAGATTTCATCATGTTTCATGTTTGCATCTCCCCGTGTCACTCTATATTACTCCATGGATCTTCTTGAAAATGGTTATTCAAATCAGTTCAGCAGCCATCGGTTTTGTGGTTGATTCAAAGAATTTCATGTGGAGAAGAATTGCTATGTTTGTGCCAAGTTTTTCAAGTGAAAAGGCAAGGAAGAAGGAAAATCTGCCTGGCCGGTCTGCTGGCCGGACCAACCGGCGGCCATGCCGGGCGCCACGGCTGCATGCCCGGTCTCCTGGCCGGTTTCAACCGGCCCCCGTGCCGGGCGCGTCAGCTGCTGGCCCGGCCCCCAGGCCGGCTCATCCGGCTTCCGTGCCGGGCGCCTCGGGCTGGTGCCCGGTTTCCTGGCCGGCTTGACCGGCTCCCGTGCCGGGCAGGCAGTGCATATTGGATCGATCCAAGGAGGGATCCTGAACAGTTTTTCACTTCACTCCCTTCTTCCCCAGCCCGTGCTCCACCATGGCCGCCCCACCCGAGCTCCTCCACCACCGCCTCCTCCATTAGAGCCGCTCCCCCACCCCCTACTGCCTCAGATCTGAAAGATCCCCTCCAGATCTTCCTTCCCATCCACGAGTTTCATCCTTTGGTGAAGATTTGGGGGAGTTCTCCTCCATTGTTGGTGTGGTTGCGGATTTCTTTGTGTAGCTCGGAGTTCTTGGCAATGGCTGACGATCCGGTGTTTGATGACCTCGAGGATCTTGAGGAATCTTCCAACCCGCTCTCCCGGTTCCAAGGCAAGGCAAATCTTAGGGAATCCACCATCAACCCCAACTCCAAGAAGATCAAGAAAACTGTGGTCAAGAAAAAGGGGCCTCCTCCTTCCAATCCAGAGGAACCGGTACGTACTTGTTGGAGCAAAGTGCCTAGTGATGAGTTTGAGCATGATCGGTTGGAGTTCAACCCCTATACCTTTCCTCATAGCACTTGTACCAATGATAAGCGGTTCTATTGCAAGATGCATCAACGAGTGTTTGACCAAATCATTAGTATCATGAAGAACTCTCATGTCACCACTCATTGCTTCAATGTGGATAGTGCTAGGGACATTTGGCCGGAGGTGATGGAGGTTATGGATTTTCATGGTATTTCTAATCTCATGGCAGTGAATACACCTTATTCTCCTGATTTGCTTCAAGAGTTCTATGCCACAGTGTATTTCTCGAGGGAAGGACCAAGGACTATGACTTGGATGTGTGCCGGTACCAAGTGTGAAGCTTCTCTTGCTGAGTTTGGTGCTCTCTTTGGCATCGAGGAGCTACCCCATTGCCCCATGGCTTATGTTCGTATTCATCAGCAAACCCTCATGAAAGCCGATCCCGCGATCCATCATTGCTATCCCCGCGGGCAGGGCCTTGTTGGTAAGGTCCCCAAGTGCACTTATATGACTCCGTTTTGGCAAACCACTTATGCAATCCTCCGGAACACTATTGCTATCAAGTTTGGGGAGAAGACTGAGGCTCGCGCATACATGATCAACCTCCTCCATCACATTATGCCCAGCTTTTGGAGGAAGAAGAAAATTGATGTTCTTGACTATATGTGGGAAGAGATGCACACCGTGATTCTTGACAAAAGGGTTCCCATCTATGGCCCTTATCTACAGCAGCTCTTTGACAGAAAGGTGCCCCAGATTGCTCTCAATGCCTATCTCCCAACATTGTATACGCCTGTTCTGCATTCTTTGCCATCTCGTCCTCCGGATGCGGTCATTCCTTCTCGTGAGCAGCGTGCTAGCACAGCAGTTCCTGAAACTCAAGCTGAGACTCAAGCTGAGCCCCCCAAGAAGCACGGCATATTGGAGGCTTTCAAGAGGATGAATTGCTTCTTTGCGGAAAAGCAAGATAAGGATTACAAGATATATCACAAGCAAAAGTCTTATAACCGCAATCAAAGAGCGATTATGAAGCAACTGAACTTCCCCGAGCCTTCTTGCGAAAGCTCCGAAGAGGTTTCGGAGAACACTTACAAGTCCAAGCACACCTTTTGGTTCGGCGACGATGCTTCCTCTCTTGCTCCCTATTGGCCGGGCACCCAAGGTGAATCAAGCTCCGGTCAAGCTTTTGGTGGCGGAAATGAAGAGGTTGTCCAAGATGATGATGAGGATGTGTTTCCCGATGAGTGATCCATGGGCTTTCACGTTTCTTTCTCCTTTTTGGTGTCTTGATGCCAAAGGGGAGAGACTTCCGGGGATTTGCATTCATGCATCCATTGCATTTTCGTCTTCTTGCATCGCACTTGTTTTTAGTTGAACTTTATGTGTTTTATGCTCGTGGAAACCTTATGTGTTCTATGTCGTGGAACTTTGCTATTACTATTGTATGAGATGGTTAAAATATTGTATGACTATGGTTCTCGGTATTCGGATTTATCTAGTTGAGACTTCATGATATTGTGAATTGATATGAAATTGTCTACATCTCTTGGCACAAGGTATGATCATCTCCAAATCTCAAATTAGTTGGTTATGTGCGATTATGTTGTTCATATATCATGTTGATCACCTTGTTGGGAATGTTTCCCTCCTTGTGTGTGTATTTGCATTCCAAGGCAAACAAAATTATATGCACACATGTAGGGGGAGCCAAATCTCAACTTAGTTGGTTATGTGCGATTATGTTGTTCCTATATCATGTTGATCACCTTGTTGGAAATGTTCCCTTCCTTATGTGTGTATTTGCATTCCAAGGCAAACAAAACTATATGCACACATGTAGGGGGAGCCATTTCTTTGTTTAAAAACATGATATAATGTGGTCTCAATTGCAAACAACACCGGTAAAGGTTTAATGTGTTGCTAAGTGATTTCAGAAATCGTCCGGTATCTCTCCATATTCAAAAAGAAGAAAGAAAGTTTCGGGAATTCGGAAAGATGCGCCGTGCCCTGGGTGGCCGGTTCCCAGGCCGGCCAGTCCGGGCTGCAGGCCGGCTGGCTCAGCTGCCTGCCCGATTCCCAGGCCGGCCAGTCCGGGCTGCAAGCCGGCTGGCTCAGATGCCTGGCCGGTTCCCAGGCCGTTCAACCGGGCCCCATGCCGGCCTCTCTGCAGCAAGGCCAGAACACGCCTGGCCGGCCCCCAGGCCGGCCAAACCGGCCTACAGACCGGGTACACAGTTCACAAACGGCTACTTTCCTACAAGAGCTATAAAAGCCTCTCCACCTAGCTCGTGACAAGGAGCTCGCCCAGAAAAGAAGATCCCCATTGTTGCAAGCTCAAGAATCACTAGATCTCCCAATCCCTCCACCCAAACTCGTTGATCTTTGGAGGATTGAAGGAGAAGGCCCGGATCTACTACTTCACCAAAGCGTTCTTCATTTCCCCTTCATTCACTTGAGGGATTCGAGCCTAGGGTTTCCACTAGGAAAACCTAGCATCTTGTTGTTCTCACTTGCTTGTTACTTTTGTGTAGCAGGTGTTGTGGTGATTGAGAGCCCCCAATCCTTTTGTGGGTTGAGCCTCATGTTGTTGTAAGGGCTCCGGATTCCGCCTTGAAGGATTCCGATAAAGAAAGGTGGACCGAGCTTTTGTGCGAGGTTCATCGAGAATAGGGTGAGGCCATTTGTGGCGTCTTGAGTTTGAAACTCACACCCCTCCAACGAGACGTACTCCCCTAAAAGGAGGAACTCGGAATACATCCTTGTCTCCGCGTGCTTTGATATCGGTTATTCCTTTCTAGTTATTTACTACTTGTATCTTATCTTGTTTAGACTTAACTTGTCATATAGGTAAATTCACCATAGTTGCATATCTAGAGAATTTACCTTTTAGTCAAGCCTTAATCGAAAAAGAGTTAAAAATTGGAGTAGCACCTATTCACCCCCCCCCCCCTCTAGGTGGCCATACGATCCTTTCAGGTAGTGGAACCGAGACCCACCGCACCGCGTCTGCTCGGCGTCTCGTCGCTGTAACTCCGTCACGAGAGAAACGCCGTCCACCACCTTCCCTGGGACGAGCACGACCTTCGCTGGCAGCCCCTCGGGCAGCGGCGGTGCCTATGTTTCCCCGTGCCGCACTGGGTGACGCGGGGTCAGTCCGCCAGAAAATCATAGAAGTGATAAGTGTTTCTCATTTAACAAGATTTCATGTGAATTACATAAAAGTTCTACACGAAACACGTTATTGGAGGTGGCATATGCCTTATGTGTCAAGTCATGGATTGTGTGAGAATTATGAGAAGTTATTATTGGAGGTTTTGTATCATATGTGAAGTTATTATTTTTCCATTTATGTCTAAGAATTGTGCAAAAAACTTCTATCACCTGAACGCCTTAAAGCCACGTTTTAGTGGGGCACAGAGCAGTAGATTATGTGGGGCTTGCATTGGGGATATACTATCTCTAGGAAGAAATATGGTCATGCCTTTATAAAGCTATTAGTTTAGTAATTTTTATGGTAAAGTTGGCTGTCATCTGTCTCTCTTACGGCTGCACTCTGCCAGCGCATTTTGCTTGAAATGTACAATCCAATACTAGTTTTCTTCTACAGAAATGATATTAAGCATTTTTTTCACAAATCAATCTCGCTAATTTAGTCCTGTATATATGAAAAAAAATGTGGTTTATTACATTCTCATGTGACCAGCTTCTTTTTAGAAAATAGGATTTTCAAGTTATATAACTTCGCTAAGTTTTGGTGATTTTTTTGATATAGGTAGACAATGTTTTGGTGATTATCTGATCTCGGACTATGCTAAGTTTAAAATAGTTATGCATCCATGGTGTCTCTGTACAAGCTTACACCTACGGAAATAAGCACTTTTTTAAAATTTTGTCAGATAAACTTTCTGTATTTTTCTACATGATCTTGGAGTAGAGCACATTATACGCCACGGAAGACGAAGTATGGATCTTCGTCTTCCTCGTCGTTGTCGTTGACTTGGCCGGCGAGGATCCGCACGGCGCGGGCCTGCTCCTCCGCGTGGCGGCTCGCATTGGCCGCCACCTTCTTCTTGTTGTCTGCCTCCTTCTTCGACATCTCGATGGCCACCTCCAGAGCTTCTTGGTCCTTGCGGCGGCGGCGACGGGCGTCCGAGCTCGAGCCTCTCGTGTCCTCCAGCGAGCGGAGGATGCCGAGGCGGAGGACAAGCTCGTCCTCGTTGTCGACATCCTCTAGCGCCTTATTCACCGCCGGCGCCTTGCTCTCCGCATCCTCCCATTTCACGCTCCCGAGCTGTCCGACATTGTCGATGAGAGGAGAAGAGGAGGTGGAGAGGAGAGGAGAGGAGGTGAAGCGGAGCGGAGCGAAATGAATCTAGGGTTGGGCGGAGGGATAGAGGAAGCGGCATTTTAACGCCGGCGAGTCGCCCGACGCGTGGACCCCGCTGGTCAGCCTTCTCTCCGGCTGGGCCTGAGCTGTTAGCGACAGCCGACCGACGCGGGCGGCCCCAAACCCGCCCCAGATATGGGCTGGGTTTGGGGGCAGCTGGACCGCCCGGTCATTTGGGATTGCTTTGGGGGCCTCGGTTGGGTGGCAGTTTTTGGCACAAACGCTGTCCGGGCGGACCGCCCGGGCGTTTGGGCGCTTTGGGGGCCTCGCTTGGGGATGCTCTAATCAACTCTAAAATGGCTAGAGCTGGCACACATGCATGGACTTTTTTTTATGGATATGAATATGTTTGCCAAGTTTACAAATGCATCAGCCGTCGACCATAGGTACGGTATATATTATCTCCAGTATGAAATCTCACTCAATCTACAAGAATCCTTGCAAACTGTAGAAGTTGGATCAAAACGTCAAAGCTACATCAGGAAACTGGGTACCACAAGGACTTGTCAAATCAAAATGCAGCATTGCTGTCTCCTTGTAAAACATGCCTAGCTACATAGTAGTACGAACCCGGACCAAACAATAGACTTCCATGTAAGAGAAATGATGCCTGACGCTCTTCTGATGTTTCTGCCAAAGGATTTGACTGAAGCTCCGTCAGCTTGCAACCAAGCTAGTGTTCACTACTCACAGGAAAGCAGGTTCATCATGCTTTACTGTTCTAATATACTTCTTTACCTTGCAGTCCAGCTAATTTAACTCCATAAAATAGTAGATCACGACCGCTAGAGTAGCACATAAACCCTATTCAAAGATTAGCTAAGACTTTCCTTTAGCGTTTATGCATAACTACTGCAAGTTGCAAGGGCGATGTGGAAATTAACATGAAACATGGTGTCTTGGGGGAATTGCCTGTTGTACTAAATATAAAAAAAATCAACAAAAGAGTGCAGAAAAGAAACCGCGTGCACCACCAGAAATTACCACTAAGTGGTGATATTGAAACGTCTTGTCCAAGTACAGCCACCGAATCCGGCAAGAGATCTCCTAAGCACGAGCTCTAATAAAAGCTAGCCTGTATTTTTAAAACAAAAATCATCGGCATTGTGCAGTACGACTCTCCCTGGTAGTAGCAACCAGCAAATGTCTAGCAAGCTGGAGCAAGATTCTCTCTTTCCGCAAAGCTAGCATCCACTCTCCAAGGCCCGAGCAAGCCCCCCCCCCCCCCCCCCCCCCCCCCCCCCCCCAGAGCAGCACAGCAGCACACAGTCTCAAGTTCCATCAACCAGTCGAGCTGGCTACAAAAGGCTATAGAGATAGGGATGAGAAAGAAGAAGAAGCCTACGAAACCTTGGACAAAACCCTACGTACACAGGCAAACCCTGGCCCTCATACATTGCTTTACTCCACCCTTCTGCTGACACCCCTGCGCCCCATTTGCATGGACACGATTTGACCTCTCAACACACCTACACTACACGGATGGATCGATACATTCACAGGTTTCTTTCTTTTCATACACACGTACGCCACGCCAGCAAAACACACACACGAAGGAGCATCAATATATATGTAGATAATGTGCCAAAAAAAATAACGGGAACTTGGGTAAGAGCTGGCTGCGCATGCGAAACCAGCTCAGATGAGATGACCGTTTATTAGTTACCGGAGTGCGTGGCGGTGGCCGCAGGTGAGCTGCCGCCGCTGCAGAGATTGCTGAGCTGCGTCTGGATGCGGCTGAGGAAGGAAGCGGCCTCGTCGAACGGCCGCGACAGCTCCTCCTTGTACCGCCCCAGCACCCGGCAGTACGACTCCTGAATCGATCGCGCGGGAGCACAGCCGCCACACACACGTGTGCACATGTAATAACAAAGAGATCAGAACAGCACAAATTCTGGCTAGCAAGAATCGCACGATTGATAGCTCACTGTATCAACTATCAAGCAAAGCATAATATAGCCAGTAATGAAACGGCGTCAATTTGGTGAATCGATCGGAGAGCTTACCATGAACTCGTCGAGCTCAGGATCAACGCCGATCGACCCGGCGCCGGCGCGCCTCTCCCGGCCGATCTCCTCCAGCAGCAACGCCACCTCCGGAGGCGCCCCAACCTAAAACAAACAACCGAACAATTGTAGAGCTGTAGACGCATATGCACGCGTTCTCTTTCCCGATCATATCACCCACGTCTTCGCCTCAATTCTAGCATAAAGTCGCAAGATCTTACTCATCGTCGACAACACATACCTTGCGGCATTCGATGTAGGCGGAAAGGAGGGTAGGGTACCGCGGGTGGCTGGCAATCTGCGCCTTCATGAGCTCCGTCAGATCCGACGTCGAGGGACCCCCAGTTCTCACGCCCACGCCGGACGACGCCTCGCTGGCCGCGCCGCCGACCCGCGAGATCCCCGGGTGGATGCTGTACAGATCCTCCATGTAGATAACAAGATGCAGCCGCGGCGAGCAAGCACCAGCTCACCTGCGCATCACCCAACTACTATATATGACTAGTAGATGTGCACAAGTGGTGATCGAGTACCACTGTAGTGAGTTGTTCTTGTGTGTTGTGCCGGAGCTCCGAGAAAGTCCAGAAAGAGGGAGCAGGAAAGCACAGGCTCGTGGGGAATTTAGCAGCTGTTTGCACTGCAGCTGGTGAAGATGAAGCTGCAGGTGCAGGTGCGGCAGCAGGAGCTTGTGATATCTGCAGGGAAATACATGGGAGCCAAGGGATGGATGATGAGGAGAGAGAAAAGACTGGAAAATAATACGCTCATGCGGAGAAAAGCAAGGGTTTGGGAGGTGTAACTTGTGAGGCCAGGTAGTTGACTAATTATTTCGGTAGGGAGACCAGATTGGGATGTACAGTGTGAGTTGGCATTTGGACGATTGCCCTCTAGAAGCATGGAGGTGATTGTCATCCCAATTGAATAGGTTTCTCTTATGGGTTATCTAGTTTGCTTTTGTAGGTTTGTCATTAATTTTGTTTATAAAGTTGAGAATTAGTTATCCTATATATTTTTTATTGCCATGTCTAGATAGAATGTTTATTTTAGGGGAATAATTGATATTGGAAACACACCATGTTAGCAAGGAAGTCACTGGTAGAGAAGATAATATATCATGTGTCAATAATGCACTAGATTCCAGTTTCATTAACAAGCTCCGCTTTCATTAGAATTACATCAACCAGAAGCTCAAGATAATCATGAGTCACATGTAATTAAAACCACCGTTTTATGGAAGTTAAGTAATCATGCTCCGGTTGATGCTTATACCAAAGAGAAGAATGGATGTGTATTCCCTAGTTTCGTTTCTTCTCCTTAGCCTTCGTGTCCAAGATGACCTTTAGTAGTAATAACACCACTGCGTGGGTATAAGTGTCACTAATGGTGATTTCAACCGAAAGTTGAAATTTAGCACCCACAAAAAAACTAATATGGCGCGGCAGGATACGGCACGACCAGGTGGAAATTAAACTTGCCATGTGGCAACGTCACAACTGACAGTCGCCATCTACCATCGATCATAAAATCTAACGGTTGACTACTCGCTGCGTTAGGAATCTAAAAATATCATGTTCACTCATTATATTTTACAAAAAAATGGTCGCTATTGATGGGCTCAAGTCAGGCCCATCACAGGCAAATATGACAGGTCTAACGACTAGCATGTAAGTAGGAATTTTTTCTGTTTTGTGACAAAAAAGACATGACCTCTCTGTTTTATTAAGATGGGAAAAGGGAAAAATACGAAGATTGATCTAGTTTATAGGTAAAAATGGGACATAAAACTAAAGAAAAAATAAAACAAAGACGACAACACGAACAACAACGTCGAACCAATCTGACATCCACCGCCAAATCATGATCTCTATCGTGATTGTAACCAAGCTCTTCGAAGACGTCTCCACAAGGGTAAATGACACTCATGGGTACAATCTTCGCCAGCATCGACCTTGTTGAAGACCAGGCTTTGGCCCAGAACTACATACAACCATCCCATCAATTCTCTAGGCAAGATCCGCTCAGCCGATCCGGCTAGACACGACCCAATGAAGAGGAAGGACTTGTTGGTGGAGCCTATGAGGAAAGATAGTTGCACCCACAAGCATCATCACCACTGGCATCAACCCACGTCGACGACCACGGTTTCATCCCAAGCCTTGCGCCTCTCCACCTATCCAAGGTCCTGGGAGAGGGAGCCAGCTGCTGCCCACAACTTAATACCTAGAGACGCAATCATAGAAGCGTCTCCAACTGGACTAGTATTAGTTACAGATGATGTCTGTGTGGTGGTCTATATTTTTTTACGTGATGCCTACAAGAATAATGTTGTGAACATTTCTTATATCATAATTGCTTATTTACAATTATGTCAATTGCCCAGCCATACTTTGTTTAGCCAACATTGTTCTATTCTTATAGAGAGATACTTCTAGTGAAGTTGTGGCCCCGTTCCATCTTTTTATATGGTTTAAAATCTCGTTTACTTGTATTTTACCATCGCTGGCACGCTGATCCTTTTTTTACTTTTATTGTTTTGAATCCACAATTTTCACATTATACGTTTAATCCTTGTTTTTGGTGAGACGAGAAGCTTGACAACTTCCTAAACATTGGGGACAAAGGTGATTTTGTGTTTCGTGTGCAAGTTCTGCTAATTTGTTAAAGACTTTGTATTACTATATGTTCGATAAATCTGGAGCAATCCTTACTGCTGCCTACATCATTTTTCCACTTGGGGGTACCCAACAATATCATCAACAACTCACAGTTGCACGGTCAGGAGTGCACTAGTACAACTGCGGCGTTTTTTTTATTAGAAAAGGGGATATCCCCAGCCTTTGCATCGACTGATGCACACAGCTGTAATTATTACAAAGTTCAAGAGAGTCTCAAAGTTTACATCTCACGCATCACATAAGGTTGAGACATGTATCAACCATCTAAAAATTGACAACATTTAGACCACTACGCTTGGAGTCGTCTAGAATGCTGCCACATAGCCTGGGAAAAGAAGTCCTGAGCGACCATCAGGAGCCGGGCAGACCCAGTAACCATAAGTTCTCGCTGGTCCTGGGTAGAAGATATGTCCAAAGCTGAATCCAATGAGTTGTCATGTGAATAACCTGCAGGATATGGAAATTCGAAGATCTATTAAAAACAAGATTGTTTCGACAATTCCATATAGACCAACATATAGCAGAAACGCCAATGCGAATTCTATCCTTGGTCTTCTTATCAATGCCATTCAACCAATTCCCAAACATATTTGTGATATTAGTTGGAGGTGGAATATTGTAAGTGCTAAAAACAACACGCCAAACGAGTTGAGCAAAAGGACAGGAAATAAAAAGATGTTCAATTGTCTCCGACGAACCACAAAAAGAACACTTCGTACATCCTTTCCACTTTCTTTTAGCCAGGTTATCCTTGGTTAGCAATACTTTTCTATTAAGGAACCACATAAAAATCTTTATTTTCAAGGGTAATTTCAGTTTCCACAAATATTTATGCAAATATGCCGTATGCCCATTCATCAAATCCTCATACATCGATTTAACGGTGAATTTACCGTTTGCAGTTAGATTCCACACAAAAGTGTCATCATTGTCTATCAAATTAACATCCATCAAACGAAGGCATAAATGGGACCATGCATCCCATTTGTCTTCGATTAACGCCCTTCTAAAACCAATGTTCAAAGGGGGTGCAGCAGCCAAAACATCATTAACAGAGACATGTTTCCGTTGAATAATGTTATAGAGCGATGGATATTGATGCATTAGAGGTTTGTCACCTAACCAAATATCTTCCCAAAATCTAGTAGATAGCCCATTTCCAATTTTAAAGGAGCCTCTATTAAAGAAATCTTCTTTTACCCGCATGAGACCTTTCCAAAAGGGAGAATCATTCGGGTTGATCTCAACTTGAGCTAGTGTTTTACTCTGTAAGTACTGTCGCAGCAGTGGAACACGGGTTCCCCTAGTGCTGCCAAAGTGGGTCCACCCCATGTGGGCCCAAGATGAAGATGGACAAGACCAAGACTCAAGTCAAGCTGGCGGGTTCACCGTCAGGACAAGCAAGGCCTACGTCGACAAAGGGCTCCGGTCCTGGGGGCCTGCCGGGTCCCCGAACCAAGCAAGAAGGCCAGGAAGGACCCGAGAGCCCGAGTTCCCGGCAGGAGGCCAGGCTCCCTCTCGGGTACTTCCCCACGTCACTGTGGATAAGCCCTCCACCTCACGCTGGAAGACCTCAGAAGACTTGGGAAGCAAGGCGAAGGCAGCGCGGGCGGGAAGCACAGCCCGTGGTCGTGCCAGCTCCTGTCCACCCCAAGGCGGACGCTCCCACCTAACCCAAAGGAGACGCTAGGCTGAGGAGAGGCCACGTCTCCCCCTAAACTAGATAAGGAGGGTCCTTCACCCCGAAGGTCCCTCGTGCCCCTCACGTGACCCTGTGGCAACCCCTTAGCCTATAAAAGAAGGACCAAGGCACGGAGGAGAGGGGAGGAAAAGAAGGCACAAGTCCAACCAGAGCAAGACTAGACTAGGGCTGTGAAGGTAGAGGGGAAGGTGGTCTCCTCCGGGTCAGGATCTGTCCTTCTTCTACCTCCAGTCAAAACCCTTCCGGGTACCCCATCCGGGAGGTTCCATTGTAAGCCACACTATGAAGAACCCATGAATCCAGACATGCAGGAGTAGGGCTTTTAGCCTCCGGGCGGCCTGAACCTGGGTAGCTCCTTGTGTCCCTTTGGTTGCATGCTTTGATCGTGGAGAGGAGAGCTTGATCTAGACTCCACCCGAGAAGACAATTCTCAGCCTCCTTCGCGCCCGTGCCGAACCTAAAAGGGGGTATCCTATACTCCCGGTGTCCGTGCATCGAGACACGACATCTGGCGCGCCAGGTAGGGGCGCAAGCGCTGGTTTCATCTTGATCAAGTTCATCGGCAAGTTCTTCGTCAAGCATGCCGCCGAAGAAGAAGGGAGACCCTGCGGCGTCCAAGCCGGTTTCTCCCTCACGCACTCAAGCTTCAGCTGAACGCCGTGCTGCTGGCGCGCGGCGGAGCGTCTCTCCGTCCCCGCCTCCCATGGAGAGGGTGGCGCCGGACGAAGTGGACGGTCGCGACAAGGACAACGGCCCTGGGGAGCGGCGGCTCCAAAGGGCACCACCATGCATGCCTCCTCCTTGCTCGGGGAGAAGAGCGTCTGCAATGGCGCTGGCAAGGAGCCCACCGCTGGAGGAGGGAACCATGGCGTTCGCCCTAGCGGGGATCCACGAGCATCCTAGAGCAAGACCTCCGCGCACTCGCCTTTGGACGCGCAAGCTCGCCATGATGCTCTAGTCGCTGCCAAGGCCCTGATGCAGTTCCCTCCAAGCAGCGGCGATCCCAAGGTCTACCAAGAATGGAGGACTCGCGTCGAGAGGCTCCTCGACTTCGCCGATGGTGGTCCGTGGGTCGAACCCACTCAAGCTCCCACCGTCGACGATCCCGGAGCAGCACAAGACAAGACACGTGATCCGCGAGGCCAGCCTCGTGGTGAACGTCAAGCTAAGACGGCGCCTCCTCGCACCGCGCCACCGATTGCTGATTGGCTAAACTGCGATCACGGCGAGGCCATATCCATCGGGTCATCTACCTCGCGCAACCCAGATCTTCGTGACGAGCTCAACAGCCGTCAGAACGAGGACATGCGCACCCACATCGAGCGTCGCTGAGAACGTCACCGCCGTGAAGATCGGGGCATCGACCTCGCCGAAGGCTGCCTCGCCCTCGCCCCCGAGTTCTGCCACTTCAACTGGCCCAAGAAATTCAAGATCGACGTTCTCCGCTACGACGGCACCACGAACCCCTGAGACTTTCTGCAGATCTACTCTCTTGCTGCAATGGTTGCCGGGCTGACGAGGTCATGATGGCCAACTGGTTCCCGTTGGCCCTGAAGGGAGATGCCTAGACTTGGCTTCTCAACCTTCCCAAGTGTTCCATCCGTTCCTGGCGGGCACTGAAGGAGAAGTTTCTGGGGGTTTTCCAAGGCGGGTACGAGCGCCCGGGCTCCCAGTGATCTCCACGACTTAAAGCAGCTGGCGGGTGAAACTCTCCGCAAGTTCATCCAGCGCTTCACCCAGAAGATGAACACCCTCCCGTGCATCAAGGAGGAGTTGGTGATCCAGTCCTTCCACGCCAACGTCCGCGACCCCAAGATGCGCGAGAAGCTGAGCATCCATCGCGTCGAGTCTGCTCGTAAGCTCTGGGACCTTGCAGATCGGTGCGCTCGAGCTGAAGAAGGAGTCAAGTTCCCCGGGGAGGATGAACCCGAGGACAAGGCCACTCCAGCCAAGAACAAGAAGCGGGACCCTGGACCCGACAAGCGGATCTTCGTCGCCGAGCCTCTTCCGAAGAAGACCAAGCCCGCGCCGACTTCCGAGGAAGAAGGTGAAGGTGATCCCTGGTGCCACATCCATCTAGAAGGCAACCACTTGCTCAAGGACTGCCGCATGCTCAAGAACCTCGCCATCTGGGAGCAACGCCGAGCTGATGGGGTCAGTCAAGACGGTTGCTACAACTGCGGCACTGCCGGGCACATCGCACGTGACTATCCCACGGTCGCTAAGGCGGAGGCGGCCGTGGATGGAACCGAGGTGGTAGCCACGCGGGCCGTGGAGGAGGACGCGGTGGTCAAGGTGGTCGCGGGTACAACACTCCGGAGGCCGCCCACGGCGGCAACGGGGAAGCTCCGGCTCCCCAAGGAGGCAACGGCGGGAAGTATCAAGAAGTCACTGGAGTTGTCGGGTGCATCCACGGAGGGTCTTCTCTGCCTCCCTCCAACGGCGCCTGCAAGAGACTTGTCCGGGAGCTGAACGTGGTTGCTTCTGCTCCGTCCAAGCCCCTGGACTGGTCCAGTGCCGCTGATCGTGTCGCCCGTCATCCACAACTACAAGGTCACCAAGATGCTGGTCGACGGAGGCTCCAGCCTCAACTTGCTGACGGCGAAGGTCCTGGCTATCCTTCAAATTCCCCTGTCTCGCCTGCAAGACACCGGGTGTTCCAAGGCGTGAACGGAAGTGTTACTCGACCCCTCGGGAAGATCACCCTTCCGGTCACCTTCGGCGACTCCAAGAACTTCCGCACCGAGGAAATCGTCTTCGACATCGCCGACACTCCGCTACCGTACAACGGCATACTTGGCAGACCTGCTCTGGCCAAGTTCATGGCCGTCTCCCACTTCGCCTACAACATGCTGAAGATTCCGGCGCCGTGGGGCGTGATCAAGGTCAAGGCCGACATCGACGATGCTATCTACTGCGTTCACCAGCTGAACCAGACGGTGGCAATCATGGCGGATCCCTCAAGGTGTACAGGAGGATGATGATGGGGCTCTCCCCGGGGCGAAGGGCACCCTGGGGGCTCCACATCTACTCCCCCAAGAAGGCGCCATTCCATGGCGATCCGCAGCTGACCAAGAAGGTGGCGCTAACCAGCGACGGAGTTCGCTCCATCACCATCGGCGCCCGCCTCACCGACAAATAGGAAAGCGCGCTCGTCGCCTTCCTTCGGGAAAACTCTGACGTCTTCGCGTGGGAGGCGTCAGGTTTACCCGGCGTTCCAAGGGAGGTGATCGAGCACAAACTGGCGGTCAATCCGGGGGCTCGCCCCGTGAAGCAGGTTCTCCGGAACCAAAGCAAGGAAAAGCTGGAATTCATCATCGCCGAGGTGGACAAGTTGATAGAAGCTGGTGTCATCCGGTCGGTTCCCCCCCACAACTGGGTGGCCAACCCCGTGGTGGTACCGAAACCCATGACCTTCAAGTGGAGACTCTGCATCGACTTCACAGACCTGAATAAGGCCTGTCCCAAGGACCCTTTCCCCCTGCCGCGGATCGACATGATCGTGGATCCACGGCCGGGTGCGAGCTGCTGTGTTTCTTGGACGCCTTCTCCGGGTACCACCAGATCATGATGTCGCTCGAGGACCAAGAGAAGACGGCCTTCATCACTCCCAAGGGCTGCTACTGCTACACCCGGATGCCTTTTGGCCTCCGGAACGCCGGCGCTACCTTCCAGCGCGCAATGCAAGCATGCCTTGGGCCGCAGCTGGGCCGCAACGTTGAAGCGTACATCGACGACATCGTGGTCAAGACCCGGTACAAGGACTCCCTCATCCAAGACCTGCACGAGACCTTCGAGAACCTCCGCCGGGTCAACTTCAAGCTCAACCCCGACAAGTGCGTGTTCGGGGTCCCCTCCGGCAAGCTGCTGGGTTTCCTGGTCTCTCACCGAGGGATCGAGGCGAATCCGGACAAAATCAAGGCAATCGAGCGCATGGAGGCGCCCCGGCGGGTCAAGGACGTACAGCGCCTCAACGGGTGCATCACTGCACTCGGGCGCTTCATCTCAAGGCTTGGGGAGCGGGCCTTACCGTTCTTCAGGCTGCTCAAGAAGTCAGGCCCCGTGGAGTGGACCTCCGAGGCCGAGGAAGCCCTGCAGTCCCTTAAGCGCTACCTCGCCTCGCCACCAATCCTCGTGGCACCAGAAGAAAGGAGCCCCTACTACTGTACATTGCTGCCACCAACCAGGTGATCAGCGCTGTGCTTGTGGTAGAGCGTGACGCTCCTCCGAAGAAGTCAAGCAAGATCAAGGGCAAGCGACCCGGGAACTCTCTCCCGGGACAACCATGCAAGAAAAGGCTGCCGGGTGACCAGGGGTCTCACGATCCTGGCGTCACTGCAACCTTACCAGACGGTGCGGAGCCCGTCGGGAATGGAGAATCTCCCTCCGACGAGACTTCGCCGGGGGCTACCTCGTCCCCACCCCAAGACGTCGACGTGGAGGAAGCCGAGCCCTCTCAGGACTCGGCGACCCGCAAGGTGCAGCACCCGGTCTACTTCGTCAGCGCAGTGCTGCGCGACGCCCGGGAGCGGTACCCCATGATGCAGAAGCTGCTGCTGGCAATCCTCATTGCCTCCCGCAAGATGAGGCCGTACTTCCAAAGCCATCCCATCACGGTGGTGTCCAAGTACAACCTAAGAAGCCCCCTGGAGAACCCACTTGCCACTGGTCGCATATCATGGTGGGCCATGGAGCTTCAAGGTTTCGGTCTCAAGTTCGAGCACACGGACAACATCAAGAGTCAGGCGCTGGCGGATTCACGGCCGAGTGGACCGAGACGGCGTTCGACGACCCGGAAGAGGAAACCTGCCTCCCCGGGAAGAAGATCCTAGCGCCTGGACCATGCACTTCGACGGCTCCTACACCAAGGGGAAAGGAGGTGCTGGGGTTGTCCTAACCTCACCAACCGGGGACCGGCTGAAGTACGTCGTCCAGATGCACTACCAAGGGAACATCTCCAACAACACGGCGGAGTACGAGGGCCTGCTCGCAGGACTTCGTGCTGCCGTCGGCCTCGGCATCAACAAGATCGTCGTCAAGGGTGACTCTCAGTTAGTCATCAAACAAGTGAACAAGGAGTACGCGTGCCCTCAGATGGCACCATACGTTGAAGAGGTCTGGAAGCTGCAGCGGCGCTTCGACAACTTCCGGGCTGTGTACGTCCCACGGGGAGAAAACACGGCCGCGGATGAGCTATCGCAGGTGGCGTCCAAGCAAGAACCAGTGCCTCCCGGGATCTACATCGAGGTCCTCAGGCGACCTTCGATCCACCCGAGAGGCTCGCGACAAGATCTGCGCCGGGGGCTGGCGACCCTTCTACCTCGACAACACGGGTAGCCAGCCCAGAAGCTCAAGACCCGGCAGCCCCTCTGCGGAGGAAGCTATGCTTTCTTTCCGTCGGATGGTGCTACCGGTGGAAGGAACCCACCCACCCTGGGCCCGGGACATCGTCAAGTACATCATGGAGCACGCCCTCCCGGAGGATGATCACGACGCCGAGCGGGTGGCTCGTCAAGCCAAGCTCTACGTCATGATCGACGGCGAGCTCTACCGGCGACGGGACAACGGAGTCAAGCTCCGCTGCATCCTCAAGAACAAGGCCAAGTACTGCTACGGGACATCCACGAGGGCACATGTTCAAGTCATGTGGCATCAAGATCACTGGCGGGTAAAGTTTTTCGTCACGGGTTCTACTGGCCAACAGTCCTCAGTGATGCGAGCAGCTAGTCAAGACCTGTGAAGCCTGCCAGTACTATGCGAAGAACATACATCAGCCGGCGCAAGCTCTGCAGCCAATTCCAATCTCCTGGCCGTTCGCGGTCTGGGGGCTGGACATCGTGGGAAGATACCGAAGTCTGTCGGGGGCCATGAATACCTTTTCGTGGCCATCGACAAGTTCACAAAGTGGGTGGAAGTGATGCCAGTACCAAGACAGACAGCTCAAGCAGCCATCAAGTTCATTGAAGGGATCGTGTACCGCTTCGGAGTACCCAACAGAATCATAACGGACAATGGCTCTCAGTTCACAAGCCGATCCTTCCTCAACTTCTGTGAAGAGCTGGGAATCAAGGTGTGTTTTGCCTCGGTGTCCTACCCAAGGTGCAATGGGCAAGTGGAGCGAGCCAATGCGGAGGTCCTAAAGGGTTTGAAGACCAAGGCCTTTGACAAGTTAGAAGACAAGGGCAAGAACTGGATTGAGCATCTACCAAGTGTCTTGTGGTCCCTCAGAACCACACCAAGCAGAGCCACTCAAGAAACACCATTCTTCCTTGTCTATGGAGCAGAAGCCGTCTTGCCAACAGAGCTCAGGCATGGATCCCCCCGGGTACTTGCCTATGATGAAGACGCACAAGCTGAGAGGAGGATTGATGACATCAACTTCCTGGAAGAGGTGCGGTGCGAGCTTCTTACGATCTGCTCGATACCAGCAAGGGCTCCGCCGCTATCATGATCGCCATATCCGTTCACGGGTACTGGAACCCGGAGACCTGGTTCTCCGCAAGAAGCAGAAGCTTGATAACATGAACAAGCTGTCCTCCAAGTGGGAAGGACCTTATCGGGTGACGCATACCCTGAGACCCGGAGCTGTTTATCTGGAGGACGAGAAAGGCAGGCCGGAGGGCAACGCCTGGAACATCGAGAATCTCCGGAAATTCTACCCCTGAATACGAACATGAATCGCAGATAGTTCGAGTCAACTAAGCACGCCCAAGGGGCTAGTGTTCTGTATAAGGGTGTAAGAATCGTCGCCAAGGAATAAAAGATAAGTTTTTCAATTCCGTGAGCCTCTCTTGTTGTCGTGAAGTGTGTTATCCGTAACAACCCCCAAGCAGGGGGCTGACATGGTGCCGGTGGCTGACAGGTCGAGCGCGAGTAGCCTATCAGTAGGCGCTGCCACCTGATCGTGCCGTACTGCCGCGGTAAGAAGTGGAACGGGCAGTGCTGTGTTTTAAAGAACCTAAACACAGAAATGCACATTCAACTTTGCTTGCGGGTTGCTCCGGATGAAACACTTTCACGACATGTAAGGGAGGGTCCATTCTTTTCCTACTGAAAGTGTGTTATGTGTAGCGCCTCTCCCGGGACAGGAATGGATGCTGAAGAGCGGCTCAGGAGCTGGATACCCGGGAAGGACAGAGCAGATCAAGAGCACGGCAAAAACCAGCTAAGTCTTTGCATGTGCATCTTGCATTCTAGGCATAATATCTCGCTCGGAGTCAATATACCACCAACCTGCGCATGCTTGACAGTTGATGAGAACCTTTGCGGGGGTAATGCGTCCTCCCCGGCGAACGGTCAGATTTCCCTTCTGGCCTAGTACCCGTGGCTGTGGAGTGGACTCCCGGAAGGCATAGTGCTCTTAGGGGTGCTGCTACCGGTACAGGCGGTTAGAGTACTTGTCACCTAAGAGATCTCCTCAGAAAACTTGACGGCGCGTTAGTGCAAGGGGAGGTTTGGGAAATGACCCCGGGAGTTGAGCCCTAGGATTGCATTCATCTGAACTTACATTCTGAATTTACAATTCTGATTACATTCAGTCGAAGCTTTCCTGGATACATATCTAGCCTATGCTACTAAGGCCAGCTCAGCTCCTGGCTGCGCAGATCTGTCTTCTGTTTTATTGCCTGCCGGGTGCACTCTTTCTTCCGGGGACGCCTGGATGAAAAGATAACACGCGTGCAGGATCTTGTCAGGCGCGTCGAAGAGCTCGACCCCTTCCCGACCAGGGCGCTCCAGGGCCAAAGAGACGGAAGATTCCGTCCGCCAGTTCGCCTACGGACTGACTCTCGGCCTACAAAAGAGTCCAGGTCAAGATCGAAGTCATCCAAGAAAAAAGGCGGAAAAACAGAGAAGAGCAAGCAGTGAACCTGTCAATGGCCTCGAGCTCAGCCACAACCAAGGACAGCTCCGGAATACCGGCAGTCCTTTCCTTCAGGATGGACCACAGGTGCGCCCTCCTCACTGCCCTAATCCTTGCCTCTTCTTGGGCAACAGGACCGAGACGCCGCCAGGCGAGCGACATTCTGGGCAGCAGAAGAACGGGACGCAACCTCGCCTCAGTGGCTCGGGCTCCAGCTTCGCTGGGTGCCTCCGCCGCTCCTCGAAGACGGACTCCGCCGTCGACACATCGGACAAGGCCCTCTCTGCTTCGCCGACATTGTTCTGCGGGCGTGGAGAGGCAAAGGAAGAAGAGGAGCGGAGCAAGGCGAGAAGATGTGTCAAGGGGTTGGAGTCTGGAGGTCTTTTATAGGCCTCCCACGCTCCACCTACCCCTTGACGCTACGGCTGCTGCAGTAATGGGAGCGCGTTTTGCAAAAAACTCGTTCTCATTCACACACGCGACACGAAGACAAGGAGGAAACAAGATCTTCTTCATTTACAAGGACTACAAGGGGACGATCTTTTTTACAACAAAAAGGTTGGCTCCCATCGAGCAAGGAGCACCGCCGTACAATGGAAGACGCTACTTCCAGAAGTACGTCGTCAAGGCCGCCGGGGAGAGGTCAACGAGATCTCCATGGCGCCCGTCCGAAGCTCCTCGCCTTCAGGAAGACGAGCTCCCCTCGACCTTGATGTCAGATGAGTTTTCCTCATCTTCATCCTCGTCGTAGGAGCTCGAGCTGCCGCTGCTGCTCTCCATGCAGCACTCACACGTCCGCCATCGACACCGAAGATCTTCACGGAGAGCGTCGCATCTCCGTCGTACCGGAACCAAGCATTGCCCCCGGACAGGCGGCGGGCACGGGAGAACGACTTCCACCCCGGACCCAGAAGCATGGCGCCTTCAGTGGTGCGCTCCGCCATGGCCCAGGAGGGGCCATTGGGGCAGCCTTCCACTTGCAGCCAGAAGCCGGAGGGTCCGATGTCCTCCGTCGCCATCGCGAAGGAATCCGGCAGGAGAAGCCGGCTGCGAGGCCTGCGGTTCAGATCCACGATGAACTCGAACGGCGCGAAGCTGGTATGAACCATGCTCCTAGGAGGGGAGCAGCGGTGCCGCGGCCTCCACGGCCGCCGCGACCGCGAATCCCACGACCTCGCGGAACAGCTCGACCACGAGTGGAGGGGCCACTCTCCGCAGCAGCTGAAGAAGACGAGGGCGCCCAACTCCTCTCCTCGCTCTCGCCATTGGCGCTGGCAGCTTGTGGGGAGGCCTGGAGTTGGACTGAGGAAGAAGATGAACGAAAAGGCCAGGGGCGCGCCTCGCTTTTATAGCCGCGGCGGCCTCTGTCAAGCGTCTCCTCGGTTCTTCCGTTATGGGAATCGAGGGGGCCATCGCAGTTACTCCCCCAAGCGGAGTAACTCCAAGACCTTCAAGGCCATCAATGAAGCAGAGCAAGGAAGACCAGGTGCCCGGGACCCACTTTGACCTATCTTTAGGCCATGGCCCCGGCAGCTGGAGCAAGAGCCGCCGGGACCATGCCCGGGGCTACTGTCGCAGCAGTGGAACATGGGGTTCCCCTAGTACTGCCAAAGTGGGTCCACCCCATGTGGGCCCAAGATGAAGATGGACAAGACCAAGACTCAAGTCAAGCTGGCGGGTTCACCGTCAAGACACGCAAGGCCTACGTCGACAAAGGGCTCCGGTCCTGGGGACCTTCCGGGTCCCCGAACCAAGCAAGAAGGCCAGGAAGGACCCGAGAGCCCGAGTTCCCGGCAGGAGGCCAGGCTCCCTCTCGGGTACTTCCCCACGTCCCTGTGGATAAGCACTCCACCTCACGCGGAAGAAGACTTGGGAAGCAAGGCGAAGGCAGCGCGGGCGGGAAGCACGTCCCGTGGTGGTGTCAGCTCCTGTCCACCCCAAGGCGGACGCTCCCACCTAACCCAAAGGAGACGCTAGGCTGAGGAGAGGCCACGTCTCCCCTAAACTAGATGAGGAGGGTCCTTCACCCCGAAGGTCCCTCGTGCCCCTCACGTGACCCTGTGGCAACCCCTTAGCCTATAAAAGGAGGACCAAGGCACGGAGGAGAGGGGAGAAAAGAAGGCACAAGTCCAACCAGAGCAAGACTAGACTAGGGCTGCGAAGGTAGAGGGGAAGGTGATCTCCTCCGGGTCAGGATCTGTCCTTCTTCTACCTCCAGCCAAAACCCTTCCGGGTACCCTCCGGGAGGTTCCATTGTAAGCCACACTATGAAGAACCCATCAATCCAGACATGCAGGAGTAGGGCTTTTAGCCTCCGGGCGGCCTGAACCTGGGTAGCTCCTTGTGTCCCTTTGGTTGCATGCTTTGATCGTGGAGAGGAGAGCTTGATCTAGACTCCGCCCAGAAGACGATTCTCAGCCTCCTTCGCGCCCCGTGCCGAACCTAAAAGGGGTATCCTATACTCCCGGTATCCGTGCATCGAGACACGACAAGTACTTATTATGTAGTAGCTCCTGCCACATACCTTCCTCGTTTAACAACTTAAACAACCATTTGCTAAGTAGACACTTATTTTTTAGTTCAAGGACCTCAATTCCAAGCCCCCCTTGTCCTTGGGTCTACAAATTATGTTCCACTTTGTTAATCTATATTTTTGTTTATTTTCCTCGCTTTGCCAAAAAAAACGCGACCTATAGTAATCAAATATTTTCCGTACCCCTACAGTACCTAAAAAAATGAGAACATAAACATTGGAGGCTTGATAAAACCGAATTTATGAACACAAGCATGTCCCCGTATGAGAGCATCTTCCCTTTCCAGCACCATAGTTTGCCCGCAAAACACATTCAATAGGGTACCATTCAGCATTGCGTAATTTTCTATAATGGATAGGAACTCCCAAATACTTGAAGGGTAGGGACCCCGACTCACATCCAAAGATTTGTCGATATTGATCCTCTACCTCTTTTGCCTTGCCAAAACAGAAAATTTCGCTTTTGTGGAAGTTAATTTTGAGCCCCGAGAGTTGCTCAAAAATACATAGTACAACTGCGGCGTGAAGCTTGCGTAAATCAATTTTGGCATGATCGTCCGCCGTCAGGGCGTCTCTTAGATTTGAACTACACATGCACATCAGGTGCAACATGGCGGTACCGTGATCATCGGAATCACGACATGTAATGTATCCCTACTTAGTAGTCATCAAATCCGCTAATCTTGCGAGATCATCGACATTGGTCGACGACATCGGGTCGGCAAAAATAATTCACAAAAATATTTGGATCCAAAAATGGAACTGAACGGGGAGGGAAACCATTTTTTAGATAATATCCGGATTATACCTTGAACAACGACAACCTGCTTGATGGAGGCCCGGGGCAGATCACTCGGTGGAGCAATTCGTGCTAACAACGTGTTCCACAACCATTATCGGCGAGTCCGGTCTAAGGACGTGAGTGGGAGCGTAGTCGAAATATTCATACACACGACATAATAACATACCGAAAAAAATAAAGGACACAAAGTAATAGGCGGAACTGATTTTTTAGTTAATCAATTAGTGTCTCTTAATACAATATTGGAGATATATATATATATATATATATAAAATATATATATATATATATGGGTGTGTGGAGGTGGATGCATACAAATTTAGAGAGAAATCCGCAGCCAAGAAAACTGTACGTCCGTACGGCCACCTGAGGTGGTTTTCTCTCACTTCTGATCAAAGAATGTGTCAAAATTCATTTCTGGAACAAACACTCACGTGCACACCAGCACAAGAGGTTATGATACATTCTGAGATAAAAAGGGCGACAATTAATGTGAAGGGAATTTACCAAACAAGTGGATCGTAACCTTGATCAAAACTCTTGCATTTATGATTCTTCGGAAGCAACGTGCCAATTGGAAGCATGCAGTTTATGGATGTATCTTTGGGATAAGAATTGTACATTCCCTTGATCAATCCAAAAATAGGCAGCGTTGACCTTGCTAAAACTGAGATAAGCCGAGCCGCACGATGACACGTTAGTATGGCAGATGCCGGAGTACTTACTCTTGAACCACCTGAGCCCTCGTCGGAGCGAGGCCTTCACCTTCCCCTTCACCCCGTACACATTGTAGCCCACCACTCGTAGTCGCCGTTTCATCTCCGGTCGTTGAAGCAACACACGTTATCTATAGGAACGGTGCCGCGTCGTTTCCCGACGGTCGGCTGACGGCTTAACGGGATGGGAGGCGCCATAGAGAACCGTTGTAGCGGCGGCGGTGGCAGCTGTGCGGCAGAGTTGATCTCCCAGGTAAATGATTTCTGGAGGCAGATTCAGGGCGGAAAGCACCGACTGGACCAAAGAAATCACCCCCAATAATAGCACCAGAGGTAGGTTAAGAAGAAAATGGAAATGTGAACTGGAGGAGGAGAAACGTGGGGCTGTGACCCTGCGAGCTTAATTTAGGGTGTTCGGTTCTAGAACCAAGAGGAACGGAATGGAATGGTTCTATTCCGAGGTCACGAACGGTTCCGACCCCGTGTTCGGTTTGAACTAATTCGAGGAACGGAATGGTTCCGTTTCTTGTTCGTTGGGAGCAAAAATAAGGAATGGAACGGCAGTTTTCTGGTTCAGCTCACCTCTTTCCTGACATGGTGAGCATACCTCCCGTTTCTACCATCAGATAAATAAAAAATTCAGCATCACTTTGTTTGTATTTTCAGGAATAAGCAATAACAAGTATATTTCAGATGCATAACACATATATCTCAGCAAAGATAAGAGACATTTCCATCAATACAACCATAATAGTCATCGAAATTGTCCAAATTCAAACACTTCAAGTTCAATGTCAGTAGTGATCCAAAAGCACTAAATAGAGTTCATACGTCCATATTACAGTCCATTGAATAAATATGGTTCATTACGTTCATTACAGTCCATCAAGCAACTTGAACTTCATACCATCAGTTCAGATTATAGAGCACACCAAAGGTCTTCTCCACATACCTACTCAACCAAACCAACTTGTTCTCAATTTAAGCGTCATGAACGCTTTTGCAGTCTTCGATTGTCAACAAGTTTTACTCATGCTCTTGACCATCTACAATGCAAGTTTTCTATCACAATATACACCGAAATTTGTCTAACCATTCAATACATATTGGACAACAACAAATAGCAACAAAATCAAACAGATTTTAGCCACAGAGCATACATATTCTTTGTAAATTATCTTCTATATTTTCTTTAAGATTTCATTCTATCTAGGTGAGCATGTACGTGCATGCTCATATGTACTTCACAGAGTGAAAAGAAGCAAAATCCTACTCGGAATCCTACTCGAATGCAAGTTTTCTCAATCTCAATCTGCTGCAGGTCAAATTGGATCGAAAAGTGTAGTACACGAGGAGTTGGGGTGGATGCAGGGAAGGGGTGGATTCATACCTTCGACCTGCCGCTGCACCGACGAGGACTCGACCTTGAAGCCGCCCTGCTTCTCCCCTGCTAGCCGCGAGTCGCTGCCTGCTCCTGGCCCGCCTCGTCGCTGCCTGCTCCTTCCCCGCCGCACCGCTGCCTGCTCCTGGCCCGCCGCGCCGCCACCTGCTCCTGGCCCGCTTCGCCGCTCCAGTCACCGGGAGGAGAGGGCTCGGTCGAGCGCCGCCACAGCCGCACAGGAAGGAAGCGAGGGAGAGGGACACGAGCGTGGTGAGATAGGTTAGGGACGGGTCACGGGGTGAGGAGGTGAGAGATGGGTTTTGTTTTTTCCGTTGCTCGCGTCGGAACCTAGTCGTTCCACCGAATCGGAGGTATCATCTAATTCCGGATCTCGCTGGAATATTCGTTTTCCAGAATCGGTGGTTCTGCTTCTAGCACAAACCGAACACATGAATTTGGGCTGGGTGCAGGTCCAACCCGTTCCGTTCCTCTTGGTGACATAAACCGAACACACCTTAGAGAATCTGGCACCACCTAATAAAATGTGTTAAACCTCGCTTGGTTTGGAGATTGAAATTACGGAGTGAAATTCCCACCCACTGCGCGCGGGAATTTTATCAGGACCTCGACAGCTCCGTAAAGTTTACCTGTCGTTTTGGTTAATTTCCAGTGAACCAATCGGGGCCTTAATGTGTTACGAGCAGAATCTGGTACCACAGAACGAAAGTAAAAACTTTACATGCATCAGTTGATCATTTTTGTCGAATGTGTTAAGCGCAATATTCTCATTTAGTCTTTTTATTACATACATGATATGCACTATGTGCCTCATATATTGAAAACCATGTTGACGCCGCTCATCCTTGTCCTTTCATCTCCTAAAAATGTCTTTCTATATCACACCCATCTCTTTTTGGTTGCAAGTTTCTCTATTTGACGTTCCTTGATCTTGTTGCTCAACATTTGGTTTGTTGCAAGTTGCATTGCTTCGTTTATCATCTATGCTCTCTTGCACTTGTTTGTGTTCAAAATTATCTAGGAGGGAGTGAGGATTTCATGTTGTGCACACTATATTGAAATACGAATCCTTATTGTGCACGTACCTTGGAGTTCCCTCTTGATTATTAGAACACTTGGTTGATCTTATCATAATATCTTCTTATGTTCAATTGGTTTTTTGGATCCTTTGATTGGTTACTTCTTTTGTCGAATTATCTTTCAATTTGATTTCCTTTTACAATCTTTGGATCCTCAATATAGTTTAATATCTCCCAATTATTCATCATTGGATATGTGCATTCGATTTCACTCATATTATGAGAAATGCACACACTATGGGGAGCTCTTTCTATATTGGCCTTCTACATTTTTCCTCCCATTTCGGCAATCGATGCAAATGGGGGAGAAGTTTAGAGGGTTTAAGGGAATTTGGTTTTATACTAGTTTATTCTAAGCATTTGCCTTTCATGCTCATACATCCTTGCTCTTTGTGTTGCATGGTTCTTATTATTCATTATGTAAACCCTCGTAAAAGGGATTCATCAATTACCAAAATGAGGGAGATTGAAAGTGCATGGTGCCCCCATGTGTGGTTTTGGTAATTAATGACAATCCTTATGGACTAATGTTTGCATTGAGATATTCTTGTAGATCTTGCCTATAGGAAAAGATTGGAATTCATGTGTTGGACTCTAAAAGATTATATGATGACCAAGATTCTATCCAAGGGTTATATGAAGAATGGTCATGTGTAGAGTTGATCATATTGCAAGTATGTCTTGAAGGTTTCAAGACATCATCTTGTGAAAACAGTGAAGAAGGTGAAGTGCAAGTTCAAGAGAAGCATCTCGAAGAAATCCTATGCTTGAACCTTATCACCCATTTGGAGATAATGGTCAAGTGAAGATGTGCCTAACAGAGGCTTCCCCATATTGGTGCACTAGTACAGAACGACACATCGGAAACGGGCCAAAAATCCCATCGCAACAGAGAAAGGGTCCGTGTCCCCGACCCTGTCACTGATGTGAAGATCTCAATGGCAACGGAGGAGATAAACCGTTTCTGATGTATTTAACATTAGACACGGAGTTTTACTAATAACCGTTTAATAAGGGTTACAGGAAAACAAAAAAAAAGGTGACGGGTTGTACCCGATGGAGCCCCGCTCCATGCGACTAGATGGCCGCCCGGTCGTCACCGTATTCCTGTACGCCCTGCTTTACAAAAGTTCATCAGTGCGCGTGGCTGGAACTCTGCTCCTATGTCTTCACGACCGCCAGATGAACATCTACTGTCTTTCCTGCTGCGCAAAATGTACTGCTCCTGGTGACGGCACCGTGTATGGAGCCCCGCTCCTAGGTCTTCACGGCAGCAGCATCGTCACCAAGCATCCACCAAGCCCTTGAAACAACGAATATTCTTTGTTAAAAAACAGCAAACAAAGCTAATAAACAGAGCCAATAAGCAGTAAACAAAGCAAACCGAGCTAAATACATAGCTGAAGAGCTAACTAACAGAGCAAACCAAGCTAAATAAGTAGCTAATATAGCAAATACATAGCTGAACAGAGCTAACTAACAGAGCAACCCGAGCTAAATAAGTAGCTAACATAGCAAATACATAGCTGAACAGAGCAAACCGAGCTAAATAAGTAGCTAACATAGCAAATACATAGCTGAACAGAGCTAACTAACAGAGCAAACCGAGCTAAATAAGTAGCTAATATAGCAAATACATAGCTAAACAAAGCAAACCGAGCTAAATAAGTAGCTAACATAGCAAATACATAGCTGAACAGAGCTAACTAACAGAGCAAACTGAGCTAAATAATTAGCTAACATAGCAAATACATAGCTAAACAAAACAAACCGAGCTAAATAAGTAGCTAACATAGCAAATACATAGCTGAACAGAGCTAACTAACAGAGCAAACCGAGCTAAATAAGTAGCTAACATAGCAAATACATAGCTAAACAAAGCAAACCGAGCTAAATAAGTACCTAACATAGCAAATACATAGCTGAACAGAGCTAACTAACAGAGCAAACTGAGCTAAATAAGTAGCTAACATAGCAAATACATAGCTAAACAAAGCAAACCGAGCTAAATAAGTAGCTAACATAGCAAATACATAGCTGAACAGAACTAACTAACAGAGCAAATTGAGCTAAATAAGTAACTAACATAGCAAATGCATAGCTAAACAAAGCAAACCGAGCTAAATAAGTAGCTAACATAGCAAACATAGCTGAACAGAGCTAACTAACAGAGCAAACCGAGCTAAATAAGTAGCTAACATAGCAAATACATAGCTAAACAAAGCAAACCGAGCTAAATAAATAGCTAACATAGCAAATATATAGCTGAACAGAGCAAACCGAGCTAAATAAGTACTAACAGAGCGGTCATTTACCTTAGGCGAGCGGGGTCGCTTTCCGTCGCGGATTGCGTCCCAGGCGTCGGCGCCGAGCCACTGCCAGAGGAGATGTCAGAGGAGACATCATCCTGCTCGAATACCGGAGCGTCCTCCTCCTCCCCCTCATCCTCCTCCTCCGCCGCCGCCACCGCTGTCGCCGCCGCATCTGGCCCAGGGCCCTGGCCAGAGAAGAGAGCGGTCTATGGCCGCCCGGAGCCGCGTCTGGAACAACGCCTCCTCGGCGGCTTCTATCGCGTGCTCGGCGGCGGAGATGCGGATAGCTCTCTGCATCGCAGACGCCCGAATGACACCCTCGGCGCGCTCGCGCTCAAAGGAGGCGAGAGAGAGGAGACCGACCTCCAGATCCTCGTCCTCATCGTCCGAGGAGGACGAGATCCGGGCGTCGGTGGCCGCCGCCGCCGTGGATCCGGATGGGATTTGACGGCTCAAAATGAACTCGCGACCGCAGTCGCCGGGGATCTCGCCCCAGTTGTAGGGGAGATCCGGGCTGCGCCTCGGAGGTGGGAGGAGGAAGATGCTCCGTCCTGACTTCCGTTGGCGCCGGAGGGGTTCGCCATCGATGGGTGAAGTAGGAAGAGCGTGTGCGGCTAGGGTTAGGAAGTAGGGAGAGTGAGACTGAGAGAGAGTGAGATATAGTACTGGAGTGGGAGATATTAATACCGGCACCGCTTAATGTGCCTTCACATGGGAAACGGAGATAGACCGGACCATATCAGCAACGGATATATTCTTTCCTCCGTTGCCTATATATGAGCAACGAAGATCTTTTCAGCCTCCGTTACCATTGTGTCGGGCCCATCGACCGACTAGCGCACGCGATCCAGGGCCAGGTGATGGGCATCCACCATGGCAGCCCTTTCCTCTCAAGGGCGGCAAGCTCGAGGCATGAGCTTCTTGCTGGGCCGCGGACAGTTGCCGTGCCGCCTCTGAATCTCCTGGCTGGTAGCTCTCAGCGCGCCTTGCCGCGGCAACGGCTGCCACCAGGACCCTTTGCGCATCAGCCTTGAGGCAGAGGCTTCTCCTGCGCAAGTACCGTGGTTGCGAGGGTGGCCTCAGTCTCGGCTTGGGTGGTGGCCACCTGCCATTCCCGGGCTTGGACAGACGCCACGCGTTCCTCCAGCGCGCATCGACTCTCTTCAATCTCCGCGCGCTAGAGAAGAAGGAACTCCCTGGTGCGCTCGTTCTCCTCCTTGGCACGGGCCGGCGTCCACCAACAGCTGCTGGTGCTGCTCCATGCCATCCAGCACGCTGTGTGTTGAGGAGAAGACGAAAACATCCAGGACGATGCCGGCGCGGGAACCACCTCGCGGTCTGCACGAAGAACCAGAGAAGAAGGACCGACGAGGCCCAAGGAGCTGCTCGCCGCACGCAATGGGGTGTGGCCGAGACACCCCGCAACCGAGGGTGGATGGAGGCAGCTCTGCGTCTACCTCCACGGATCCAGGGCTTGGCGGCGAGGCCTCACCGAGGAGCACCTCTCGAACCTGAGAGCCTCCCCGGCGTCACTGTTGTCGAAAGCTGACTCCACCGCTACGACCTCAAGGGCGGGAGGGGCCTGCGCCGGGCCTGGAACGAAGCAGAGAAAAATCATAAATGAGAAAACTCCCCCTTCGCGGGAAGGATGGTTCGCGTGAACATACCTCTGGCTGCGGACGCCACCTGAGGGCAACACCGGGCCTAGGGACCCCCTCCACGGAGGGCGCCACTGACGCCCCGACGGTCGACCCGGGGGCTTCGCCGGCGCATGGCTTCTTGGGTGGAGGATCGGAGGCCCCCGACACAACGCAGCCCTCTTCGATGAAGAGGACGGAGGCTAGGGGCTGCCAGAGCAAAAGAGCGCGCTCAGGAACAAAGAGCGTTGCAGCAAAAGAACGTCTAGAAGAGAAATACGCTACCTGGCGGAGTCAAGACGAAGGGACCAAGACACCCTCGAGATGAAACCACCAAGCGGCGCGGAGGAGCTGGGAGGGACTCCCCGGGAGTTCGTCGTCCGAGGGCACGTAGCCCGCGGCGGCCAGCTCCTCCGCAGTCCGCTACCTTGCCAGGACGCGAGGACGGTGTACAGCGGCGCTGGATCTGTCGTCCTCCTCCTCCTCCGGGACCGCGCATTTCCCCGCCCGAGAAGGTCCCTCGGAAGCGATAACCCCCGGTGACAGCCGAGTCCCCGAGGATTCAACTCGAGGGTGACGTGAAGGCCTCGGGAGGGAGCCCGGGGAAGCGCCACCCCCGAGGAGCACCACGTCGGGAGGATCCCCCACTCGTCGCACTCTGGCAGGGACGAGATGATGCTATCGAGATCCTCGTCCCTGTAGAGCGAACGACCCCTGCTGCAGGCCCACGTACTCCGCGGATCCACCGCAAAGTTCGTTCACCAGCCCCTCAGGGCGCCAGGGAGCACCTTCGACTTGAACAGCCGGTCTTGTCGTTGGCACCCTCGTACACCCACATGCAGGGGAGCGGATTGTAGAGGAGGAATGGCGTGGATGAGGAAGTGCGCCACCACGTCGCGGCCGGTCAAGCCCCGGTTACGGAAGGCGAGAATCCGGCGGTGCACCGGAGCCAGATCCGCATCCTGTTCCCCAGGGTCGGACCAGCTCTCCGGGCGGATATGCACCGCTGTGGGTTCCGCGAGAGCTTCGTCGGCCGTCGGGAAGCGAACGAAGACCCAATCATGCCGCCACTCCTCCCAGCGTCTCTTGTCGAGGGGAGGAAGGTGCCGGCAAGGTTGTCGTGGAAGCAGAAGGTGACGGAGCCGAAGATCGCATCCCCGACCTCGACTCGGGGATAGAAGTAGTGGAGGAAGAGGGCGACGCTCGGCTTGACGCCGACAAAGGTCTCGCAAAAGTGCTGGAAGATGGCCAGCAACAGCAATGCTTGGGGTGGAGTTGGGCCAAAGCCAGCCCGTACACCCCCAACACCGCGTGGAGGAAGAGCGACATTGGCGAGAGCAACCCTGCCAACAGGAAGCACGCGAAGACGCGACGTCGAGAGGCGTCAGCCGATCCGGTGGCGAAGACCGTGGAATATCTGTTGGAAATATGCCCTAGAGGCAATCATATGATGATGAGATTATTCCACATGTTTATGAATATCTGACAAAAGAATAATGGTCATTCTGTCCCTTGAATAAACTATCATGATATTGGTTAATGAATACGTGATTCATTTGTGAAACCCATTATCTCTATGATGTTATTCTAAATAGGTTCCTGGTCAACAATCATATGAGGGAGGCATATGATTAGTGACTAGCACATGTATTGATGGATGATCATGTTTCACGATCATTGACATGGAGATGTCGATCAATAATGTGGACTCGTGTTAGGAACATGGAGTTGAACTGACCCACCATGAGACACTGTGAGAATATCTATTCTTTCATGTCATCAGCTGATCTCATACAATGTTATGTTGATTCCTTAGACCTGATATCTTCGCATGTGCTTGGATGTGTAAGGACTTACTTTGGTGCTATCAAACGCTACACCGTGAAAGGGTAGCTATAAAGGTAGCTTTCAGGTTTGTCACGAAACATGCTGCGAGTCATGGTTGATCAAGATGGGATTTGCCCTCCATCCAACGGAGAGATATATCCCGACCGTGGTGTTCCATCCCTGTATGTGTGGTACCTTGGAGGCGTCACACTTGGGGCGCTTGGATGATCCGTTAATGGGATCCGCGAGGTGCTGTTCGTGGGATTCGCGAGGAGAAGGAGTAGTACGACTACACGGCAGCGACGCGCGACATCGACAGTCTTTCGCTGCACTGCACGTCGAGAGGTAATTCCAGCTCCGTGATCAATTACTTGCAGGGTTCCCAGGATGAACGCGGTAGAAATTTTTGATTTATGCTAGCGTAGCCTACCCCGTTTCCCAACAAGATCATGGTGCGGTCGTTCTCGTTGCTCTTGCTGGCAACGGCGTCCTTTAGACTGGGAGATGCTCCATCGCATACCCCGGCGGGAAGAAGGCCTGGGACGTGCGCCACTCCTCCCAGGAGAGCTCGCGATGAGACATGCGGTCCATCTTCTTGGCCTTGCCCTTCTTGGCCGTCCCCTCCTTGGGTGCCATCAAGGCAGGGCTTCGATGCGAGTTCAGAGTTGGGAGGCGAAAGGAAGGAGAAGGCAGGAGGTGAGAAACGAGTGGAGAAATGGAGACGGGGCCGAGGCAGCGCTGGCCCTAAATAGCGAAGAAAGCGAGAGGGGACGCGACGTGCAGGCGGTTCCTATCCCGCCCCGCATTAAAACCGTCTCGCTTCCCCAGGCGCGTGGGGGGCCACCATCAAGAACCGCGCTGCAGTTACAGCTTTTGCTGGAATCGAGGCGCCCGAACTCAAGTGCTTGCCACCGCGGATGACGTCGTGGCGGTTCGATTGGGCGATCCGGGTGCGCGCGTGTGTAACGTCCCCGGCTGCCACCGGCCACCGGCCGCCCGGGACGCCCGGGGCTACTGTCGGCGTACGGGAAGAGGGGTTCCCCGTACCCCGGCGCGCGCCCCTCGGAGAGGCGCCATCAGCATCCCAGCGGCGGAAGGATGGAAGCCAAAAGAAACCCCGGAGGAGGAGCCCCCGAGACGCCCGGACCACGCCCTTTGTGGGGTTCATCCCGGGAAGCTGCGACCGCCTCGGGGAGGTAGGGCAAGCAACGTGGCACGAGATTCCTGCGCCGCACCGGGAAGGGTTCTTCGCAGGGAAGGAAGGCGCAGCAGACGTCACGGACAAGACCGCTCACGCCTGCTGCCGGGCGTTAGGCGTGACATTGACAAGACCCGCGCGCTGTCCCGTCAGTGCAGGCGCAGCGCTCGGCGTGATGCTCGGGCCGCAGACGAGACTTGACTTGCCGTCACCTCCGCCCCGGCGGGGCAGGCGGCATGGAGGACAACACGGCGAGGCGACGCCACGAAGGAGGCCTGCGGCTGCCACCTGGACTGGGGCGCGATGCTGCCCTGCCTCGGTGGCACGCCCCCAACACGACCACTTGTGGTGCCCCCTTGGCATATAAAAGGAGCCCTAGGTCATTGAGAAGAGAGAGGTCACCATTGCTAGCAGCAGCTCATAGTCTAGACTTGTACTCGGGGCTGGACAGCGACACCTCGGGAACCTCCCGTGTGTAACCTAACAGCTCACGGGTAGAGAGCGCTGGTAGTCTTTCCACTGTAACTCACCAACTCAACAATCGAACCAACAAGCAGGACGTAGGATGTTACGCGGCGATGCGGCCCGAACCTGGTAAAATCTGTGTGTTTGTGCTTGAGCTCGGGGACCGATTCCGGAGCACCTCGCGCCCTCCTGCCGAACAAATAGGGGGTGTCCAACATCCCCGGTGTTCGCGTACCGACACGCGACACTCTCTATGATCTTGTAGTGCTCGTTGTGGTGATTCCAATGAGTCTAAGAACATCGAAAACGGAGTCCGGATGATCAAGTTATGTTCGTTTTCGTGTTGGGTGTTCCTGCAGTTTTTATAGGCCGGCCTGGCCGGGCTCCTAGGCCGGACCTCAGGACGGGTGCCTCTGGTGGTCAGCCAGTCTAGGCCGGTGCCTCTGGTGGTCAGCCGGCCTCGAGCCTTTTAGGCCGGCCTGGTCGGGCTCCAAGGCCGAGCTCGCGTTTTGGGCATAACGGTTGGTTTTTGGGGTCTATTTAAGGAGGTCTTCTTCCCCAACGACCCCTAACACTTGCAGCTCGTTTTTCCCCTCTCTCCTCCTCTATTGCTGACCTTGGAAAAGCTTGCCCCCTCTCAATCCCTCCCATGATTCTTGCATATCTTTGAGAAAAAAATGAGAGGAGATCTAGATCGATAATTCCACCAATCCATCTCTCCTCTAAGTGAGGGGAACCTAGTAGGTCTTGATCTTGAAGTTCTTGATGTTTCTCCTCCTTTGTTCTTCCTCTCTTATTCCCCATTAGTATTTGTTGCTGTGTTGGAATTTGAGAGTGAAGGACTTGAGCACTCCTTGTGTTTTTTGCCATTGCTTTTGTGCATCGGTTTGTGCTCTCCACGAGGATTCGTGGAAGTAAAAAGTTTGTGAGCTTGTTACTCTTGAGTCTTTGGACCCTAGACGCCATTGTGGTGGTTGAGATCTTTTGTGGTCACTTGTAGCATCCGGAGCCCCCAATTCAGTTGTGGGTGTGTGCCCCGGATTGTTGTTGTAAAGGCTCCGGATTCCGCCTCGAAGGATTCAGATAGTTGAAGGTGAACCTAGCCTTTGTGGTGAAGTTATCGGATAAGAAGGTGAGCCTTGTGGCGTTGAGACCAACCTGTTGTGGTGGCTCACACCTTTCCAACGAGACTACTCCCCTAAAAGGGAGGAATTCGAGAATACATCATCGTCTTCGCGTGCCTCGGTTTAATTCCTATACCCGAGCTTTTTACTTATGCGCTTTACATTGTGATAGACTTCGTGCTTGAAGTTGTATACCTTGCTATCACCTTGTTACTTGTCTTGCTTAGCATAAGTTGTTTGGGACATAGTTGAGCCTAGAATTTTTAGGTTGTGTGTTTGATAAATTAAACACTAATTTTATTTCGCATTTATCAAGTCTAAACCGAAAAAAAATTTTAATCGCCTATTCACCCCCTCTAGATGACATCCTTGTAGTGACATTGTAGCGCTAACCATAGCTAGCATTCCCTACCACCCCAAATACTATACTGTATACTTTTTTACAAGCTTAATTTTTCGTTGGATAGCTTAAGCTGAAGCCGTTTTCTGAGAAGTCAGAGCAGAGCGGCTGCTTGGTGTGGTCCATTAATCCAATTCACCTGCTCGACAAAGATATAGTGACTTGTCATCCGATAAAAAACTAACGAACACAAACTTTTAACTCAAAATTCAAACAGTGCAGAAAATTGAAAGAAAATAATGTAAATCATATATGTTGAATTGATTATTGTGAGAAAGTTTCATTTCATTGGATAATAGTTTCGTTTTAACCTCGAAACATAAAAAATTATTTAATTATAAACCATTTATCCAATTGAAGTGAAACTTCTGGAATACATAGTGAAAATTATAATTTAAATTTTGGACTTAATTAAACTATTTTCAGTTTTTCTGAACAGTTGAATTTAATTTAAATTTTGGAACAACCAATTATTAGTACTCCATTTTAATCGATGCAGCCACCTAGGCAAAATTCATCGAGAAACTTTTGCTTCACAAAGTCAGCAAATGCCACGCTCACGGCACCGTTGCCTAAGACAAAACAAACATCCGGACTTGCAGCCGCGAAGAGAAAAGGATTGACCACGGTGGTCAGCCAGTTTCAAAGCTTCGTCTGCGGTTTTGCCGGACAGGAAAGGAGCCTAACGTCCAGCCGGCCACCGCTCTCCCCCCCCCCCCCCCGCACCACCGCCGGAAGCTAGCACCGGCTCCAGCTGCCGGTAGCGGTAAGCACGTCCCAGCCCCTAATCCTCCTCTTCCCCTTCCGACTATTCACCGCGAGATCGTGATCTGACCCCCCCCTGCGTCGCGGTCAGATCCACCACACCTGCCCACCAACCATCACCCCCGGCGGAAGAGCCGATGTCGGCGGCGGTCGAGGAGCAGATGGTGGTGAAAGCGATCCGGGAGGAGTGCCCGTGGGTCCCTTCCCAGCGTCTCCAGTCCACGCTCCACACCAAGGACGAGTGGCATCGCAGGTACCTAGTCCACATTCCCTAACCCTTCACGTACATGGATTTGCTCTGCTGCTCCTGGTGGTTGCTTTTGAGCTCGAAAGCTGCTACATCAATATGGGTAATGCCGCTTGGAGTTGCTGTCTAGTTGATGCTTGTGCAACAGTTAGAGGGTTGCATTCACATATATACCTTGCACTTCCCTTGATCTCATCCTTCTAGCTGCATTTAAGTAGCAGGCTCAGTGGCGGACCTTGAACAAAATGTCTGGGGGGGGGGTGAAGCTGCAAAAATTACATGAAATTTTTTTGGAACACCAAATCATACAATATCAACGAGCTAGAATTTGTAGCATTTTTAGAAACATGTGCGCTGGTTCGTTTCTTGAGCTTCACATTCAACCCTCTTTTCGTTTGAAAAATGAACATTTTTTTTTTCTCTTTAACCATCGCCTACTCACTATCACTGCATCTTTAATAAAGTACCTGCATGCCACATTTCCATGACCTGGTTTGAATGTTCCCCAGTTTAGATGCAAAATTCGGAACCAATCACGCAAGAAAAGCAAAATCGGAACACTAAATAACCTCAAGGAGGGTGAGAGAAGCTTGCATCATCGTTGGAGGCTTCAGCAGTGGTCGTCTGGTCGCCGTGGTCGGAGCTCGACTTGGTAGCTGTTGCGCCAGGCCGCCAGCCAGAACTTCCAGTTCGAGTTGCTGCTGGGTGCTCGCCGCGCATGGCCATGGTGCCGGCGACCAGTCTACGCTGAGCTCTGGACGCGGACGAGACGAATCCCATCGGACCACCGGCCACCCGCCGCCTCCACCGGCCAGTCGGCCACCCAATCGTGCCGCCGTCGAACCAGTTGAGGAGAGGGGAGAAATTGAGGAACAACCAGCGACTGTCGAGAAGAAGCTCGTATTTTTTTTTTTGATAACAGAAGAAGCTCGTATCTGTCTCTCAGACTCTCACGGTCTCACCAATCGACATGGATTAAATGGGCCCGTGGGCTGCATGTCACGGTAGTATTAGGGATATAAGATTTTGCAATTTTGTTGGGGGGCCATGGCCCAGGTTGGCCCCCGTGAAGGTCCGCCGTTGCAGGCTTCGGAGTGCATGTTATGGTCTGAATTTTGGTAGGGACATTCAGTACTAGGATTTCGAACAAGCTTGTATAAGCTTTTGGTTAAGTAAAGGCAGATTGGGTTGAATTGCACTATTGCCTGTCAAATTCACTTCCAAGCCTGCAAACGACTTGGGAACACATGATGTTTTGATTGGTCTTTCACCCTTTGCGCTCTACTGTTTGGTTACACATTGTTTGCTTGCCTGCTAGCTATTAGTCCGTTCCAGTTTATTGTCTCTTAGTGCGCTCTCCTGGGAAATATATTTTTAGAGACAACTACCCCAATACATTGTTTCTTAGATGCATGTGTAAGAGATTTTTTTGTGTGGGTCTAAGAGAGATTTCATTTAGTTAGTTTAGGGATTATGTTTGGATGTAAACATTGTGGTCGAGTTTTTGACATCAACTAACATGTTCCTTGATGAATTTGAATTTAAGCGCTCATACAAAAGTACCAATATATTATCATAAACAATATCAATATGTATTTCGGGGTACACGACACTTCCTCAACGTGACAGCGATTGCCAAGATTTGTACAGAAGGACAATTGATAATTATGCTGGTTGCTGGCTGTAGAATAAACTGCACCAGTGTAGAATGACAAGTAGCAAATACATGTGTAGTTTAGTTCCATATTTCGGGCATCTACAGAAGGAATCTTGCCTGAAATAGTAACGCGTCTGCTACTTTATGCCAAGTAGCTTCGAACAAAAATGAAGTTGAGCTCAGCTGCAAGCAAACAACAGGTGCAAGTATACAGTCCATGAGCTTTAGAAGGAAGTTCAGCTGCAATCAAAATCAGATGCACAAAACATCTATGCCACCTGTTACAGCTAAACCAGCTGCATCAAGAATGAATCCCTGATACACATTGATAACCAAAAGCTAGTCAGTATTTCATTCAAAAGTTGGTAGGGCCAGTTCATTTCTGGTTTCTTTGCTCGGCCGATGAACCTGTTGAACCATTTGCTTGTCTTTGCTTTTTTCAATCATCGTGCCTCCCTGCTCCCATTTATCACAGTAATGCTTAGTGTTGGGCCGTGAGCTAAGAGCCTTTCCTGCCTAACATACGGCTATACTCTCTTTCCTCCTTCATTACACTATCACATTAGATTACTGACTACGTAGCAACGCTAAGAGGCAGCTCAGGCTGAGCACTCGGAGCGGCCTTAGTTTGTTTTACTGATTAGAAAATGGCAGACCTGATCTATTAATTGATGAGCCCCGTTTTAAAAGTATCAACTCACTTACGATCCAGTGGAGTTGGTTATGTGCTCCCTCATGATAACAAAATAATCCAAGTAATGTTCACGCCCTTGGATATTAGTTCTGTTATTAATTGCTGAAATTTTGTTCAATGCAAACAGTGACAAATGGTTAAAATGCTTAGATACCTGTCACAATTCAAATGAATTAATTACGTACTTTGTGCTTGCCATAGGAAATGTTTAGACTCACATATTCAATCGCAAAAAAAAATGAGAATTCTGTGCCTGCCATTGGAAATGTTTAGACTCCTGTCACAAAATTCAATAGGAATTACTATGCCCTCTTTATATGCAATGAAAATACATGTCAACTTCCCACTGCGATAGGTAGCCTGCGGAACTCATATGGACCATGACTTTTGAAAGAAACGCATAGACCACGACTTGATTCGAAACGCTAATGATACTTCCTCGTGATTCCTCGTGAGAAAACAACGTCACAGTACAAATCTAGGCATAACTTCCGACAGTTTATTCTGACCCGAGGGAGTAACTGTTAACGACTAGCTTGATTTAAATTGATTTCCCATTTAAACTATCCGCTTGAATGTCTACTGTTCAGAAGGTTAAAGTATGTTAATTAAATGTGTCTGCAAAAGCAAGTGAAGCTAGTGTAGTCATGGCCCCATGGGTACCTTGTGGTGCCTTGGTACCCTATGCTTAATTCTTGGTGCTATACCATGTCAGTGGTTCCTTCATAATGACCTTCTCGAATAACTCCCTTGTAGTACTTCAAATATCTGTATCCTAATTCCTGTGTTGATACAACACTTAACTTTTTGGACTCACATTGGGCTGATAATTTTTGTGTCAGGATTGTGGATTATTGCATCCGAAAACGATTACAGTGGAATACCTGCTTTGCCCGTAGAGTTTACAGAGAAGGGGAATACTATAGAAGAAATGATGCGCTATCTCCGGCGGAATCTTGCAGTATATTCCTTATTCTTCCCCTTTCCTGTTACTTCTTAGTTGATAAAGATACAATAATTTTGTGTGGGTGCAACCAAGTCTTTATCAGTGGCGCTGTCTGGATCTTGGTGCCACCTAGACTAATATAGCTTAGTCGCTAATACAGCAGGCCTCTTCGAATTTTCCAAAATACTACCCGCTGAACATATCATAACATTTCTTTCCCCTGCTGTCTCCTCCTTATTGCTGCACCTTTTCTCTACACTTCTCATCTTCTGCACCATAAGTCCTTAGAGAGGAATTAATCGTGATGATGGTGACAATCGGCAAGGTGGCGCTTTATTCACCAATTCCCGCGAGATGCTTGCATCACCAATTCTCCACTCCAAGTCTCAACTCTCAGTGTCATCTGGGGTTTCGGAGACGCATATGAGGTCAATTTGGAGGAGAGAACACTGGAAAAGAGGTTGATCCTGGTTACGATTCGGCCTTGCCGAAGAAGGGCAGCCCCTAATCACCGGCATTGCTCTGCCTGCGACTCGTAGTCATGGTGATGTGTAGCCTAGGTCATAGGTATAGGACGTCAATGAGTTAGCGTCACGTGGTCTGCATAGATCCGTTTGCTTTTCAGTAGAACGAAGCAATCTAACCTGCATCAGGTGCAATTCTTGGCATTAGCAGCCGAAATTCTCCTTCTCTAAGCCAGAACTTGTTCATTTTTCTCCATGTCTATTTGGTCCGAGAAGACGAATGGCAACACCAAGAATGTAACATGAACCGACAGGGAGGAAGAAACTGTTTATGGCTAGGTACAATTTTTTGTCTTTCAAAATCCCAAGAGGCCCACATACTTGACACGTCAGGCGCTGGCAAAGTGAGCTTAAATGCTTAATCCAGGTGTTACCTTGACCTGAGCTGACACAATAATCAAGTTTGTGACCAAAATGAGCAATAGTCATTTTTTGACATATGAGCAATTATCAAGTTTAAGTAATCAGTCACAGCTACTACACTATTTATTTCACTCACAATGGAAGTTACTATTAATTATCTCCATAAACTTTGTTTTGCATTGTGTATCTCGCCGGTTAAAATTTCTATCATTTATCCTGTATTTGCTTCTGCATACTCATGTTTAT